>OZ059834.1:4551858-5151858 GCA_964057195.1 Orthosia cruda
AAATTGGTCGCCCCGGCACCCTTCCGAATAGACTAAATGGCGAAAAGTCGCCCAATCTGGCTACACTGGTTCTATGTTCGACTTTGTTAGTTTTTTAGGGTTCGTACCCAAAGGGTAAAATGGGACCGTATTACTAAGACGGCACCCTTCCGAATAGACTAAATGGCGAAAAGTCGCCCAATCTGGCTACACTGGTTCTATGTTCGACTTTGTTAGTTTTTTAGGGTTCGTACCCAAAGGGTAAAACGGGACCGTATTACTAAGACTCCACTGTCCGTCTGTCTGTCTGTCTGTCACCAGGCTGTATATCATGAACCGTGATAGCTAGACAGTATTGCAATTTTCATAGATGATGTATTTCCGGCGGGCTTATTACGTAAGGAACAGCAAGTAGCAATAATTGTACAATTATTGCGCGATCAATTTAGTGACCTGGCTACTGAGGCCTTTAAGTCAAGTCTTTTTTTTGACAGTCACTTTTAACAGAAGCTATTTTATGTGTCTGATTATTTATAAAATGTATCATTTGATGAATTAACCAGCTTATGAAAGAGCAACACTTCGTGTATGGCTTTTTTTTTACAATAATCAATTTGATTACTATTTAACTCCAATATTCCGGTAAATTAATATTCGCAGATGTAAAGTATTTGTGTAAAGTAAATATGGCAGTGTAAATTGTTTACTTTTTTATTTGCATAATATAATAATTCATTTGATTAAAATTTCTTCGAATTGTCGACTGTTATTAGAAATCGAATCGATAATGCATTAGGACATCACTTAATAGACTACATTATCTCGTATTTGAGGTTTGAAACGTAAAATTGATTTCTCTAATTTAATTTAGACATTGGCAGAATAGTCGACATCGATGCTTGCCATATAAAAAAAGAAAATAATAAAAGATACTTATTGCGGACTTATCACAATCTTATGTGTTTGTAAGTATTTCGTAGGTAAACATATATGCTTCGCTGAGGTAGCCAACACTACAGTATATAAAAATCCTCCACTTTACCGTGATCACTTCTGTTTCAATTATTTAACAAATAGTCCAGTTGCGTAGACATTAGAGACACAAAACAACAAAAATTTCTCATTACAATATTCACTAGGAATTTGTTATTTCAATATTTACTTTTATACTATTATTCTAATTTGCGGATAATTAAAGTAGCCACAAAATAACACACGAATAAAGCCGCCAAATACTCAAAAACTTATGTACCTACTCAGCCATCAGCGAGCGATTGGCAATCGACCAACAACAAGGGAAAAAGTTATCGCAATTTGACAGCCACATTTGCTCGCCGATCGCTGTCGCTCTGCTGTCAAAAACCATACGTAATACGAAAAGATCGCGATCACCTTGCGACAAATGCACATTTCATTTAGCAGATTTTTATTGTTAGCAGTGCTGTCGTAAATTTTTTATGGTGTGGCTATAGCTCATATATAATGCGGATTCGTGATTGAAGAGCAATTAATTCGCAAAAATAAGCCATCCAATTTTTTGACGTAAAGCGATAATCGCGCGATGATTGTACAATCTCTGCGCAAATATTGCTAATTGCTGTTTCATACGTAATAAGCCTGGGGTCTCTAGTCAAGATGGGCGTGCCCCAAGGTTCAATTCTCGGCCCTTTCCTTTTTCTTGTTTACATTAATGATCTCCCTTTTATGATGGCCAAATTATCGGATATAATTCTATTTGCTGATGATACTTCGCTAATTTTTAAAATGATAGGCAAGATACGGATGTCATAAATGTCAACGAAATTCTAATTGTTCTCTCAAAATGGTTCGCAGCTAACAATATTTTACTGAATGCGAAAAAAACAAAATGTCTAAAGTTCTCTTTACCAAATGTACCACAACATGACCTAAACTTAAATCTTGACGGCAAAAATCTTGAAGTTATAACGGAAACTGTATTCCTAGGGATTACTATCGATTCAAAATTGCAGTGGGGCGCGCACATTAGAACTCTTTCGGGTAGGTTAAGTTCGGCTGCATATGCAGTAAGGAAAATAAGGCAGCTAACCGATGTAGCTACAGCTAGGTTAGTATACTATGCTTATTTCCACAGTATTATGTCTTATGGCATTCTGCTGTGGGGATCAGCAGCAGACGTTGACTCAATTTTCATCCTACAAAAGAGGGCAATCCGCGCAATCTATAAAATGGGTCCTCGCGAGTCCCTCAGAGAAAAATTTAAAGAGATCGATATACTGACTCTACCTTCACTTTATATTTTGGAATGTATTTTGTATGTCCGTAAAAATCGGGGGCTTTTCAAAACTAGAAGCGACTTCCATAATTTAAATACACGCAGTAAGCACGAAATTGTAATACCCAAATTCAGATTAACGAAAACTAGCAAGTCTTTTCTTATAAACAGTATACGCTTTTATAACAAGTTGCCAAAGTCAGTTATAGAACTGACCGATGGAAGGTTCAAAAACTACATCAAACGTATCCTTGTTAAAAAAGCATATTATAAAATCAAGGACTACGTTGAAGATAAAATTATTTGGCCTTAGCTCCTTCTGCGCATGCAGCTTCCCTGGTAACTTGTAAACGGCACAAATATGTGGATGTCTCTAACTATTCTCAATCTCATTTTTTCTTTCCTTCTTTTAATTAGACTTTTTTAAATGGTTTTCAATCATCTTTAAAGCCCTTTGCTAAGAATAGTTACAGCACTGATAACAAAATTTGTGCAACATGTTAAATTTAGTCTTGTTATACTTATTTTTATTATTTTTTACCTTTGTATAGATTCTTTTACCGATTGTTTTGTGAATGTGTGAACATTGTAGGCCTTCTAGATGCTAGTTAACATTTGTTAACTTTTTTATATAATCTTTTTCTTTTAGTTTCTTACGACTTATTGTCATAATTCGGGCCTACGTTGTCCCCCCATATCTAAGTACTAATGCTGTAACATGTAAATATTGTAAAACCAAACCATTTTTAAAATAGTAACCATGGAGTTTCTTGCCGGTTCTTCTCCATAGGAAACGACCAACCCGAACCGTGCTCATTTTGTCGACGTTTTATAAGTGCCCATGTAGGCCTATGTGAAATAAAAAAATTGATTTTGAAAAAAAAAAAAAAAAAAAAATGATTTCTGTTGCCGCTAGAACAACAAATACTAAAACAGAATAGAATAAATATTTAAGTGGGGCTCCCATTCAAACAAACGTGATCTTTTTGCCGTTTTTTGTGGTAGTGGTATGGAACCCACCATGCGCGAGTCCGACTCGCCGTTGGCACAGATAATATAATACTTGCATACAGATGCCTCATCCCATACAAAGAAACCGTGCCACGTAACTAGCATTTTTCATCTGATTATACAGATAATTTTTTGGGGAACCCCATACACGTACCTTTAATGTGTTGACAGTTAAGATTATATATTGATTTTCATTTTTTGTTTGTTTCAGTCCCTTACAAACCCGACAAGTGTCAACTGTATCAATCGAAGAATTTAGTTTGTGTCTACAGTTCCTTCTTTTACAAATATTAAAACATACGTGCCCTGCTATTTAACTTTAGAAATTGGCAGAATAGTCGACAACGTCTTTGCTTGCCTTTTATAAATATAGAACAGAATAGAATTCTTACCATAATAATGTCCAGTTTTAAGATTGACTATACAACACGTATCGAAGGACAAACTGAAATAAACACCATAGTATGGACTGTGCCAAATTTTGTCAGACTATTAGAAAATAAAACTACCAGAGAGATTCGCACAGAAAAATTGAAGGACTCGGACGATTTATCTGAATCACGATTCCAAATAAAAATGCAGTTCCTGGGGTGGAATTATACTCCCATTGATATCTACTATCTATCTGCTACTCCCGAAATTTTTAAGTTAACTTTTTTCGTAAATAATTACGGAGAGAAAACTAAAGAACTGGAGTATCATACTGTTCAAGTTAATAAATGGCAGTACTTAGCTACATTGTTAAAAACAGATATAATTAAAAACACAGACTATCATGGAAATATAAATCTAAAGTTCATATTTATGGTAAAAAGTCGTATTCATGTAGGTTGCTTCAATATCCCTCAATTGAGTAGTGACTTTGAAAATTTACTCAACAGTGGTTGCTTTTCTGATGTTACTATAAAATCTGTAGAGCAATCGGAATATAAGGTGCACAAGGCAGTTTTGACCAGCCGGAGTCCCGTGCTGAAAGCACATTTTGAGCACAACACAACTGAATGTCACACTAACATTGTTGAGTCCCCACTTGAGTCAGAAGTCTTGAGAGAAGTTCTGACTTTTGTATACAGTGACAAAGCTCCAAGACTTGATGAGATCCCTGAGAAGTTGCTATCTGCAGCAGACTACTATCAGCTCAGCGGGCTGAAGAGTCTCTGTGAGGAAGCTTTGCATAAGAACTTGACTGTTGAGAATGCAATAGAAACATTACAACTGGCTGACCTTCACTCTGCCAATGCCTTGAAACAATTGACTCTGGAGTTTATCAAAGATCAGTCAAATGAGATTACTAAAACTGATGCATGGTCGAAAGAAAAAGATGTAGAGCTTATCAAAAGGATTTTTGAGTACTTACATAGTGGCTGATGATATTGATACAGATATTAAATAAACTGATCTAAGAACTTGACTAATAAATTGAAGATTATAATCCTCATACTAGAAGTGTATGTTTAATACTAAATAAAAACAAAAAAAAACTCGATTGAAGAAAACCCTAATTTTTGTTTTGTTGCTGTGCAGTGAGCGAACTTAAAAGACGTAAACAAGAAGAAAATCATGCTGTGCAGTCGGAGGATACATCTGGTTTTGTTTAGCCAGCTCGCGAATATGTATCCTCCGACTGCACAGCATGATTTTCTTCTTGTATACGTCTTTTAAGTTCGCTTTTTAAGCAGTCAGGTTTTTTGATTTTTGTTTATTTACTTTTTTTTGTTTCTGATTACTGTGCTACCCTTACTATAACAACGAATATAATTCGTGAGCATCAAGTTTAATATATGTAACATATTTTTTAAATCTGTCGAATCCGTATTCTTAGATTTTTACGAGTGTAGCTAGCTCCTTTTTCATGTGAATAAATTATTTCCTTTATTTCGCCTGATTCTTACTTGATACATGTTTAAATCCCTACTATCCCTACTAATATTATAAATGGGAAAGTAACTCTGTCCGTCTGTCTGTCTGTCTTTCTGTCTGTCTGTCTGTCTGTCTGTCTTTGCTTCACGCCTAAACTACTGAACCGATTTGTGTGAAATTTGGTACAGACATAGTTTGGAACTTGAGAATGGACATAGGATAGTTTTTATTACAAAAAATAAAATATAAAATAAAATTTATTCCGTACATACAGCGTCATCTATTGGTCAAGAGTCGGCATCAGAAGTCACTATTCCACGCGAACGAAGTCGCGGGCAAAAGCTAGTATTTAATAAAAAGGAAAACTTATAAAAAAAAAATAGAGGTCCACCGGTATCGGGAACAGGGTCCAAGCTACCGGTGGTTAGGGCTCCAGAGCCAGAAACCTCCTCACAATGCGAGCCGTATCAAGGAGTACTTGCTTTTGTATCAGGCCCTTGATCCAACCGCGTAATGACTGCCTCGACAGATGGTCATCGAGGCTATTGGCCATCAGGCCTTTGGCCGTAACGAAAACCGGCACAATGATCGCCGAGTCCACATCCCACACCCACATGTCGACAGCCTCGTGTGCGAAGTCGAGATACTTGATATGTTTCTCTTTCTCAGCTTTCACGAGGTTCTCGTCATGTGGGATGGTGACATCGATTATCATTGTGCGGCGCGCTAATCGGTCTATCACCGCTATATCCGGCTTATTGGCGACAAAAGTCCTATCAGTGATGATAGACCGATCTCAGTACAACGTGACATGGTCATTTTCGAGAACTGGATCGGGCACATACTTGTAATACGGTACCTCAAAATCCACTGGATTGTGTTTCAAAACAAGTTGCTGGTGAATAATCCTGGCCACTTGGTTATGTCTGAGTAAGTACTCGCCGTTAGCCAGATGAAAACAACCAGAGATAATGGTGGCTGGGCGGTGGCACGCCCAACACACGACAACCGTCCCGTCCTTCATTATAATGAATCCGGTAGTTTGAATAAATTATTGTTATGATGGTATTTCTTTGACTTGTAGTTACAAAAGCCAGATATTTTTGTTTCAGCAGGATCAGTCATCAACAATTTAAAATAGGCTTGATACAGTCGTAATTAAAGCTGATATCACAGTGACGTATTGAAATAGGGAATTATGCCCCAAATAAATGAAAATAATTTACCAATCAACGGTCAGATTTCCTAATAACAAGTAGGTACATAATATTGATATTGGGCAGCGTTTTCAATGAAAGCTCCCAGGCAGCTTGAATCGGTTTCGATATTCTCAACAAATGTCGTCATCCTACTAGTCCTATCCTTCCTACTATAATATATAATTATATAAATAATATTATAAATGCAAAAGTTTGTGAGGATGGATGAATGTTTGTAACTCTTTCACGCAATAACTACCGAACGGATCTGGATGGCACAGAGATAGATTATAGTCTGGAATAGCACATAGGATACTTTTTATCGCGGGAATTTGTTCTTTGGAAAAAATTTCGACATTAACGCGGGCGAAGCCGCTGGCAGAAGCTAGTATTTCATAATTCAACCAATTTACACGAAACCTTGACACATTATGCACTAATCCTATATAAATATGTGGCGTGGCGTGTCGCGCCAGAAGTCGTCGGTTTCATACATTTAATATGGTTAGAAGAGGCACATTTGAGTGTCGTGGCGCTTTCACATAGTGTTACATACTCTTGAACGCGTTCTGGCGTAGCGCGGACTGCCCGCAACCGATTGCGTCAGCAGAGCGGTGGTGGGGGCTATGGCGCGAAACGACACGCCAGGGAAATGTGTTTCTACGCCAGCGTTGCCAGAACGTAACTTTTGTTACATTTTACGTAACTTTTGACCGTCCCATGTAACCTCCATGAAACACGACTCAAAATGTAACTTTTAGAACTTACTAAAAATATTACAATATTTGCCCGCAAACAAAAAATAATCGTGAAACGGAACGCATCTAAGAAAGCTTTTTTGTTTTGCCTTACAAGAACTAGAGTGGGATAAATATTACCGGCCGGCGTAACCTAGATTTGATTTTATTTATCGATCTTTTCGCGAATGCGAACAAATAGGTACCTAGCTACATAGTCGTTTCTTCTAAACTAAACGCCACGAATTTACCCGTGGTAGATGCGGGGGAGGGCCCGCCCCCGCGAATATTCGAATAGTGGGCGCGTTCCGCTACCTAATACTTGTTAAAATGAAAGTAAAGGAGTGTGCTTCGTGATGACAAAACAGATACGCAATTAGGGTGCTGAAATGCTGCTTGGGAAGAAATCGCCTTGCCTTTTTTTGTGTTCGCTCTCAAGAAGTTTAATTGCTAGGAGAATTTATTAACATTTCATGCAATATAAAGGTACATAGACTTAAAAGTATAGCGCCTGCTCGGGTTCGAACCCACGACCCACAACTCGTAAGTCGGGACCGTAACCACTGGGCCACCACTGCTCTCACTGGGCCCCCACTGTTCGGTGTATACTAACTCAGAAATAGCGCTAGAGCGCGCCACGTCACGCCAGCTTAGTGTGCACACTCAGCGCCACGGCAGTATGCGCCACGGCAGTATGCGCCACGTCACGCCAGCTTAGTGTGCACACTCAGCGCCACGGCAGTATGCGCCACGGCAGTATGCGCCACGTCACGCCAGCTTAGTGTGCACACTCAGCGCCACGGCAGTATGCGCCACGACACGCCAGCTTAGTGTGCACACTCAGCGCCACGGCAGTATGCGCCACGACACGCCAGCTTAGTGTGCAGACTCAGCGCCACGGCAGTATGCGCCACGACACGCCAGCTTAGTGTGCACACTCAGCGCCACGCCAGTATGCGCCACGACACGTCAGCTTAGTGTGCACACTCAGCGCCACGCCAGTATGCGCCACGTCGCGCCAGCTTAGTGTGCGCACTCAGCGCCACGCCAGTATGCGCCACGACACGCCAGCTTAGTATGCACACTCAGCGCCACGCCAGTATGTGCCACGACACGTCAGCTTAGTGTGCACACTCAGCGCCACGCCAGTTTGCGCCACGACACGCCAGTTTAGTGTGCACACTCAGCGCCACGCCAGTATGCGCCACGACATGCCACGCTACGTAAATGTGGTTCCGCCTTAACTCTCCTTTTGGCATCGCCGTAGTCTGATGACAAAAAGCGTTGGCAAAAAAAATACAAAAACACGTTAATCAATAGATTTATTTAATTTGCATTTATCTAATACTTCAAATATATTCAAAGATTCTCCATTAGGGATTCCATAGCCGTTTTCTAAGCCGTGAGGATTGGATGGTGTCGTGCAGTTAAGGTTCGACTCTTTTCTTAATACTTGGTCCACTTCTACTGCAGTAAAGAATGCTACTGATAGTGGAAGATCGTTTATTCCGACTCTGAAAAAGAAAAAACGTAGTTTTATAGGTTTTTATGCAGGTGTGGTAAGGGTTAATAACAATGGTATAACTTAGTCACGATGAGCAATTTTGAACCATGTGCCGAGCAACTATGAACCTTGAACTGCCGTGCAATGATTTAGTATAGGTCGATTCAAAGTTATTGAGTCTTTGAAGTTCGCTTTTCGCTGCGAAGTAACTGTTAGACGTGGTAATGGAAATTAAATAGTGGCGAATAGTTTTATGCCGTCCTAATTACACAGGGTGTAAAAGATTTGAGTATGACTTCCTTGGAGAAAGTTGTTTATTTACATGGGCAGAAATTCTTAAAATATGGTCACAGATTTCCGTGACACTCTGTATACACGTTAAACTATCCCAGGCAAACAATAAAGTTCTAAGTAAGGCTCAATTTACAAGGCCGCGGAACGGAATGGAAGTGAATTTTTGCAACGAAATTGTACATATAATAATGAAATTAACGTACAAACTAAATACGAGCTATTCTCGAATGCGAATGCGCGAGGATTCGCCGGAAGATACAAAAGGCAAGTACTCCTAACTATTTACTTATGTACTTTTATAAATCTTAGATACCTACCTAGTAAGATATATATATAATAAGTATAATAAAAAATATAATATTTACCTGAGATTAGAGAAAAGAATCTGAGATATTTACAATCACAAAACTAGAAAGAAACTCAAGTAAGTTTAGGTGTGCGGCCCTAACGCGTGTTTACATGACGCGCGCTTGTAGTCACTTATTTCAAGGACAGGGCCGAGTCACAATACTGTTATATATCTTTACCGTGATTGTGGTGTGTAAGTTCGCGCACAGTGCGCGAACTGACCAACCACCATATGGAGCTAACGGAACGTGTACGCGACGCGATTGGTCAGTCGATCCTTGTATCAACTGACCAACCAATCGCGGCCTCGGAACGATCCTAAACGTTCTCTACGTCCCGCTTGGTAACCAAAGAGACCTAAAAAACGCATCGAACGACTCTTGCGTGGTTTGCCCCACCCCTTTCCGCTGTCACACAAACTCGCTACTGCGCAGCGACACGCAGGGTGTTTCGATCTACTCTGACGTTTGATTCTACCTTTACCATGGAATGGGCCCAGGAATTGTTTAAGCAATACTAACCTTTGTGAACAAAACGCTCTGGTCAGTAAGTTAGTTATTTGCAGCGCTAGCGCAGTTTGGTATTTACAGTCATCTGACGCTAAATATCTGACTTCGTCGTGGAAACTGAGGCAAAACCTGTGGGGAAGAAAAATAATAATGAAACATTTTTTTTATGTATCTGACTTTTAAGTTGGAAGCCAGTGCGGATCAGGCTTTAAGCCATTATCAACATTGTTTTTTTTTATAGACTTCATTGTCATTGGCAAAATAACCATTGAGGGCTTCGAAGTGGACAGGTGAGGTACGAGTTCGAGGTAAATATATAACACTTATATGTTTAAATGTACATAATTTGAAAAAAAAAATGTTAACTAAAAAGTTATAAATAAGAAAAGTTAATTAAAAAAATCTAAAAACCCGACTGCTTTAGAAGTGAATTAAAAAGACGTAAACAAGAAGAAAATCATGCTGTGCAATCGGAGGATACGACAAATTCACGAGCTGGCTGACCAAAACCAGATGTATCCTCCGACTGCACAAAATGATTTTCATTTTAGTTCACTTCTTACAATGAAACTTTTATTTATAACTTCATGCACAAAGGTACAATGGCGGACTTACCCCCAGTTTCCCAGCTCAAAATTATCGGAGAATTAATGCGACGAATTGTCAAGCACGCGTTATCTGCTGTGATTGGTTTAATGATTTTGCAACAGCATAACGCGTGCTTGACAATTTGTCACATTAATTCTCCGATAATTTTGAGCTGGGAAACTGGGGGTTAACGCCTTAGGCATTCTCTACCAGTCAACCAAGGGTGGTGAAGAGATAACATGGCAGGTGCAGATGGTGTTAGTATTTACAACTTCTGATTTGTTTCAACAGTAATCGACAGAGAGGGAGGGGACGGCCAAAGAAAAGATGGGTGAACTGTGGGAAAAGTGATATGAAAGAAAAGGGAGTCAGTGAAAGCGAGACGGGGGACAGAACGGTATGGAAGAAGAAAACGTGTTGCGCCGACCCCAAGAAACATGGGCCTAAAACAGGAAAATGATGTTTCAACAGTAAACTAAGGACTATATGGATGTTGAAAGGAGAGTGAATACAGGGAATAAAGTGAATGGTGCTATACATACGGTTGTGACCAGCAAGTCGATGTCTCCGGAAGCTCGACTCGCCGTTCACAATAGCGTGCTGGTGCCTACACTTATGTATGGAAGTGAAGGGTGGGTATGGCAAAAAAGGCATGAAAGTAGGATTAATGCAGTAGAAATGCGCTCCTTGCGAAGTATGTGTGGTGTAACTTTAAATGATAGATTGAGGAATGAGGTAATAAGACAACGTTGTGGTTTAAAAGAAGATGTAGTGACTAAAATTGAAAAGAGTATGTTAAGATGTTTTGGCCATGTTGAGAGGATGAATGAAAGGCGACTAACGAAATGTATTTACAAGTCAGACGTGAATGGAAACGCCGGGAGGGGACGCCCTAGAAAGACATACATAGACTTTATAGGTGATGTTCTTCAAATCTTTAGAAAGGCCAGGTGCGCAGTACTTATAACCGGCGTGTGTGTATAACTAGATTGAATTTGAGTGAAGCAAAAGAAGTATGTAAGGATAGGAAGCAGGTGGCGTTCAGTAGTTTCTGCCTACCCCCATGGAAAGAAGGCGTAAGTTTATGTATGTATGTATATGGAGTACTACCTAGCTTTAGGTGCAAGCTGGGCCATGCTCGCCAGCATGAGATGCAAGAAGTCTGCGGCGGCGCTCTGCACGGCCCAGTTGAGCCGCGTGCCGCCCCAGCGCCCGTGCGCGTGCTCCAGTGCGCGCGACAGGCGCCCCGACAGGAACGCCGTGGACGGCGCCGGGGAATCTGACCAAAATATATTGCTATTTATTTATTAGGCTCACCAATAATTGTTAACAATTGAATATAATCTCTAGAGCAGTGGTGGCCCAGTGGTATCGGGCGCGACTTACAAGTTGTAGGTCGTGGGTTCGAGCCCAGGTAGGCGCTTTACTTTGTGTAAATTATTTCATCACCACTACTCTCAAAAACGGTGAAGGAAAACATCGTGAGGAAACCGGCATGTCCTAGAACCAAAAATTCGAAGACATGTGACATCCACCAACTGGGCACTGGGCCCGCATGGTGGATTACGGCCCATTCCCTCTCACAGAGAGGAGGCCTGTGTCCCAGCAGTGGGAACATTAATAGGCTGATGATGTGATGTGATGTGTGAATATAATCTTTTCATCACACTTGCACGTAAACAGTATCAAAACATACAGGTTAACTTAGCCGTAATGCCCCATATAAAACCCTCGAGCTTTTTTGTTTGTCATGAAGCCCTAGGGCGGTAAGTAATATTTTTTTAATTTACAGCACAGCACACAGGTCATTACACGCAATTGAAAAATTGTCATAAAATGTTATCTAAACAGGAGTTTCTTTGCAATCTCGCTACATATTACTTAAATACTCAACTAATTTTCTTAATAATCGATTTTAATAGTTATAGTATGAAAACGTCGAAATTATTTAATTCTTTTAACACTCCGCCATGGCTGTATACCTACGTAAGTATTTGCCCTTAAAGTTTCTGAACGAAACACTGTATAATCTGTGGCGTGGGCAAAAATTCGTCAACCGCTTAAAAAAAAGGTTCACGTATTTCGTAATAACAGCTGTGCTGACTTGTGTATTAAAGCTATAATTCATAATTATTACTCGCAAATGTGATGAAAAACATTGTGTGTATCACGGGCGGTACGGGAATTACGAACCTCGACTCAGAAAGCCCTCAGTCTTCGACTTCGGGCTTCTACTAGGGTCTCGATCGTAATTCCTTACCTACCGCCCTTAATACACAATGTACTATTACGTTGACGTCGTGACTAAGAGATACAATCCGCAAAGCTGCTTTGTGGCGAGCTGGTGGGCAGTGGCCCCACGGACCTGATCTCCAGGGAGAAGTCTTGTTCCTCATCTCTGGCTTGCCTTTATTGGCCGGTTGGAGTGAAAACTTACAGGGACCAGAGCTCTCACCACTCTCTTGCCTTAATTGGCTGGCTTGAGTGGAGATTCCCAAAAACAAAACGTGCTCGGAGGAAGGAAGTTAACCCAGTAAGGTGCTGGTAGGGATCTTGACCGTACTTCCAGGTTTGTCCTGATAGCCGTGGTATACCTCTCCACTCCTCAAGCACTTCCGGATATGTTGAACCCTTGGCTCTACGTCACTAAAGTGCTAGCGACCTTTTATGGGGGCCCATGCATTGAGTGTGCAAGTCACCCCCTGCCATTTTATAGCCGTTTAGTTCAACAGTGGTCTGGCAGGGACCGGTAGTCCTCCCATAGTTTTGAGCAATCGTACCACTAAACCTACAAAATCTATAGCCCAATACATTTTTCTCCATAATTTGCAATAATCCTGCACCAACCGGGAATTGTCCTTGGGTGCAGTTGCGTAGTGCATACAGGGATAATCGTCAGTTGGTGTCACATTTCCTGATACATGCCTAACGGGGCCTCTACGGTTTGGCTTCGGCTCCTTGCGTGCCTTTCAAAAGACCGGGACCTTAAGGTGCCAAGATACACAGTAAAATAATAATTGTTGACTTAAAACTACAGTCAAGTGTCACAATTGACAGGTAAGCACCACATATGCTAAATTGTTTAAAAAACTTTTAGAAATAACTTAACCAATAATACAAAAAAAAAAACATTAATTGATACCGAAAAACCTTTATAAATAATTGCTATGAATTCATCATTATCTTATCAGCCGAAAGACATCCACTGCTGGAAATAGGCCTCCCCCAAACGTCGTACATTGACCGGTCCAAAGCGTCTCGTAACCAGCGGTATGTAACCAGCGGTAGGTAATTTTTTTTTGCGTTATGGACACCGACTTAAAATAATAAAGTTATTTTTCACTTTGTAGTTTTGTATTTGGAAGTCGGTAGTATTTTTTTGCAAAAAAGTTTTTTTTATTTTTCACTTTTTAGTTGTACCTACGTAGGTACTACGTACGTACGCAAGCAAGTAAGGTAACTATAACGCCAGAATAGATTTCATGAAACTTGAACATAACCGGTGAAATGAGAGATCTGCGTACCCCTTAAGAGCGTAGTGGCGTGATATTATGTTATGAAATGGTATAAACAATAAACAGACATGCGATTGCAGCAATCCCGAGAGATTTGCCGTTATTTATTGAAGAGTTCTGTTATATATCTCCGAAGTTCTTCATCAGGTCTTCACCAAATTAAAATGGGACCAATTTCGAAACATACTTTTTCAAACAAAAAAAGATTTTTTTAAATCGGTCCGTAATTGACGGAGATTTCGGTGAACATACCTAAAAACAAACATAATGTCGAACATAGAACCTCCTCCTTTTTGGGAAGTCGGTTAAAAAATTAACTTTGAAATCAGCGGCCCATAATGTAAAGTTTATCCGTTAAACTGATTTACAGCAGATAACACATTCTAAAACGAACTCGTTTTTTTTTTATTTGTTGTGTAAAGGGGTAGACCAAAAAAAAATGCTGTTTTACTTTGTTGCCTGGAGTATAATATACTATACCTGCGATTTCCTCTAGCTTGTTGAACATATCGGACTCCGTGCCCCCGACCCACTTGGGCCTGTCGAACATGTCTTCCACCTTCTTCCCGCTCATCTTCGCTAGGCGCATCGCTTGGTAGCTTGTCATCTCTACCACCTGGAATAATAACAAGCTTTTAAAGGAATGGTACGATCATATTCTCAGAACTGCTTCTGTCCATGTGTATGAACTACTTTCTCCAAGGAACACGTAGCCATATCTCAAAAAAAAAGATCTCTCATACAAAATTTTGGTCAAATGACGACAACTTTGTATGGGAAATCCATATTCTTTTTGGGAAATTCCTGTGACTTCCTTGGAGAAAGTTGTTCATATACATGGGCAAAAGAAGTTCTGAAAATATGAGCGCACCTTTCTGTTACAACCTGTATTAAAAAAAGTCTTTTGAACCCGACTGCCGAAGGTATGTGTTTATCAGACTATGTATGTATGTTTGTTCCTAGGTGGCGTTCTAGAGACCAAAAGCGTTGGCCGATTTTGATGATTTATACGTCAATCGATCTTAACCTTGCTAGTGTCACTAGTTACATTAAAATTGGAAAATAGAAAAGTGGCTATTTATGGGTCCCATATTGTGGGCGCCCAATTTTATTTTTCTTCCAACCCCATCGTGTAGGGTACCAAAATAAAGGGTTTTAAGAGTTGATTTCGAAAAAATAAATTATCATTTATATGTTTAAATGTTGCACTTGGTTCGTTCACTGAGCAGCGCCTCTACAGTTTAACTTCTTCCCCAGCAAACTCTAAAAAAAAAACAATTGACCAAAGCAAAGAAGAATATGGTGAAACAACGGCTGCACTTCCTCCCACTAAAAGTGCACCTCACTAACATCAGGGGGTTGCACTCTAATCTCGATCCGGTCCACCACCACCTTGAGACCGAGAAGCCGCACCTGTTTTTCCTAACGGAGACGAAGATAACAACCCTGTCGGACGTGGCGTACCTCAACTACCCGGGTTACTCTCTTGAACACAAGTTCAAGAAGCAAGCTGGGGTCTGTGTGTACGTCCGCGATGACATTTGTGGCATCCCCGCTGGTTTTTGTAGCTGGATATCAGACTTCCTTTGCGAACGGTCGATCCGAGTAGTCATAGACGGCTGCTCCTCTAACCTTATGGCTATTGATTCCGGAGTTCCTCAGGGGTCTGTTCTCTCTGCAACTCTTTTCCTGCTGCATATCAATGACCTACTTCAGCTTGGTATTGTTGGGTACGCAGATGACAGTACTGTTTCAGAGAGATACCTGTCCAGCGCAAGAACCAGTGTGGATGAAGTTCATTCAGTTCAAGTTCATTCCTTTTGTAGAGCGGACAGATTTGACCTTAAGCCTTGTCTCCCAGTGGGATGATGACAATCTGGTCTCCTTTACGTGTCTTTTTTACCGCTAAAAGGAGTCTTTTCGATCAGGCGCCTACTTTTCGGGGTGCGTCTGTGCCAGTGACTGATCGGCTTGAGCTCCTATGCATGGAGTTGACATCCAGTCTCAACTTCGGCGCCTCCATTGAGTACAAAGCCCAAATTGCGGCAAAAATACTGGGACATCCTAAATAAGGTGAAGCGATACTTTACACCTGGACAGCTTTTAACCCTGTACAAAGCGCAAGTACGATCCTGCATGGAGTATTGCAGCCACCTTTGGGACGGCTCAGCTAAGTATCAGCTTGCCGCGCTTGACTCGGTGGAACGCAGAGCCAAGAGGCTCATCGGCGACATTGAACTGGTGGATACCAAGCTTCACAGCTTGGCTCATCGCCCAAGGTTGCCTGCTTGTCGGTCTTCAACAGACTGTATTTCGGTGAGTGTGCTCAAGAACTCCACGACCTCATCCCACCAGCCCCCTTCTACCATCGGACATCTAGACGCACTGCAAGTTACCATCCTTACCTTGTTGCCATTCCACCAATTCGCACCAAGCGCTTCCAAACATCCTTCATAATGCGCACAGGGAATGAATGGAACTCACTACCTGCGTCTGTGTTTCCGAACGCATTCAACCAGAATCTCTTCAAAGTTAGAGTGAACAGGCTTCTTCTGGATAAGCTCACTCCATCGTCGACTCTGTCTCTGTCACCTATGACTTAGACTAGAGTCAAGAGCAAACCCGTCACAAATAAAAAAAATACCTAATTAGAAAAAAAATATACAATATAGTTTTTTTTTCGTGTTACGTTGACATCGGGCTTCAACTTCGGTCCTTTGATTGATGCGAAAACTCAGTTAGCTGCAAAAAAGTTGGGGATTCTTGCAGAGGTGAGACGGTACTTCACGCCTGAACAGCTGCTCAATTTGTATAAAGCGCAAGTTCGGTCATGCATGGAGTACTGCTCTCACCTCTGGTATGGATCTACCAAATACCAGCTTGATACACTTTAGTCGATTGACAGGCAAGCAACGATGCACTGGTCGCTTCAAAGCTCTAGAGCCTCGAACATCGACGCCGAGTCGCCAGTCTTTCGGTTTTTTATCGCTTAAATTTCGGGGAGTGTGCGACGGAACTACACAATTTGATTCCGCCTAGCCCTTTCCATCATCGGACTACAAGACGTACGGCCATGCGCCATCGGTACATGGTGGACATCCCTCCCATACGCACAAAGCGTTTTGCATACTTTCATTGTGCGCACAGCTAAGGAGTGGAACTCCCTGCCGGAGTCTATGTTCCCCGGTAGCTATAACCTTGGGGTCCAGAGTGAATAGGTTTCTTAAAAAATCTCACTGCTTAAGAAGCGAACTAAAAAGACGTAAACAAGAAGAAAATCATGCTGTGCAGTCGGAGGATACATCTGGGTCTGGTCAGCAAGCTCGCGAATAAGTATACGGAGACGCCCTCACGCTCCTAGCCACCGCAGGAGACGCCCTGGTGGGCGTCGGCAAACGCAAGCCGATTCCCGGCCACCGTAGGCGCGGGCTTGCGGATAACAAGTAATAGGTAGCTCGCAGTCCGATAAGGAGCAGGCCCGAGACGACAGCGCGTAGTGTTCCACGCGCGCCTCAATGAGATGTCAGCTAAACTGACGGGGTCCGCTAGGGCCGATGCCTGCCTGAGTCGCGGATAAATTTGAAAGAGAGTTAGCGCGGCCCTGGCCAAGCAACTGAAGGAAAACAGGTGGGTTTTAGCCAGTAAAAAACTTTTTACAAAAAATGCAACCGACTTCCAAATAAAAACACTACAAAGTGAAAAATAACGCGAAGTCGGTGTTCTTGTTTTCGTTTCTTCGTTTTTTGACACCGACTTCCGAAATTGAAGTTATTTTTCACTTTGTAGTTGTGGTACGACCAAGGCTGTGTACCAATAATGCCCAAAGTAAAGCCAGAATAGATTAACCCAATAACATTAAACTTAAACAAAACCGGTGGAATAAGAGTCTATCAAGGGGAACTGTTTACACCTCCGTACCCCTTTAGAGCGTACTAATGTGATGTTATGTTATGAAATGGTGTATACAATAAACAGAAATGCGATTACAGCAATCCCGAGTGATTTGCTTTCATTTATAGAAGAGTTCTGATGTATATCTCCCAAGTTCTTCATCACATCTTGATAAAAATTAAATGGGACCACATGACAAGCACCAGCTTTCAAATAAAAAAATCTGAATCTTTAAAATCGGTTCACCCAGTAACAAGTTCTGAGGTAACACACATAACAAAAAAATACAGTCGAATTGATAACCTCCTCCTTTTTGGGAAGTCGGTTAAAAAGTCTGACACACCCTCCCGCTTAACCCTTTGTGGGAGAAATCATAGGATGATTTCCAACCAAAAAAAAGGCCCTAGTCACGTGAAGAGACGACTATCCGTTCACATACTCTACGTCTCTACAAACTCGATGAGTACTTGGACCCCTTAATTGGACCTAATGTAATTTCTATATTACCTGTTCGTCCAAATCTTCTTCCATAAACCCCTCCATGTATTGCCTCTTCAGTTGGTAGACGCGCCTGCCTTTAGTAGAAGTGAACATTTTAGCAGCCTTGCTCTTCGCTTCTGATATCGTCATGGTAGGATTGAACTGTTTTAGCAATCTCTCCGCGAAGTTCTGACCAGCACCTGTAAGTAAAAAGGCTTTATTATAAGACCAAAATATAAATTACAAAATTAGGTCCGAACGACAATTATCGGTCGGCTTTAGCTGGTGACATCAATTGGTTTGAAAGCCAGGATTTTTGGCGTTTATATGAACGGACCGTTACTGTTATTCTGAATGATACATATGGCTAAAGAAGATAGCATTTATTTCTACCGTGCTCACATTTTAATTATGGTGTACTAAAATTAAAAAGAGAGAAGTAATAACTTTTCACAAAATAAAAACATTTTACAAAAAAATACAACTCCTTCCAAATAAAAACACTAATAAAAAAACTTTTTGCAAAAAAATACTACCGACTTCCAAATACAAACAAAGTGAAAAATAACTTAATTTTTTGAAGTCGGTGTCCATAACGCAAAAAAATGGTACCTACGAAAGAAACGCAAAAAGTTTTTTTTTATTTTTAACTTTTTAGTTGTACGTACCTAATAGGCAAGTTAGTAAGGGAACTATTTCGCCAGAATTGATTTCATGAAACTTGAACATAACCGGTGAAATGAGAGATCTGCTTACCCCTTAAGAGCGAACTGGCGTGATGTTATGTTATGAAATGTTATAAACAACAAACAGACATGCGATTGCAGCAATCCCGAGAGATTTCCCGATATTTATTGAAGAGTTCTGTTGTACATCTCCGAAGTTCTTCATCAGATCTTCACCAAATTAAAATGGGACCAATTTCGGAACATACTTTTTCAAACAAACAAGATTTTTCAAAATCGGTCCACAATTGACGGAGTAATCGGTGAACATACAAAAAAAAAACAAATATAAAGTCGAACACTCCTTTTTGGGAAGTCGGTTAAAAAGTGAAAAATTACTTCAAATTCGGCAATCGGTGTTCCTGTTTCTTCGTTTTTTGACACCGACTTCCGAAATTGAAGTAATTTTTCACTTTGTAATGTTTTTATTTGGACGGCTGTTGTATGTTTTTGTAAAAAGTTTTTTTTCACACTTTATTTGTGGTACATAATGGAAAAGTTCAGTTATAATGCCCAAAGTAATGCCAGAATAGATTTAGGTTACACTAGTCGATCATACTTCCATACAAACGTAGTCTAGCGATTACTCCATTGTTTCACGATGTACGTTCAAAATAAAAATAAAAAATCAATTTGTCTCATCATTATCTAGCCCTGTATGGAGTCAAGTTCAAGAGTCATCACGAATCGTCTCGCGCGCAGGTTTGACGATTTCCAGCCTCCTGAACAAGACGGATTCCGCGGAGTCTTTAATACTGTAGACCCACGCTGCGGCAGGTTATACAGATGACCGAAGAGTATAACCTGCCTCTCTGTTTAGCGTTTGTGGACTACGAGAAAGCCTTCGATTCGATCGAGACTTGGGCTGTACTGCAGTCGCTCCAACGGTGCCAGATCGACTACCGGTACATCGAGGTGTTGAAGTGTTTGTACAAAAACGCCACCATGTCGCGGCGTGAGACAGGGAGATGTCATTTCTCCGAAACTGTTCACTGCTGCGCTGGAGAATGTCTTCAAGGTTCTGGACTGGAGGGGGCCTGGCATCAACGTTATTGGCGAGTACATCACTCACCTTCGGTTTGCCGACGACATAGTGGACATGGCTGAGACCATGGAGAGCCTCAGTAAAATGCTCGATGACCTCAGTAGAGCTTCCGAAAGAGTGCGTCTTAAAATGAACATGGACAAAACCAAGGTCATGGTGAATGCCCAAGTAACACCCACTCCTATCAAGATCGGACAGTCTACACTCGAAGTTGTAGACGATTATGTCTACCTGGGGCAAACGGTCCAGTTGGGTAGGTCCAACTTCGAGAAAGAGATCAACCGTCGAATCCGACTTGGCTGGGCGGCGTTCGGGAAGTTGCGTGGAATCTTCTCGTCCAATTTACCTTAGTTTCTCAAGACAAAAGTCAGACCAGTGAATGTTGCCAGTGATCAACTATGGGACCGAGACGTAGTCGCTCACAATGGGACTTATCAGAAAGCTTAAAGTCACCCAACAAAGGGATTGCCCTCTGAAGAGGGGTATGCTCGGCATTTCCTTGCGTGATCGCGTCAGAAATGATGATATCCGCAGGAGAACCAAAGTTACCGACATAGCCCGAAGAATTGCAAAACTTAAGTGGCAGTGGGCAGGGCACATTGCTCGCAGAACGGATGGCCGATGGAGCCGAAAAGTTCTGGAATGGTGACCGCGAACCGGAAGACGATACGTTGGAAGGCTACGTACTAAGTGGACTGATGACCTGGTTAAGGTTGCGGTAAGGCACTGGATGCGAAACGCACGGGATCGGTCAATGTGGTGACGCCTGGGGGAGGGCTATGTCCAGCAGTGGACGTCTTTCGGCTGAAATGATGATAGAAATTGAAGTATAGATTATATCTACTAACCGTGAACAGTTGGAATTCTTCTGCGTAAAAAAGCCGCAGCTATTTTGGTAGAGAGTGAATGCACTTTTGACCCTTAACTGTACGTATAATATCTCACCATAAATCCTGGCATAATTAATAACTTTGGCGTGATCCCTGGAGACCGCGGCGGCGGTGGCAGTGAGTGAGTGCAGGTCCGTCTTACGGCTCTTGTCGCCCGCCAGCACCGCCCAGCCGAAGGCACTGCCGCCGCACAGGCCTAATGTACTGTCGCCCAGTAATGCCGCTATCCATAACTCCTGCAAGTAGTTAAGAAGATTATAAGAACAGAATATTACTATTTTAACTACGAATGAAAAAACGGGGCCTGAGAGTTATTTTTTCTGCATATATGCAGAATGTAGGGTGAAAAAAGACAGGGCGAAGCGAGCTCATAAACCAAAATCAAAAAAGGTTCTCAATTCGACTGAATGTTTTTCTTTTGTATCTCTGTTCAGCGATATCTTCGGCAATTGTCGACTGATTTCGATGATTCTTTTTTTTTGTTTGAAAAAGTACCCGAGGCGGTCCCCCCCTTTTGTCAACACCAATTTCGGTTATGCAATATTTTATTTAAATTACCTGTGAGTCGACATCGGCGCCCACAAACTTGTGTCCGGGCGGCGCCTGCACCATGGCTCGTAACTCTGAGCCCACGCGCTCCTTGTGTGCGTTACTAGCTGTCATCCATGTTGGCTCACTGGCACTGTCCACAAAATATTAGATCTTTTCTTAATTTTTCAATATGGTTTATGGAGGAATCAACAGATCCTTTGCTCTATCGCCGCGCAAAAGAATGTCAAACCTTCAAATATATGAAGTTAAATTATTCGATAAATAAAGAAAGAATTCGTCAAAAAAAATACTTTAGTCTAATTCACGTCGTAAACTTGTGAGCTTTTAAAGCCAATTATTAAGACATGCCTTTCGATATTTATATTATTTTTTTACTAAGCCGCTGACAGAAACTACTCTGTCAGCGGCTTCACTTGTGTGAAAGTCGAAAATTATCCCGAGGAAACATATTCTCGAGATAAAAAGTACCCTAAGTGCTATTCCTGACTATGTCTCTGCGCCAAATTTCCAGCTGTTCGAGCGTGAAGAAGTGACAAACATACACACACATTCACAAACTTTCGCCTTTAATAATAGTAATAAATAATAATAATAAAAAAGCCTTTTTATTTCCTTAATAAAATTCAATTTACAATGATATTACGATTTAAGAACATGCAATTTATGTATTAGCAAAATAAAATAAATAATATTCTTTAAGAAATTATACAATAATAGTAATAAATAATAATAATAAAAAAGCCTTTTTATTTCCTTAATAAAATTCAATTTACAATGATATTACGATTTAAGAACATGCAATTTATGTATTAGCAAAATAAAATAAATAATATTCTTTAAGAAATTATACAATTGTTCAATTTAACCGCTACTATTATATAATTATTCAATTCAATCATTATAATTAATATCTATTTGTTCAATTCAATTACTGTTACAATACAATTATTAATTTTAAATATCATTATTATATAATTATTCAATTCAATTTCATTATTTTACAATTATTCAGTGCAATTTCATTATTTTACAATTATTCAATTCAATTACTAATATTCAATTCAATTACTATTATTATACATTTATTCAATTTAAATACCATCAATATACAGTTCAATTCAATATTTATATTTCTTTCTTGATTTTCTTTATTTATTTATTAAGGACCTCTCTATAGAGTAAAGGCCTCCTCCATTTTTCTCCATATAGTTCTGTCCCTCGCTTTTTCAGTCCAATCTTTGCCCGCTGCTTTCAAAATTTCATCGAGCCATCTCTCTGCTGGCCTGCCTCTGGTTCTCTTGCCAACAGGTCCCTTCCACGAGGTAATCTTTTTGGCCCACCTGTCGTCGCTCATACGTGCAATATGGCCGGCCCACTTCCATTTCAGTCTTTTGCAGTGTTCTAGAGCATCAATCAACTTTGTTGTTTTTCTTATACCTGTGCTTCTCTTTTTGTGTATCAATTTTAGATTTAGAATGCTCCGTTCCATGGCCCTTTGTGTTGTTAATATTTTGTTTCTGGTTTGTTTATTGAAAATCCATGTTTGGGATGCATAGGTGAGAGAAGGTAGGATACAAGAGTCCAACACAATTTTCTTCAACTTCATTGAAATATTGGACTTAAGAATTTCTTTCATGCTCCAAAATTTATTCCATGCCATGTTTACACGTCTCAGTAACTCATTTTGATGTCTAGACTTTTTAAATGACACTTGTTTGCCTAGATATGTGTACTCTTGGACATATTCTAGTAAGACATTGTTAATGTGTATTGGTGCCTTTATGCTGTTTGTCATAATTTTTGTTTTCATTGTGTTTAGTTCTAAACCAATTTCATTGCTGACACAATTAATTTCATTTATCATTGACTCCAATTGCGCTGAATTTTCTGCGAAGAGTATGATGTCATCGGCGAATCTGAGATTACTTAATAACTGACCGTTGATGTCTATACCTTTGTTTTTCCACTTTAATGTTTTCATGATGTTTTGTAGAACGGTAATAAATATTCTGGGCGAGAGGGGGTCACCTTGACGAACGCCTCTACATACATCAATTTCCGTGCCTGTTTTATCTAATATTACTCTACTTGTGCTTTTCTTATATATATCTTGTATGAGCTCTATCGTTTCCGATGGTACATCGCATTCCTGTAAGGCTCTCCACATGCTGGTATGGGATATAGAGTCAAATGCTTTAGCATAGTCGATGAACGCTAGGTAGAGCGGGCGTTTCATTTCTTCGTATTTCTCTATAATTAGTTCTAATGAGTGGATGTGGTCTATAGTTGAATACGTACTTCTAAATCCCGCTTGCTCCACTGGCTGGTGTTCTTCGGTATATTTCGCAAGGCGTTTCTCGAGGCATGAAGCAAATAGCTTGTAGAGATTTGATTGTAGGCTGATTGGTCGGTAGTTACTTATGTCACTAGGGTTTCCTTTCTTGTAGAGCAGCACTATGTCTGATTTCGCCCATTCAGTGGGAATTTTTCTGTCGTCTAGTATTTTATTGAACATGGTGGTCAACGGTTGTACTAGGAGAGTTGAAATGGCTTCGTTTGGTATACCATCTGGACCGTTGCTTTTTTCTTTCTTTAAAGACTTAATCTTGATAAAAATTTCTTGAGCAGAGAATCTTTGTATTGTAGTATCAACTCTCTGTAGAGGTAGAGTCTCTATACTCGACGGCATTCTGCAAGCGTAGAGATCCTTATAAAATTCAGTGGCAGTTTTTATTATTCCAGATCTAGAGAATGTTTTTCTGTTACAGGTGGAGTTCGTTTTTAAGCAAGGAATCCATTTTTTTGATGTTGTTAATTCTTTCTTACTTTTTTTCACACTTCCTGACTTCTTCAGATATTTTTCAATTATTGTTAGTCTATAGTCTTGATATTCTTTTCTTATAATTTTGTGAATGTTTTTAAATAAATAACATTTCTCATTTTTCTCTTCTGATGTTAATTGTGTCTTGTTTATTAATTCGTTTCTTCTTTTAATGAGGTTTCTTGTTCTGTCTGAGATAACACAGTGTCGTTTTGTTTTTGTGTTGTTATTACGTATAGACTTTAAACTTTTATCGATTGCTTGCTTAATTTTCTCATAGTACGTCTCTACATCATCATTGTCTTCCAATTTTATGTCTGAAATGTTCAACTTTAAAGCTTCAGTGTACTTCTCTTGCTCGTCTATAGTTTTTAGTGAAGATTTGTTACTTATAAATTTGGCTCTAGATTTTTTGGTGTTGCTTAACAATAGAGTACTTCTCACAAGTCGGTGGTCGCTCAGGAACGATAGATTGCTAATCACTTCAATGTTAGTAATTTGATTTTTTAGATTTGACAATATATAGTCTATCTGGCTTTTATTTTTATTTGGGGAAAGCCATGTCCAAATGTTCCTGCTTTTCTTTGTGAATAAGCTATTGATAACGAAAAAATTGTTTTCCCAGCAGAACTGAAGTAGAGTTTCACCTCTCTTGTCTCTTTTTCCGAAGCATGAGTTGCCCAATATTCTGTCTTCGCCTCCAACTTTTTGACCAACCCGGGCATTAAAGTCACCCATGATTATAAGGTTTTTACTGCAATATTTAAGAGATTCTTGTATTTGATCATAGAATTCTTTTATTTCCAGTTCGGTTGCGTCACAGGTCGGCGCATGAACCTGGACAATGGATAGATTTGTGTTCTCAAAATTCAGCTGTAATATGCAGATACGTTCGTTGATTGCAGTAAAACTCTCAATGCTATTTTTTAGGTGCTTTTTTATGTGGAAACCTACCCCATATTGGCCTTTAGTCTCACCAAAGTAACAGAATATATGGTGTTCGCTTTCTTCTATGTTATAACCTGTACGTCTGATTTCTGATAGACCAATGATGTCGTACTTAATAGATGCAACTGATTGCTTGAACTCTAGCAGCCTTTCATCTGATAGTAATGATCGAGCATTGTATGTGCATATGTAGATAGGGTGGAGTGGAGGGTTTTGGTCTGAGACCCCCGCGGTGACCGGCCGTGGTGGGGGACATAGAGAGGTCGCTTTTTTATGTCATTTCTTAGTTAACAGCTGATGCGACGGGGACTTAATTTCTGTATTTACGGGCTTATTTCTTACTAAGTATAGATCCATTTTATTTTTCTTGGTTGGATTTTTAGAGGTATTTTTCTGTTCCCTCTCAACAGCTGTCACTACTTCCGGAGACTGTGATAAGTTTCTTTTTTGACGTTCATGTTGACTGTTTTCTTTTTCTGGTAGTATTACTAGTTTGTTGTATTTTATATATGCCTTTTTTCCCTGTTCTCTTTCTTTTTGTAGTTGGATATTTAGCTTCTTTCTCTCTTCAAGAACTTCTGGGGGAAAATCTTCCTTAATGTAAAAGGTACCGGAATTTTGCAGCATTTTCTTGTTTTTGAGTAATTTTATTTTTTTGCCCATAGTAACGAATGTAACAATTATAGGTCTTATCTTTTCAGATTTTTTCCCCATGCGCGAAACACATTCAATATCTCCTTCTTGGCAGTCTACTTTCATAATATTATTTATTATATCTATAATTTTATTCAGTAAGCCAAAGTAGCTATTCTCCGTTTCTTCTACCCCGAAAAATATCAGATTTTTCTTTCTTAATATTTGATCAAATTTTTGAAGTTTTTGTGCTTGTTCTTCTGTAATTTTTTCTAATTGCTGTTGTCTTGTTTCGAGTTTGGTAAATTTTTCATCTATATTTTCATTTATACTATTTATATTTTTATTAATACTCTCTTTCATTTCTTTTAGCTCCTTTGATTGTTCATCGAACTTTGTTTGCAAAACTTTGAACATTTCTGTAATTTGTTCCATTTTTTATTTTCCTGCCCTCTAGCGAAATGTTGTGGTACTAACTTCAATGTTGCACCTCTGCTAGGTTGTTATTATAGATCGGAGTCTTTGTATCTATGAAAGCTAAACAGTTCAGCCGATTTGTAACAGATGTCGCTTTTTCCAGAAACTTACATATCGGATACACGGATCAGTGATTGTGCGTTTTTGGGATTTATAGGTTAGGATGTTCACAGATTAATTCGATCCTATTTTTCACAATGTTATTGTTACACACTTTTTCACTCAGGATATTTGCATTTCTAGTAAAAAATAATTCAATGTTTATGGTTTTATGGTTCGATTTATAGGCATAATAAGTTGGTAGTGTTTTTCCACTTTTTGCACTTTATCATGAACTTTCAAGAGTCATCACATAACTACATTTATTTAAAATGATTTGTTTTCACTTTTACTTGCTTTTTAATTGGGTTTTGCACCGTTTCACGGGATATATATATATTTTTAACACGATAAACTCAGAGCCGTTGTTTACTGTTGCGCTGCCAGTGTTTGCACATGGCAACGTAAGTTAATAATAGTAGTAATAATTTATTTGACAAAAAGTGCAGAATTATACATGACACTTAACTTAGGATTCAATTGGTGAGGTACAGAATACACGATCAATGACCCCCATGCTAGGAAATTCCTGTGTTACAGGGGTCGTATCCGTCCATTACATAGCGATAAAATAGAAAATTTAACAATGCAGAGTATATTATATAAAAATAAATCAATAAAATACCAATACAATAATTAATTTAGCATAGTACAATTCGGGGCTTTGGAAAGGGGGGAAAGGCAAAGGGAATGTCTTATTTGTGTCGGGTGTGTTGTGTATGTATGTGTAGTATGTATGTGTTGTGAGTGTATGTGAGTGTCTGCTTGCCTTATGGTGTAAGTGATTCTTCCGTCTCATCTTAGTTTAGGGTGAGAAGATACTCTTTTAACTTGAACTTACATTTGAACTTATTCAATGTATGTATGTTAAGTTTATTGTTTAGTTTGTTGTAAAGTAATGCACTTAAGTAGCGGTTATTACGATGTGCGAAGGTAGTATAAGTGATGATAGACCGCGTTTGACCACTAGTAGCTTGTCTAGAAGTAAACCATTCTGTTGTGACTAAAATAACCCCAGGTTGTAACGATCCACCACAGAGTCTGACAGGGAATTGCTTTCCTTAGCTGTACCGTGTACGATCAATACAATTATTTCCAAAACATTTATTGCGTATGGGTGGGATGCCAACCATGTACCGATGGCTAATCGTCTAGTTATCGTCTAAGTATGTCTTGTTATCTGAAGATGGAAACAGCATAGCAGATTTAAGTTGTGCACTTCCAACGCTGTGTGCAAGCCCGAAATGTAACGGATAGGTTGGTAAGGCAACTCGGCGTAGCATCCATACTAATATTATAAATTCTAAAGTAATTTCTTGATACTAACTTTCTAAATTCGTCTGTTACCTTTTCACGCCTAAACCACTGAACGGAATTCAATTAAATTTAGCAAGGGGATAGATGGCATCCTGAGGAAGGACATAGACTAGGAGATACTTTTTGCATCAAATAAAAGTAGGTAGGTAGGGAAGGTAGGATAGGGTGAGTAGGTAGGATAGGGTATGTAGGGTAGTGTAGGTAGGTACAATAGGGTAGGTAGGGTAGGGTAGGAAGGTAGGTAGGTAGGATAGGGTAGGGTAGGTAGGTAGCCAGTTGACGGGAGCGAAGCCTTGGGGGACAGCTAGTAGTAGCATATTTTCGACGTTTATTAAAACAATTTTCTTGAATACCACTGACCGTCTCGTGAGCGTCCCACAGACAACGACCTGCGGTATGATGGCACCATACTTCTTCAGTCCGCCGCGCAACGCCGGAGGCAGGAGCTCGTCGGGCAACCACACGACTTGCTGGCTCAGAATACGCTCCCTGTTGTTCCGCCAGTAAGACATCATGCGACCGAATGTTAGCACCTGTGTAAAATGTCAATCAAAAATCATATATTTAGTTATAGACAAATGCGTGCACTGACTGGACAGGTCCACTCAATCTGGCTAGTTCTTTCCTCAAAAGGCCTTTTCAGACACCAATCTACATGGTCTTCACATGATCTAACCAAGATTTCGTCTGGATTTTAAAACCTCTCACCCCTCTCTCACTCTGACCTCTGAGTTTGTTCCGACCTTTCTTCTCATAGTAGTCAGATAGGAAACGCCGACCTCATCTAGTTTTAAAACATATAACGCTTGAACCTGTCCTTGAAGGCGGTCTCCGAATGGGGTGATGCCAATCTGGTCAGTTTCAATGCTGCTAAGACCCAGGCGTTTCTTTTTTCCGCTAAAAAGAGCCAATTCCATCCGGCTCCTTCTTTCCGTGGTGTAACCGTGCCGTTAACGGACCACCTCGAACTTCTTGGTGTTACGGTGACATCTACCCTCAACTTCGGTCCATACATTGAGGCAAAAGCTCAGTTAGCTGCAAAAAAGTTGGGGATTCTTGCAAAGGTGAGACGGTACTTCACGCCTGAACAGCTGCTCAACTTATATAAAGCACAAGTTCGGTCATGCATGGAGTACTGCTCTCACCTCTGGGATGGATCTGCCAAATACCAGCTTGATGCACTTGAGTCGATTGACAGACGGGCCAAAAGGCTTATTGGCAACGTTGCACTGGTCGCATCAAAGCTCCAGAGCCTCGAACATCGACGCCGAGTCGCCAGTCTGTCGGTCTTTTATCGGTTACATTTCGGGGAGTGTGCGACGGAACTGCACAATTTGATTCCGCCTAGCCCTTTCCATCATCGGACTACAAGGCGTACGGCCATGCGCCATCGGTACATGGTAGACATCCCTCCCATACGCACAAAGCGTTTTGCTAATACTTTCATTGTGCGCACAGCTAAGGAGTGGAATTCCCTTCCGGAGTCTTTGTTCCCTGACAGCTACAACCTAGGGGTCTATAAGTCAAGAGTGAATAGGTTTCTTCTAGGCAAGCGTGCTTCACCGTAGACCACATCATCGCTTAACATCAGGCGAGATGGTGGTCAAACGCTAGCCTATAGTTCATAAAAAAAAAAAATATAATCGACATGTAAAAGTGTTTGTACAAACCAACTTACAGAAATAGAATCATTTATCATCACTAGTCGAAATACATCCACTACTGGACACAAGTGTCCCCACATTGACCGGTCCCGCGGGTCACGCATTCAGCGGATCCCTTGGCCTTCGCCAGGTTCACAGTCTCCATAGTGGTAGGCCTTCCAACGCTGCGTCTTCCAGTATGCAGCCACCACTCCAGAACCTTTCGACCCCATTCTTCTCATCATTTCTGATTCGATCACACAAGGAAACTCCGTGCATAACCTTCTCCATTACCCTTTGTTTGAATCAAAGCTTTCTGATGAGGCCCAATAAAAATAGGTAATATCTATTAAAATTCTTGTTTCTAAATTACTTTGATTTCAGAAGGATGATAAATAGTTTTATCAAAGTTTAATGGGAAAGCACTAAAGTTATTATTCCTAAGTTCTGACCTTTTCAGCATCATTCCCCTGAGCAGAGAGCACGTTTTGACTGAACATCTCCAAGAAGTCTTTGGCTAAAGGATTGCCCACTTTGTATTTCGGTCCGTCCTTATGTGGCAGTCGGAAGAAATGACAACAGCCTGAAAATATAACATAAATAAATTAAATAAAAATCTATTTAACTAGAGGACGCCTCGCGGTTTCACCCGCGTAGTTCCCGTTCCCGTGGGAATACAGGGATAAAAAGTAGCCTATGTTACCTGGGGATAGAGTAGCTTCCCAACGGTGAAAGAATTTTTGAAATCGGTCCAGTAGTTTTGGAGCCTATTCGGTACAAACAAACAAACAAACAAAAAAATATTTCCTCTTTATAATATTGGTATAGATTAATGCTATTATTATAGTACTCATGTATTACACTATGTATAATATGTCGGGTTCAGTTAATAGTACGGACGTCAAAACAAATCACAAGCACGGCCCCTGGCGGCAAATCAAGAACGAATACGCATTGGTGCACTTTTTCTATCTGCTTTGTGGCATATCCGCAATTCAATTATTTGAACAGCTTATCCTAAACCGCCTCCAACCGCTGGTCGATCCTTGTTTGATTCTAGAGCAAGATGGTTTTCGTCTTGGAAAAGCCTGTACTGGACAAATCATCCGTCTCACTCAATACATAGAGAAAGGCTACGATTCCAACCGTATAACCGGGTTCGTCCTTGTCGATCTGTCAGCTGCTTACGACACTGTCAACGTTAAAACATTGCTGTTCAAACTAACAAATTTAACAGATGTTCAAGTTTTCATACGCCTTTTGGGGGAAATGTTGCGTAATCGGCGATTTATACTCCACCTTCATTCAGAAAATAACAGATGGCGTATTGTAAGGAATGGTCTACCCCAAGGCAGTGTTCTGGCTCCTATTTTGTTTAATACTTATACCAATGATCAGCCCAAAACGAAGAACATAGATCGATTCCTCTTCGCGGATGACTTGACGCTAGCTACGAGGACCGCAAACTTTGAGGATGCAGAAACAAAACTCGAAAAGGCTCTGGCGGATCTCAGTGGATATTTCAAAAATAATGCATTGAAGCTTAACCCGTCTATAACATAGTCCTGCTCATTCCACCTGAGAATTCGTCAGGACACAAAAAAGTTAAGCATCAAATGGCGAGGCGCTAACAAAGAGCACAATGACCACCCTGTTTACCTAGGTTCCACCTTGGACCACTCAGTGACTTACAAACACCACTGTTTAAAAACTCAAATTAAAGTCAGCACCCGCAACAATCTACTCCACCGTCTAACATGTACTGCCTGGGGGTACTCTCCACATGTCCTTAGCTCTCTGCTTTTCGCCTGGGGAATTTGCATGCTCAGTGTGGCATCGATCCGCCCATGTACGACAAATGGATTTAGCTCTCAATGAGGCTTGCCGGATTATTACAGGCTGCTTAAAAACAACCCCACTTGCTGCACTATAACCGCTTGCAGGAATAGCCCTTCCGGATGTTGGAAGAGAAGCGGCATGTTATTCAGAAAAGCACAGGCAAGAGACAGACAAACGACATTCTTTATATAACGTGGAGAAGCCAAGGGGTAGATTGAAAAGTCGAAACAGCTTCCTGACGTTCACTTAATCAATTAACAGCAACGGGTCTTGCGAAACAAGGCAAAATCTATGGCTCCTCAGACACTCCACTCCAGCTGACTGTATAGAACCTGCAGAAAAGCTCCCTGAGGGCCACCAACTGCCTTGGCCCACCTGGCAATCTCGAAACCGACTATAAAGTCAGGTGGGTCGCTGCAGGCACAATCTAGTTAGTGCAATCTAGTATTTGAAAAATATTTTCATCGGCTGACGAAAAAGTGATATGGACTTGTTCTGTCACACTTTTATTTTATAAATATATTTTTTTATTCTCTACTGTTGGTGTTATAATAATACCTACTTGTTCAAGGTCATCATCCCAACAACGACATGACGACATGGTTGGCGTAGTGGTTGAGCGATCGACTGCTGTGCTGTGTGTCGCGGGTTCGATTCCCGCACGGAAATATTTGTATGGCCTACAGATAGTTGTTCCGGATCTGGGTGTCTTGTGTATGTGAGTTTAAATGTTTGTAAACGCTAAGATTTTTGTAATATAAAACGTACAGAAATCCAATTTTCAACCGAAAAATCTGCTGAAGTGAAGAAATAGTTGTAGAGACTTGGTGCCGTAGTAAAAAAATACTCGGACTTACTTCCCCAATAGTGTTGCCACCTTTTTTATCGTTGGCTTTTGGGCCGAACTTTGTATTACCGTGAATGGTCTCCCTTAGGTAGTGGGTTAATTTGCCCTCCCGAGGCCGCAATTACATCGATCCTACTTGTGCACCTAAATGACGCTACATGGCTACTGCTACGCCACGCCTAGGAACGTACGCGACCACGACTACGCCGTGTCTAAGCAACTACGGATTTTCAACTGTCGCCGCCGATTTACCTTTCTTTCAATTACCTTGAACTTCAATACCGCACCACACCCCGAGCCCGTGGTACTGGTTGGCGGCTGCCTGCTCATCCCTTTTCTTCCTGGCGTAGTACGCACGCCTGCCTAAATCTTCCTGTCGAACATATTTTTGCATTATTGTATTTTATAGTGTTGTGTGTGTGTGATGTATTGTACAATAAATAAATATTCAATGTCTATACCTAATCATTATACTTAAAACAAAGTCGGGATAGTTACACCATTTATAATTCGAGAACAGCTGGACCGATTTACACATTTTTTTAAAGGTCCAATTTATCGCCGTCCCGAATAACAGAATAACTATTAAAACTTCGGCAAAATTAAGGTATGTTTTTATTTGAAAAATCAGTTTCTCAGTTTTGCGAACACAGCGCTATCTCTGGAATTAACCTAACTTTTGTATGTCCAAAGGGGAATTCCGTTTTCGTCAGAAAAAAATAGTCTATAATTTATTCTGACGAAAAAGGGATCTGACGAATGTGTCCTAGATCCACAAGAAAGGATTAAAAACTAAAAAAAGGTAGGTAGGGTAGGTAGGATAGGTTATGTAGGGTAGATAGGGTAGCTAGTGTAGGTAGGTAGGATTGGTGGGGTAGGTAGGGTAGGGTAGGTAGGATAGGTTAGGTAGGGTTGGTGGGGTAGGTAGGATAGGGAAGGTAGGGTTACGTAGAGAAGGTAGGGTCGGCAGGGCCGGTAGGGTCGGTAGGGCAGGTAGGGCAGATGGAGCCGGTAGGGCAGGTAGGGTAAGTAGGTATAGTATGGTAGGTTAGGTTGGTAGGATAGGTAGTTAGCCAGCTGACGGGAGCGAAGCCGCAGGCACAGCTAGTTAATGATAACACAAAGGCGACACCTCCACGGGCGAGTGTACAAGGCAGACGGGACCAACTGCTTAACGAGTGTTCCGAGGGACGGAGGGGTTATAGGGGGGGATAGGTGTGTAATGGATGGCCACCCATCTATTGTAGCGGTGTTTAACTTTAAATTAAACCTCACCTCAACATTCTTAGGCAGCATGGAGACATCAGGTTGGAACTCTGTATCCTTGCAGAAGTTCAAGGGACATTTTTGCAAGAGTTCTTCTAAGGGTACCAGGGGTTCCTCTGCGTCTTCGCTACGATGTCGGCTATAGGGGACCAGGAAGCCCCAGCCTTCTGACTTGATGTAGTGGAGCGGGTACCCTTCCCAGGATAGACGAAGAAGCTTTGGTGTTATCTGGAATAGTGATGTATTTTGATATTAAAAATGTATGCAAACATAGTTGGAAATAACAAATGCTATCCTACTACTATTATAAACGTGAATGTTTGTGAGGATGGATGGATGGATAGATGTTTGTTACTCTTTTAAGCAAAAACTAGTTTAATTTATCGTTACTCTACAGTGTTCTGTTTATTCCTACAACCCCCTCTTATCTCAAAGAACGCTTTAAGTTCCTTCATGACACACATTCTAGACACTTGAGATCATCGGAGAATTTGAGACTTTTGTTGCCTGCTCATTCTACTAAGTTTTACCATAAATCGTTCACGGTCCAGGCTGTGCGATTGTGGAATGAGTTGCCGATGTCAATAAGACAAGCCCAGTCACTAGCATCTTTTAAAAACCTTGTTAAGAACCATTTCCTTTCTCTTTAATATTTTTCTGTTTCTATCTAATTTCTTCTTTCATTGTTCACCCCTTCTTTGTAATTTTGTTGCATTTAATATTATGTATGTATGTTTATTTGTAAGTTTGTGTATAGTATTTTATATAGCTATATTATGTTTATGTATTAATATTTTTTTTTATGTAGCAGTACACCATAGGCTACCCCTGTTTTATGTTTAGTTATTTAGGCCACCCAAAGGTTGTCTGGTAGATATCGCTGTCAGCGATAAGACCGCCTTTGTACCCATAGTATTAAGTTGCTGTAAAATATATGTGTAATTTCTCTTTTTGGTGTACAATAAAGTATATTCTATTCTATTCTATTCTAGTGAATGGATTTTGATGAAAATTTATAGAAATATAGCTTAAAGATATTCAGCGAAGTACTTATATCAAGCGGGGGCAGCCGCGGGCGGCAGCTAGTGATATATTTTATCAGATCCATGTATACAGGATCGTGATTTGACCTACTTAGTGATATCCAGGTGTCAGAATTATATTCGTGGGCGCAGAATTTGGGATACGGGTAAACTAGAGAAATATCTCCTGTAACTTCTACACAATTTTAATTCGTTACAGAGTCAATTACTATCACTATGGTACTAAGTACTATTCTGGAATTAAAAGAGAACACTGAGCAGTTCCTAGGCCAGTATATGTCAATCAACACCGTACTCAACACTAGACTCCATCCAGTACCAAACAAAGGTACTTGTGTATCATTAAAATGTATGTATGTAAACAAATCATGACAAGATCGGACACATTTATATGACGGCGCATCTGGTGGCGCTCCCTGCCAATTTTTTTATGAAGTTGGAATCACCGATGGGTCGGGAAAGGGTGACAATTGCTGCTAATAGGGAATATGCATGAAAATAGTTATTTATGCTACAAGTGCGGAAGGTAGGTGATTCCCGATGAGTGAATAAATCGACGAATCGAGTCGGGAATCATCTTACGTACGTGTATCATACAACATGTTACTATGTATTGGGGGAGAAAAAAAAAATCTGAACCAAGCAAGAAATTAATAAAATGGCGGGCTTATTCAAGCGCGTTCAACATATCCACAGATTAACTAACAGCTCCTCGGGCTTGTCTACTGCGCATGTGCAAATAACTGTCACGTCGTTACGCAAAAAGGCACAAGCAAAATATACGTTCTGCCAAACATATTTAATGAATATTTAAAATTAATTTATTGATCAAAATCTAAATGTAGAGTAATTAAGAACGCCTGTAATGAAGCATTAGTATTATTTTATATTTTATATTAATGATAATCTGTACTTAACTAATTTGTAAAACTTTTCTCAAAAAATAAAACTCTATGCGTCGGGCTGACGTTGGGGTTAAAAATTTAAAAAATACAGAAAAGTAAAAAGCACTAGTGAAAAAGTGACACTTTCCGCACAGTTTGGCTGCTTGGAAAATGCTCTTTTCGAGGACATGCATTGTAAAAAAAATTATCTAACCACTTTATCAATAAATATCATCATCATAATTTCAACCAAAAGATGTCCACTGATGGACATAGGCCTCTCAGGCTCAGCCTCTCCTCTCATAAGCGTCGCCACACTGATCAGTCCTGTGCGCTTCGCATCGACCGTAGACTAGGTCGTAGCTCCACCTAGAGGACACTGCTTCTTCCGGTACGCGGTCGCCACTCTAGAACTTTTCGGCCATCCGTTCTACGTGCAATGTGCCCTGGCCACTGCCACTTAAGTTTGGCAATTCTTCGGGCTATGTCGGTCTTCATTTCTGATTCGATCACTCAAGGAAACTCCGAAGCATATTAGCTCTCCCCATTGCCGTTTGGGTGACTTTCAGCCTTCTGATGAGGCCCATTGTAAGCGACCACGTCTCTGTCCCGTAAGTTATCACTGGCAACACACACTGGTCATAGACTTTCGTCTTGAGACACTATGGTAAGTTGGACGAGAAGATACCACGCAACTCTCTGAACGCTGTCTAGCCGAGTCGGATTCGACGGATGGCCTCTTTCTCGAAGTTGGACCTAACTACGTAGGGTAACGTGTAATCTCAATTAATAAGCCTATCAATACTACATACTACAGTCATTGTGCAATATTACCTGAACCCTACATTCTAAGAATAGCCCTGATCATCTGAACCCACGTCAGATGATCAGAACTATTCAGGAAGCGCACTAACTCGGCGCTGTCGAATCGCTGTTAGTGGGAGTGGGGTCGGTGCCAGTCGAAGTGCATTGTTATTTTGACAGTGTTGTACTAAAGAAAAGACACTTACTTGCATACTAGTTGTAATGTTATTAGCTCCAGGCGTCCAGTCCGGATCCTTTCCCGGTTTAGTACATAACTTCCTATACCACGCCGGGTACCCGGCCAAATATGGCCTTTTTACCGGCAGCAGCTCACCTAACTCAAACAGATATGCAAACTCTTTGCTTAATTCTTCGATATTTTTTTTATTTTCTTCAGTGTTCCTATTTTGATTTTCTAAACATCGAATGTATTCTTCATTTAAAACTTCAAACTTTTCTAAATCTGTCTTTAAATTTTCTTTGGATGGTTCAGTTTGTGTAACAGAAATTCCATTTTCAAAACCACCCATTTCAACCTTATTTCCAGTCTCTTTTTTCTTTTTCTTGGTTTGTTTTTTCAATTTCAAGATTTGTACCGACCAGTCTTGGTCCCACATCCACAAATCTTTTTTGTAAGAGTTGTCCGCCATCATCCGACAAGCCTCATCAGCTTTCAGTGATAGTAACTGACGAGATTCTAATTTCAAATCTTCAAATACTGTTTCCGCTGAGTCTATGTATTGTAGCCAGTTTGAGTTGACTGGTAAATAGGCTGATCCTGTAATGTGAAAATTAGTTTTATACTTTTGACTATAAGGTCGCATTTTCAACGGTAGCTTAACGTCGTGTTTTTGCCACTACGTTCAAGAACGAAAGTCGATTTAAGGTTCAGATATAAGCAACAATCACGACACCGTCAAGTCGCCGGTCAGTCAAGTCAAAAATATAGAGAGACAAAGCGATGGTGCGGCCAGTAGTTTTTTTTAATAAAATTCCTACGAATCACACAAAAGAGACAAGTATAGGCTGCACATTCGCTTTGTCTCTTTCTATAGATTACTCAATTTTGAGACGGTAATACTCAGTGCAGTTCTCTGAACTGACCTAACTCCAGCATGCCTGCTAACGTGACCGGGTGCGGGAACCTCTGCAGGAACAGCGGCAACAGTTCTCTCAACACGTTGTGTGTGGCCACCACGTCACTCGCACAGTAATGCATCAACGCCTGGAAGTGTTCGTGGACGTCTTCCATTGTTCCTTCCACGAATATGTCTCTGGTTTGCTTGTCTATGGTCGTGCCGCAATATAGCTTGTGGACCTGTGTACATTATTTTTTATAAGAACATTCACACATGCTAAATATAAACTCACGCCTTTTTCGTGCCAGTTTTTTGTATTTTGAACTTCATTCCAAGTACGGTAAAGATCTTAATACAAAATTGAATACTTAGGCCCGGTTCTAAAGTAAGATCTAGGGAATCTAATCCCGCAAACGCGGGATCAGTAATACAGGATTGCTCATGCGGGATCACGCATGAGTGATCAGAAAATATAATTGGAAGCTGCTAATACTTATGTAAAGTCAATTCTGCCCTCAAGTGTGGAAGCCGAGCGTGCTTTTGCCGCCGCTGGCTATTTATGCAACAGGATAAGATCAAATCTAAAAAATGAAACGTTAGATACTTTATGATTTCTTCGAAAGTTTATCAGAAAAATAAGCTGATCTATAATCTATAACAATATTATAAAGAGGAAAGATTTTTTTGTTTGTTTGATTGTTTGTACCGAATAGGCTCCAAAACTACTGGACCGATTTCAAAAATTCTTTCACCGTTGGGAAGCTACTCTATCCCCGGGTGACATAGGCTACTTTTACCCCTGTATTCCCACGGGAACGGGAACTACGCGGGTGAAACCGCGAGGCGTCCTCCAGTTTTGTATATAACACAAATCTAAAAGATGAAACGTTAAATATTTTATTATATCGTTCTTTAAAAGAAGCTGATTATTTATACCTCTAAAACATCATAACATTCAATTTATAATATTTAATTAATAATAACTCAATCCCGCAAATTCTGCGGGATCCGCGAAATTGCAGGCTTGATGGCTTGGCTTGGCTTGCTTGGCTTTTCAATTCTGATGCGGGATTGGATTCCCTAGTCATATCTCTACCCCTTTCAGGAAAATCAGCTCAAAACAGGCCTGATTTAATGTTACATAATATTGGAGACAAGATGGATGTGTGACCAGAATAAACAAAGTAAGAGTGAGTATATTAGAGGAAGTTACAAAGAAAAGAGGCGCCAGTGACAATAAAATTGGAAAGAGAATCGTTTATCTTGGTATGGGAATAGGAGGGATTAAACGCATGTGACTAAAACACTTATGAAAATGTGTATAAAAAAACAAGATGAATGAATCGTGTGAAGTGAAGAATGATACTAAAGAAAATGGAGTCAGTGATAGCGAGACGGTTGACAGGACGGTATGGAAGAAGTAAACAAATATTATAAACGCGAAAGGAACTCTGTCTGATCGTTGTTACGATTTTTCATCTAAACAGCTGAACCAATTTTGATGAATGTTGGTAAAGAGACCTTTTATCCCATGTCATCGCACACTCCCTGAAATGCAAACGATTAAAAACCGACAAGCTGGCAACTCGGCGACGATGTTCAAGGCTCTGGAGCTTTGAATCGACCAGTGCCTCATTGCCGAGTGCGAAGATTCACCGCCGTGGCCGGAATTCGGTCTGGAAGACTATTGCAGATTACTATTATTTCTTTCATTATATTTTTTTTTTTATTATACCTCACTAAGATTGTTGAGCGAGCTGATCTCGATCCAGTCATCGTCCGAAGGATGAGGCTCCTTGTTCTTGGTCTTCAGGACTGTTCGCTGGTAGCTGGTGACGCCGCTCACACATGTGTGCATCGACATCGTGTCCATGAAACGTACACCTGTTCATATATAGAGGTGATCAGTAATAAATAAAATAATATAAATTTATTTCCAGAGTATTTATTTTTTCCTTTTTATTGGTGTAAATGATATTATGTATGCGTATTTGCAGACTAACTAGTCAGTAGCTTCGAGCCCAGTTAGGCGCTTTACCTTGTGTTCATTTTTACAAGCTTTTATTTAATTTGCAATGTCTGTGTATACTCAGATTTTTTATTTCGTAGACTAAACTGACATTTGGGGGTGAAATAGTGTCGTATCCTACCTATCTTGCTATCTTGAGTGATCGAAACTTTATCGAAAATCGAAGTAGATCGAAAATGTAACTATTTCACGCGGCCCTTATTTAGTTTCTACGCATTTAAGTCAGACTTCCATTTTATCGATCGCTTTTAATTTATTTTTGATTTCATATTTAATACAATAAAAGTGTATGTACTATGTGTATGAATATAATTATATTGAAATATATTACGTTTATATTCATAAAATATTGATTTACACCAATTAGTAAAATTAAATTGTGGAATCATGTCACATCGATTTAATGAATCACTTATGATTGACCATTACCAATTAAGCCCCTTTTCACTCGCCCCGGTTTCCGGGTAGTCGGTGCCGGGTAACCGGCGGCGAAGTGTATAGGCACGTATGTTAGCTTTCACACGTACGGCGCACATGGCCATACATTCGCCGCCGGTTACCCGGCACCGGCTACCCGGAAACCGGGGCGTGTGAAAAGGGACTTACACTATGCTCCGCGCTTGCAAAATTTAAAAAAAATAAGGTGATTGGCAGCTGTCAGTTTAGTCTACGAAATAAAAAATCACACTATAGGAATGTATGTATGTAAGTTCGGGTCAAATCTTGCAACTGGTAAAAAAGCGGTTATCCTCCGCCGATTAAGATGAAATTTTGCATACACGTTTAGTTTGGATGACAATGCATGTTTAGCTAAGTGACGTCATTCTAAATCCAATATGGAGGACGGCCCAAGATACCGGACTTTTTTGTGCACTGCCATGATATGGGTATCAAATGAAAGGGTTTGCTGAGTAGAATACGAACAAAAGCTTGTTTTAAAAAATAAAAAAATTGAATAATTTATTTAATACAACTGCTCTCAAAACGGTGAAGGAAAATATCGGTAGGAAACCGGCAAGTCCTAGAACCAAAAATTCGAAAACTTGTGACATCTACCATCTACGAGCCCGCGTGATGTATAAGGGCACACTCCCTCACACAGAAAGGAGGCCTGTGTCCCAGCAGTAGATTGGGCTGAATATGCGATCTTTATTTCACAACTAATCAGTAACAATATGAAATAATTAGAATAAGAATAATTTTTCTTCCAACTATGCTTTAATTTCATCACAATCACACTAAAAACTCAGTACAAAGCGAGTCTTTAATGCTCTAGAGCAATAAAAATGTATGAAATTTCATTATTGCACAGTTTATTTTTTAATCGCACCAAAAGGTGCCAATCTCAATGGATTAGCTCTATTCAGCCAGCCGATATCAATACTTTTTTTTACGTACGTATTATTCGGTTCTATCCTCCTTGTTCCAAATTTAAAAAAAGATTGCTGCTTACTCTGATTTAAAAATGAAAGAAATTTAAAAAAGTGATTTGGCGGGCACTTTGTTAATTTTGCTTGACAATATTTTTGGAAACGATAAAGTGTGATACTATCTGATTTTGAGTGCTTCGGCTTTGAATTAAAATGGAATCATCTAGCGACACATTAACTCCGGAAAACATTTTAAATGAAGTCGACAGTGTTATAGAAACTTCTATTTTAACTGTTTGATATGAGTTTCTTTTATCTACTATTCCTATAGGTAATAGTTGAAAGAAAAGCAGATTATGCATCTCGCCTTAAGTAATTTATATTGCACCGAGTGCCTGATTTAGAGCCCGAGCGTTAGCGAGGGCTCTAATCTAACAGGCACGAGGGCAATAAATTACTTTGTGCTCGATGCAATAATCTACTATTATTGTTTAGGAATTACATTCAAATGCGTTGCTTCCTGGAACTCACACTAGGATTCCCTGTGACGTGAGATCCAGGCTCCTTCGTTCAGTTTACATTTATTGCTGTTCATGTAATAGGTAATATATAAAACGTTACAATAAATTTCTAAATTAAATCTAATCTACTTGTAATTTGCAAGAAAAGGAATATAAAATAAAAAACGAATACTAAAAGAAAACAGTATATAACCAATTATGCATGTAAGTTTTTAAACTGTCATGGTCACTAACACTAATATTAACATTATAAGCGGGATATTTACATTAATTATGCATGTGCCTATGTTGTGTGTGATTGTGATGATGTGTATGTATGTGTGATGGTATGTGTATGTGTGATAGTGTGTATTTGTGCGGGTGTATGAATTAAGATAGTGTGTTGGTCTTGACAGTGTGTCTGATTGTTATACCTGAGGATGTATATGATTATGTGGAAGTTTGTGATATAGAATAATAAATATATAAATAGAGATACCTATAAACAAACCTATCAAAACTTTTGTTTTTTTTATTATTAAGTTTTCGGCCATATCATAGTAAGTATATAGTCCAGAGTAAGAAGCCATTTGGTAACCGTAATTTTGCATTTAATTTGAGTAAGTTGTAGAATTTTGACCGTTAGTGTACACGTATTCCTGTATAGAGATCAATTTTCGCAAATTGGATGGTAGCAGCTGGATGGGATTTTCCGAGAATCGAAATAGATGGCGTGCGATTAAAGAGGCCTATGTCCAGCATTAGACTAAAATTGATTGATATAGGCTAATCATGAAGGTAAACGGCCGCGCCCGTTCACGAACATGATGCATGGATTAGCACCACTCAGCTCAACCATTTTGAAGGGAACCGATGCTCCAACACGAGCACCATCAGAGAGACATTTGAGTAGAATTACATTAAATGGTAAGTATGCTTGGAACGCATTCAAAGTTTTTTTTTAAGCAGATTTTACTAACCTGTCCTTTCCAGCCAGTACTGTTCTTTAATCTTGGCCCTGTCAAAGGACACATTATGGCCGACCACAATCCTGCGCCTGTTAAGGTCGCCGACCGGCTTGCTGCCATCCGTCTCTAAAGGTATCAGGTCTTCATAGTTTATCTTGTCAAACACTTTATGATGATCGCCATTTGCGAGTGGTTTACTTATCCAGCCGTACCTGTGAATACAGATATTAAGATTATTAGTACCTATTTCTTAGAAGACAGCATCGTTACTCTAGTGGTGAGTGCTTCTGCTGAGAATGAAGAGGGTTCCCGGATTCAGATTGACTATTAGTCACTTCGATGAAGAATACACTAGATATAGGATCCCATACAAAACTTATCTTTAAAACTGACGCCAATTGTGTTTAGGTAATTCTAAGAATTCTACTTAAAATAAATATAATTTAATGCAAATTCAATCTTAAATGCAATGTTTAAAGTTGCATTCACAAAACTATGTAGGTACAAAGCATAAAAAGTTATGAGGTCAATACAAATTTAGTCTTACACGCAAGTATTAAAGTCTACATTATTTTTTCCATTATTCCTTCACTCGGTCTGCCCGGTGGTCGGTTTGATTGAATTGCAGAATTCCTGAAGGATTGGTCTATTCGAGTGGGTATCGATGGCTGCTCGTCGGACCAGGATATTAATAGGGTCCCGGCAACATTATTCTCAGCAATATTATTCTTGCTGCACATTAACAATCTGATAAAACCTTTGGATATGCAGACGACAGCACTGTTGTGAGAGATACTTGTCCGACGCACGGGCTACCGAGCCTCAGATCCGGTCTCTCCGTGAGGCCATGGTGGAGCATTTGAACTTGTCCTTGCAGGCAGTCTCCATATGGGGCGATGCCAATCTGGTCAAGTTTAATGCTGCTAAAAACCAGGCGTGTTTTTTAGCTTCTTGGCGTTACGTTGACATCGACTCTTAATTTTGTCCCATGCATTGAGGCTTAGGCTCAGTTGGCTGCCAAAAAGTTGAGGATCCTTGCAAAGGTGAGAAGGTACTTCACGCCAGAACAACTGCTCAACTTGTCTCAAGCGCAAGTTCGATCATGCATGGAGTAGGTACTGTTCTCATCTCTGGGACGAATCTGCCAAATACTAGCTTGATGCACTAGAGTCGATCTAAATGCGCGCCAAGAGGCTCATCGGCAACTATATGGTCAAGTCAAAACTCCAGAGCCTTGAATATCGTCGCCGAGTTTCCAGCTGCGGTTTTACATGATTTAATTCCGCCTAGCCCGTTTCATCATCGGGCTACCAGACGACGATGCGCCATCGGTACATGGTGGACATACCACCCATACGCACTAAAAGTTTTGGGAATGCTTTTATTATGCGTACAAGATTAACAACTATTACGATGGGACCAAACCAGAAATTGTAAAAAAGGTTTTTTACTATTAATATTGATAAGACACACTAGCAGAGTTAGCGGATGCGTGTTTCAGATAGCTTGCTGTCACAACAAAATAATTTTGTCGTTCTAAAAGTACTAAACAGCTATTTTTATCATTTAGCGTTGCTCCCATAGTAGTCATTTTTAGGGTTGGTCCCATAGTAAAAGTTGCTCATAAGGATGAGTATGTACATTATATGAATGGTCCTTAAGACGTTTTTGTTTAACATAAACTAAACTTTTTTTTAACTCTTGTACCTATACACATAGTTCTCTTTCATTTCAGTTAACGGTACAATTATAAAAATCAGTATACTCACCATGCATCTGTGGACACTGCACAAGCCAAAGTGGGTCTTTTGCCAGCAGACATAAGAACCTCTACGTCAAAGATCAATGCATCATCAGGAGGGCACGGCACTTGTTGCTGTGTGTCACCCAAGTACTTCGTCCAGCCTTCAACTTTTGACCATTCCTGAGACATAAAATAAATAAAGAAGTTAATAAATGTTTTTGGTTTATTGAATGATACTTTTTTTTATTTATTTTTTTATTATCAATAGGCTCGCGCTTGACCACTATCTCACCTGTTGGAAAGCGATGATGTGGTCGACGGTGAAGCACGCTTGCCTAGAAAAAACCCATTCACTCTTGACTTAAAGACCCCTAGATTGTAGCTATCGGGAAACACAGACTCCGGCAGGGAATTCCACTCCTTAGCTGTACGCATAATAAAAGTGTCCCCAAAACGTTTTGTGCGTATGGGTGGGATATCCACCATGTACCGATGACGCATCACCATCTGGTTGTCCGATGATGGAACGGGCTGGGCGGAATTAAATCATGCAATTCCATCGCACACTCCCCGAAATGTAACCGATAAAATACCGACAAGCTGGCAACTCGGCGACGATGTTCAAGGCTCTGGAGCTTTGATTTGACTAGTGCTTCATCGCCGATGAGTCTCTTGGCCCGCTTTTCGATCGACTCTAGTGCATCTAGCTGATATTTGGCAGATCCGTCCCAGAAATGAGAACAGTACTCCATGCACGATCGAACTTGCGCTTGATACAGTTGAGCAGCTGTTCCGGCGTGAAGTACTTTCGCACCTTCGCAAGGATCCCCAACTTTTTGGCAGCCAGCTGAGCCTTTGCCTCAATGTATGGCCCAAAATTGAGAGTTGATGTCAGCGTAACGCCAAAAAGCTCAAGATGGTCCGTTATTGGCACGGTTACATCACGGAAAGTTGGAGCCGGGTGAAATTGGCTCTTTTTAGCGGAAAAAAGACACGCCTGGGTTTTAGCAGCATTAAACTTGACCAGATTGGCATCACCCCATTCGGCGACTGCGTGCAAGGACAAGTTCAAACGCTCCACCATGGCCTCACGGAGAGACCGGATCAGTGGCCCGGTAGCACGTGCGTTGGACAAGTAACTCTCAGCAACAGTGCTGTCGTCTGCATACCCAAAGGTGCCGGGTTTTAGCAGATCGTTGATGTGCAACAAGAACAATGTTGCCGAGAGTACCGACCCCTGAGGGACGCCGGCATTAATATCCAATTGGTCCGACGAGCAGCCATCGATAACCACTCGAATGGACCGATCCCTCAGGAAGTCTGCAATCCAATCACACAGACCACCGGGCAGACCGAATGAAGGAAGCTTACCAATAAGGCTTTCGTGCCAGACCCTATCGAAAGCCTTCGAGATGTCGAGGGAGACGGCAAGCGCTTCCCCGTGCCTCTCGATGGCCTCACTCCATATGTGAATGGCATACGCTAGAAGATCCCCAGTAGACCGATTTCGGCGGAAGCCGTATAGGCGGTCGCTAAGGATATCATTAGTTTCTAGGTATGCCAGGAGCTTAGTGTTTAGTATACGCTCCATACTCTTACAGAGTATGGACGTTACAGAGATACTGTCTGATTTTGAATTAATTGGGATCCCTTCAGGTGTGAACATTTTTATAGCAAGTAACAGCATTTTTATTGACCCGACTGCCGAAGGAGGGTAATGTGTTTATCAGTCTATGTATGTATGTTTGTTCCTATGTGGCGTTCTAGCCACCAAACGCATTGGCCGATTTTGATGATTGTAACGTCAATCGATTCGTCTTTACCTTGCGAGTATCACACAAAAATTGGCAAATAGAAAAATGGCGGCTTTTGGGCGCCATAATGTGAGGGCCCAATTTTTTTGAGGGTCAATCTAAGAAGTCTGATGACGTTTCTCATTTTACGTGCCGCAATAACTTTGTACGTAAGAAATTGAAAAATCAAATTTACAATCCTGATTATTTACTATGTTACCCTTACGGCAGCGTTCGGGAAGTTGCACAATGCGCAGTATCTTCTCGTCCAACTTTCCACAGTGTCTCAAGATGAAAGTCTATGACCAGTGTGTGTTGCCAGTGATTACTTACGGGAAGGGCAATGGAGAGGGCTATACTAGGATCGAATCAGAAATGAAGACATCCGCCAGGGAATCAAGGTTACCGACAATGCCCGAAGAATTGCCAAACTTAAGTGGCAGTGGGCAGGACACATTGCTCGCAGAACGGATGGCCGTTGGGGCAAAAAGTTCGACCGACGCTGCATCTTCCGGTTCGAGTGGCGACCGCGTACCGGAAGATGCAGCGTTGGAAGGCCTCCCTCTAGGTGGAGCGATTAGTGCTCACCGCAAATAAATTGGGATAAGATAAGGCGAATGATGATGAGGGTTTATGCCAGGTCATAGTAACAGCTTGTCGTATTTATAAGAACCCTGGAAGGACGCAAATTAGTTCAAAGTTTAAGTATCCAATTATTGCTTGTGCTTACTCTTATTATTATTTTCTAATATCTTTATATATAAAATTCTACTGTATCTGTTATGTATGTCACTGAACTCCTCCTAAACGGCTGGACCGATTTGAATAAAATTTGTTGTATGCATTTGGGTGGCGCCCTGGATGGTTTAGATTCCCAATAGGGTAGGTAGGGTAGGATAGGTAAGTTAGGATAGGTAGGGTAGGTAGGGTTAGGTATCCTGCGGGTGAAGGAGGCGGTCGAGGCTGGGGACGGAGTGTTGGCGGTGTCGTTTGACATCGCCAACGCTTTCAACTCCGTGCCCCACTCGACCATATTGGAGGCACTCCGGTACCACGGAGTGCCCCAATATCTGCGGGCGATCCTGGCCAGCTACCTGGAGGACCGTGAGGTCCTCCTCGTGGACAAGACGGCCAGGATCAGGCGCTACGGCGCGGAGTCCGGTGTTCCACAGGGGTCGGTGCTAGGGCCCCCCTTGTGGAACATCGGATTCGATTGGCTCCTGCGGGGCACCCTCCTGACGGGCACGAGTGTCATCTGCTATGCGGATGACACTCTCCTCACTGCCCGGGGGAGGAAATTTGGAGAGGCGGCCTGTCTGGCCTCTGCTGGCGGATCCTTAGTGGCAGGCAGGATCCGCCAGCTTGGATTGAGGGTGGCGCTGAACAAGACCGAGGCCGTGTTCTTTCACGGACCTCGGCAGCGCTGCCCTCCTGCCGCCCACATTGTCGTGGAGGGCGTCCGAATTGAGGTGAAGGCCCAGTGCTGGGCCTAGTGCTGGACAGCAGGTGGCGCTTCGGCCCGCACTTCAGCGGGCTGTCGACGCGCCTGTTGAAAGCCGCGGACGCCCTCTCATGGCTCATGCCGAACCTGGGGGGGGCCAGTGCACGGTGCCGGCGATTGTATGCCGGCATCCTGCGGAGCATGGCCCTCTACGGGGCACCCATCTGGGCGGACTCCCTCCACAGGAGGGAGAATGCAACCGCCATCCGCAGGCCCCAAAGGGCCATTGCACAGCGGGTGGCGAGGGCCTACCGCTCGGTGGGACTTTCGGCGGCGTGCGCTCTGGCCGGCACCCCTCCCTGGGAGTTGGAGGCATGGGTGCTCGCCAGAGTGTACGAGTGGGCGGCGAGGCGGAAGGCGCTTGGAGAGCGCCCCGCCAAGGAAGAGCGGGAGGCCGTGCGGCGGGAGGCGAGGGACGCTATCGTCGTCCATTGGACGGAGGACCTCGCCTCCGCCGCCTTTGGCCGTCGGACGTTGGATGCGCTCGGTCCAGTCTTTCAAAGTTGGCTCGAGCGGCCCCACGGTTTCCTCTCGTTTCGTCTAGTGCAGGTGTTGTCCGGACATGGGTGTTTCGGAACGCACCTGCACCGGATCCGGAGGGAGGAAACCCCGGGGTGCCACGATTGTGGCGCTGCGGAGGACACGACGCAGCACACCCTCGAGGTGTGCCCAGCCTGGGCAGAGCTGCGCCGTGTCCTCATAAGTGTGATCGGGCAGGACCTCTCACTTCCCGGCGTGGTCAACTCCATGCTGGGGAGTGAGGAGGCCTGGGCAGCAGTTGCCTCCTTTTGCGAGGTCGTGATGTCGCAAAAGGAGGCGGCGGAGCGTGCGCGGGAGGACGATCCTCTCGCGCCGCCGCTCCGCAGGCGAAGAAGAGGTGGGAGAAGGCGGTTGTATGATCGTCTCCTCCCACCTCCTGGTGGTGATTAGCGGGCGACAGGTGCGGGGGCGCCTCTCGTCTGCACTGCACAATCACCACCATCGGGCGGGAACGGCCGAGCACTCGCTGTCGTTCCCGGGCCCCTCCACTGAGGGAGGGGCGTGAAGGGCCGGCCCTAAAAGGCGGGCGGTCGTCGGCGGAGGGCTGGACGTAAAGGCTGGGCCGGTTTCCCAGTCCTCCTCCACACAGACGATGCGGGTGTGCCGCTGGGTTATTTTAGTGGGTATACCGGGCTTGCCGGGGAGTCCCACATAACCCCCCCATTCCCCCAATGGGTGGGTATGCGTAATGCATTTTTTCCTAGCGAGATCAAAAAAAAAAAAAAAAAAGGTAGGGTTAGGTTAACCCTAAGGGTAGGTGGGGTAGGTAGGGTAAGATAGGGTAGGATAGGTAGGGTTAGGTAGGGTAGGTAGGGGGTGCAGGTCAGGTAACCTCCACGTTGGCCTAGTTGGTTGCTGGTCTCTTTCGGATACGTCCGGGGGGAAGAGCAACCCGCTGGGCTGGTGCACCCCGGGCCCCGTCAATAACTTCCCATTCGTGGGTTCTTGTTGGCGGTGGCTAATACCTGACAGGAGGGGGATGTCGCTCTGGGTGTTCCCCTGATTAGCAGGGGACACTCCAGACGCGACATAGGGGGGCTAGGTTGGGTAGGCTAGTTTGGGTAGGTAGGTTAAGTTAGGTTGGGTAGGTAGGTGATGACTTGTCGTTGCCGGCCCTCCTTTGGCGTGGGATGGTCGGCGGGGACAAGTCGATGGAAGGAGGAGGCGGCGGAGCGTCGGTATCGACGCGCCGCCGCAGACGCGGAGGGCAGCATCTGTCCTTCGCGGGCCAGATGCCGCAACGGTGGGGACCGTAAGGTCCAGCGCGGTGGAGGGCACGGCGCAGCACACCGTCTAGGTGTGCCCAGCGGGGGCGTAGTTGCGCCATGCCCTGATGAGTTGTCGGGCGGGACCTCTCGCTTCCCGGTGTGGTGAATTCCATGCTGGGGGGTGGGGGGTCCTGGGCGGCGGTTGCCGCCCTTTTGCGAGGACGCCATGTCGCAAAAGGACGCCATGGAAGAGGGCGGTCTTACGATCGTTTCCTCCCACCTCCTGGTGGTGACTAGCGGGCGACGGGCGTGGGGGCCGCCTTAGCCTGCATTGCACTAGTCACCACCCTTGCGGGCGGGAATGGCCGAGCACTCGCGGTCGTTCCCGGGCCCCTCCACTGAGGGAGGGGAGTGAAGGGCCTGCCCTAAAAGGCGGGCGGTCGTCGGCGGAGGACTGGACGTGAAGGCTGTGCCGGATTCCCAGTCCTCCTCCATTCAGACGATGCGGGAGTGCCGCTGGGTTATTTTAGTGGGTATACCGGGCTGGGGGGCCCGGGGAGTCCCACATAGCCCCCCATTCCCCCATAGGGCGGGTATGCGTAATGCATTTTTTCCCAGCGTGATCAAAAAACAAAACAAAAAAAAGGTAGGGTAGGTAGGGTAGGGTAGAGTAGGTAGGGTGGGGTAGGTAGGGTAGGATAGATAGGGTAGGATAGGTAGGGTAGGTACGGTAGGGTAGGGTAGGGTTACCTACCCTACCCTACCGTAGGTAGGTACATGCTATTCAAAACATGCAGTGACAAGAATAAAGAGGTTTGGTCATGTAGAGAAGATGAATGAAAGGTGACTAACAAAAGGTTTATGTGTGTAGAAACAGCAGGAGGGGATGTCCTTGTAGGTCATGTGTGTCCAACACCACTCTGGGGCAAACACCACTCTGGTTGGTGATGTTCTTCAGGACATAGTAGCATAATACTCACAAATGGGGGGTAAGTATGAGCAGATGTATGAACATAAATGAAGCAAGGCATTCTGTAGAGTCTGTCTACCCAGATGTGAAAAAAGCATGCATTTATGTTTTTATATCACAATACCTTTGGCATTGGTGGTAACTCACAGCTAGCCAGTCTTTTCAGTAATTCTCTGTATGGTGCACTCTGTTTCTCTCCAATGTTATAAAAATGTTCCACAACATCATTGCCTTCTAGTCTGGGCAGTTTCAGCTCTACATCTGGCAGGTGACTGCATTTCTTATAGTCTATTCCGTGCTTTAAAAGATTGTCTTGACAACTGCAAATGTAAGCAAGAATTTGTTAGAAAACGCATTAATAGCAGAAAATAATAGCAGCATTGTGTATGCATAACGTAACCATAAGTCCCGTTTTGGGCGGTACAGTCCCGCTTTCAGGCTGTCCGTCCCGCTGTCCCCAGCGAGGTCAAAAATGTCCCACTATCACAAATAGATTTGGTATATAATTACATATAAATATAAACAAAACAATTTTGAATTTGAATTTGAATTTGAATTGCTTGGATTAATCTTAGAGGTCTGTGATTAAGGCTAGTAACCTAACTAATATGTACTAAGGCCCACTTTGCATGAATAACTTGAGTCTAGAGTTATTTGCTAACACGAGGTTAACTTGACAGATTGTCATTATAATATTGTCAATTTAACCTTGTGTTAGCAACTAACTCTCAGTTAAGTTTTTTGAGGAAGTGAGCCTAAAACTTACTTAATATTAGGTGTTCCACATTGTCTAATAAACGCTAGTAAAAAACCAAAACTATCTTTTTATTCTGCTGTTGGCCTACTCTGACGTCAAAAATAAATGGTCACGTTATGTATACATGATTTATTTATTTATTTATTTAAACTTCATGTACAATAGTGGTACATAGGCGGACTTAATGCCACAAGGCATTCTCTACCAGTCAACCTTTCGGTTAAAAAGGACAACGTTGTGAACGGGTACAAAATAATATTCAAACAAATTGTATACGAAAATGTATATACTTACATATATATTAATAATACACATATACAAATAAAATAGACTAATAAATACCAATAAAAAAAAAAAACGAGATACCTAATAATAATTATACCAACTAGACTTCTGACTCTAGATGAAAGCTATTTAGTCTGACTGAAATAGTGGTCACGAAACATGATCTAAAGAGATTGTTGTGCTAACAGTCTTAGGCCCACTTTTTATCAGTAGTTAACTCAGTTTTTAACAATTGTCGAATAAACGCGTTAAACCAAAATTTGAAACCATTGGTTAGCACATTTAACCATTGGTTGAGTTAACTACGGATTTAAAAAAGTGGGCCTTAGCTAAGAGAAACAATGGTGTTTACCTTTTTATAACCTGAGTATCGACGGTCTGACCAGGGTTTTTGAAAAGCTGCTCGTAAATATTCTTTGAAATCATTTGTATATTGACCTCATTGACTCTAAATTCTTTAGAATTATTAGTAGTATTATTTTCTTCTTTAACTTTTTCTTTTTTGAGGTTATCATCTTTATTTTTAGTAGTATTCTTCTTGATTATAATTACTTCACTCGAGGGCAGTATGTCACCATAAAACCTAAGACTACAGCTTCGTATTTTATTTAGATTGTTACGGAATATTTGTTTCGTAATTCTCATTTTTTTAAATAATAAATGTAAACAAACATTCGCGGGCTATCTGCGTGTGACAGACAGTATTGATTGACATTATAAGTAAAGTCCAAAAACTATATAGGTAACTGAAACAGTGTGTTTCGTTCGGAAATTAAACAGTATATAAGGTATATAAATAAGTTTCAACTAGGATGTAGATTCCCATAGTGCGTTAGACTATATATAGTATATTATATATAATCATCCAGTCGCTAACATTGGCGTAAATTTTATCATAATTAAATGTACCAACAATGTAATGTACCTACTTACCTCTAATAATCATGACGTCATTAAATATAGGGGTAAGGTAACGTCTACCTTCCGATCTTGTCAGTGATTGCAATAAAAAAGCGTGTGATTCATACTGATTGAATTGACAGTTGAAACCATGTTAAGACGAAGAATTATATTGGAATTAGAAAATTGAGGAAAACACACATATACTTTGAAGAATATTAATTTATTGTAGTCAAACAAATACATAATACTACATAATTACTTTTTAATACCTATGATTAATAATAATGCAAAATAGACAACTTGTAAATAACATAATATGGTGCTTCTTATATCTATGGAATGTATTATAAAGGATTAGTTAGTTCTTAGTTGGTAGTCTCCATTCTGTGTGATATACCGCACCCAAGGCAATGCTTGATAACCACTCTTTTCAATAATCTTCAAGTATCTTACTTGAATACCAGAAGTGGTAAAGTAAGGAATTTCAAATTTGACTTGAATTGGTGGTTTTCCATCAACTTCTTCACACTCAACAGATGGCAAACCAAAGTGAGCTCTCATTAAATACTCTTTGCCTCCAGGGAAGGATTTAATAGACCAGGTGACGGCATTCTGTTCAGGGGTGTACTTCACACTGCCAATTGTAGTCTTGAACTTTGGAGAATCAGCATCAGCTGGGACAGGAATGATAATCTCAACATTGTTAGCAGTGGAACGCCTCTTGAACTGTGACTTTGCCTTGATCATGTACTCAACTCGAGAATGTGCATGGCGCTCAATAACAGACTCAATCCAAATCAAAGGTTTAACATGAGTGTTCAATCTGTATGACATCAATTCAAACTCTCCATCAGGAGGAATAAAAGAAATTGTCCTATCATTTTCAAAACGAGACAATCTGACGCACTGATGGAATTTCACATCTTCAAGCTCAACAGACTTTGATTTTCCTCTGCCTGTACTCTCGAATAGAACCTTATCATTTAATCCAAGACGTAATTCAGGCATGCCAGACAAGTAGACTCTCATTTTGATTGCTCCTACAATCTCACTTCGCAAAACATTGCCATTACAATTAGCTAACAGGTTAACAGACTCAATAACATCTAAGAAAACTTCGTTCTTCCTATATTTGATTCCCTCTGACCTCCACGACACTGCATTTGTCACTGCCATAGGTATGCGAGGCTGCATCTCAAGTTTATGGCCTTCCTGAGTTATGTACTCTTGTAGTATCTTGCTATCAGTTGTTTGAGGATATCCGAAGTCAATCAGCTCATCCAACAACTCGTATATGACCACAAAGTTGTCCCGAATACTCTCCTCCTCCAACTCTTTGAAGTATTCAGTCATGACTTCAACAATTTTGTACAGGAACACAAACACAAGTGCTATGTTAGCATTTTTCTTTGTAGTAGACACTATGTACAAGTTGTTGGTCTTGATGTAAGCGAAGGTACATTCGCTAGTCTGCAAAAGCGGAGTAAGCATACCTTCTTCCTCTTTTTCCATGAGCAATGGCATGAATTTATCTATAATGCCTAGGTCGACATCGCCGCGGTAGTTCCTCGAAATGAGGACTTTACCTTTCACATCCAAGATGTATATTGCGGAAGAAGACATGTTGTAGCTGAAACAGGACAATCATTATGTTACTCGTCGCGAAATATGAGTGGTACTAAACCAGTTTTGTTTTTCAAGAAAACTTATGAAATAAGCATTTTTTCACTAATACTTTCATTAGATATGTTATAATAGATGATATTAAACTGAAATAAACGATTACTTACTAGAATTTCACTACTTTTCGATTAAAATATCTACATTATCTACCGCAAACATACGTGTGAAATAATCTTTTACGAAACAAGTTATTTTTTTAATTACCTTTAGCATCACATTGACAGCAGAACCGCAGTAAGGCAGCAGTGGTGTGAGTAAGCGAGATAACAATAGACATTCATGCTTGATATGTTTTGGATGATTTGTCAGATTATTAGTAGTGTTGCTAAATGTAAAAAACAATAGTTTGTCGATTTGTATGATCTCTCATAAAACCCTTTTACACAATCAGAATAACCAAGGTTCCCTTGGTTAGGCGGGACCACGCAACTGGCGCGTTTGTTCTACATGGTAGAGGGATTGATACAACTTTAGTTATTTGATTATTTGCGGACAGTCCTATAAAGCAAGAGATGGCGTATGAATGATGGCAAAATATCAGAATGTTGGAGTGGCTTAAGTGGGCTATAGCTCAACAGCGAGAAAAAAAGTAAGTTAAAAAATCTAAAACGAGAAAAAAAGTAAGTTAAAAAATCTAAAACACGACTGCTTAAAAAGCGAACTAAAAAGACATAATGGCTCTGGCTATGTCTTGCGCAGAGTCTCAGCATTATGCTGAGCGATAACCGTTTTGCGTGGTAGTTACGCATACTTTGTATTTGTATTAAAGCTTTCCTTTGTTTTATAAGGTATGCGTCGTGCCTGGCGCATATAAACGTTTTTTCTTTCTTTCTTTCTTTACATAAACTACTGACTAAAACAAGATGTGTCCTCCGACTGCACAGCATGATTTTCTTCTTGTTTACGTCTTTTTAGTTCGCTTTTTAAACAGTAGGTTTATTTTTATATTTTTTACAAACTTTATTTATTTATAGAATAGATTATAATAGAATAAATCTTTATTTGCACAGAAAGTAGGTACAGGTTACAGATGTTAAGTTTTAATGTAATGATCCTTATACTAACCAGTTTTTACTACAATCACAGTTTCTATTACAGTTTTTATTAAGTCCGCCTCTGTACGTTTGTGTGCATGAAGTATTAAATAAATACAATAATAAAGACCCATTTAATATAAATTCAGTTCAGTTGTTCTTTTCAGTTATGTTTTTTTAGAATTAGGTACATTTAAACCTATAAGTGTTATATATTTTTGAAATCACCTCTCAAAATCCTTTATTTTGATACCCCACACGATGGGTTTGGAAACTTGAAAATTTGGTGCCCCACAATATGGAGCAATTATTTTCCAATTTTAATGTAGCCAGTGACACTCGCAGGGTTAAGACGAATCGATTGACGTAAGATTCACCAAAATCGGCCAACGTGGTTGGTCTCTAGTACGCCACATAGGAACAAATATACATACATACATAGACTGATAAACAGATTACCCTCCTTCGGTAGTCGGTTAAAAGATGAATGAACCCTGATTCAACTTCCTCTATTTGCCCTTGGTCGCAAGCGCTTACCTCCCAACCAAGGTTGTTGACAACTCAATTTGATTATTCAACCACCGTCTACACGGTAAATTTTTATCACAACACAACCAAGGTCATGATGTCTTTGGTTGAGTTGGGCGGTTGTTCCCACTGTGTAGAACGGGTAAGCTCCTGGATGCCGATTAAGCTGAAATTTTGCATGCATGTTTGTTGTATTTTTTATCTACAAAATCTTGTGACTACATGTACTACATAGTCCCGATGTCAATGGTAATTATCTGTCTGATGATTAAGACCTGAAGCTGCCTCCACATTACATCCACGGGATACACTAATCATACGAATCTGTCCAAACCTACGTCATATCACAACGAATCTTGTAGCCATTCAAAGGCACCGCGCCACGACCGACATGTAAGTATGTTTCCGCCTTCACGGTGGTGTTTTGATACTGGTAAATCAAAAAGCACTTGATGTGTCTTTTGACGTTTAACCGGTTGCGCCCGCCTACACTAAAGCTGCCTACACTAAATTTGGCTTGTATTTTGCCGTCGTCATTCGGGAGACCCTGAACCAATTTCCAAAGACATTCGCATTCGTTTCCGAACTGATGGATGTGTTTCGTGGCAGATACTTGTGACGGTTCAGTCTTAAAATAAATGTCAAAAAGACCGAAGTTATGGCCATGGGTGTAGAAGACTCTATAATAGTCCCAGACTTCTCAATCGGCAGCAGTAAGTTGAAGCAAATGGAGAGCTTCAGGTATCTTGGTAGCATAGTCACAAGTAAAGGTGACCTTGACGCTGAGATTAATCAGAGGATTTGTCCTGCAGCGGCGGCTTTTGGCAAACTGCAGCCTAAAGTTTTCCGTTCCCACGATCTTAGGTTAGCTACAAAGGACCTGAGACAAATTCATCTGAAATGCCTCCGAAGCATACTGAACATCAGATTGTCAGATCGTGTAAGAAACAGACAAACGTCATAAGACGAGCAAAGGTCCTTGGTATAGAGGCATACCTGATGAGACTTCAGCTTAGGTGGTGTGCCCGCATTGTCGAGGCGGGGGGCTCAGTAGCCGTGGCTTGGTCACCCACGGTGAAGCGAAGAGGAACCCGAGGACAGGCCGCTCGTCAGCGCTTTTGCCGATTAAGCCGACGACGCGACGTAGCGGCCAACAAGTAGGTTGCGGTGCCGCTTGGTAGCAGAGGTGACATTGCAACTGAGGCGGGCCGCGTTATCGTATGAATCGTTCCACGTCCCATACGATATCGTGGCTGAGGATTTGAGGATTTGAGGTTGCGGCGGGAGAGGAGTGCCGGTATTACGGTGCGCCGCTCTCCCTACCTTCCGCAACCTGGCCGAGGTCGCCACCGTCTGATGGCGAACGCGGTGGGGCCGCGGGGCCACTGTCCAGATCTGTCACAGGGGGACCAAGGGTGCCATACACGGGGTCATCTGGCACCCATGCTGGTTTGGTCCCTGGGCGGTCACGGCGAAGAATGTGTTCTGGTGCGCGGGTGATGGGGTGTACACCCCAGAGGCGGTTCCGGTGACGGACAGCCGCGGCGGGTTCGCGATGAGTGCTAACGCGTGCCCGAGTTCCCGCCATAAGCGGCGCAGTAGGACACCGTGGAGTTTTAGTGGGTTCGAGTCCCACATAACTGCGCTATCTCCTCGTGGTAGCGCAGTATGCATGAACATTTCTGCATCCTAAAAAAAGAAAAAAATTAAAGGATAACAATGGCTTTGCCAATTGCCTTGATATAAATATTTGGTCATGTATTTGCTACTTCTTCCTAATTTGCTAGCGAATACATACATAACTAATCTTTATATCTTTGTCCCTCCCCCCCCTAGCATACGTCACGTAAGGTCGCAGTAATATTAAGGGTGTGACATTACATGAAAGTATATGATAAATTATAGGACCTACTAAGACCTTACAGCCTAACAGTCCCTACGACCCTAAGACCTATAAGTCCTACCATATACCTAGTGTGTAATAAATAAATATATATATATACATCTATATGTCGGGTTTAGTCAATAGTACGGACGTCAAAACAAATCGCAAGCACGCCATCTGGCGGCAAAGCAAGAACAACGCTTGCGCGGTGGGGACAGTGGAATAGAGCAGTTTAGTACTGACCGCCTCAGAGCTTAGACGTCGTAGAATCAGTGTCGATCCGTAATATTAGTAAGCAGGATTGTAACTCTGAATATTTGCATAAATCCAATGTATCGAATAATTTCTGTGATTTCATTTGCACGATTGTACTCACCGACCTGCCCACACACGATGTCTTAACCTAAGGGAATACATCCTGACTGCCCAAAGGTTTGCATCTATCAGCCAGCCTTGATGCTACATCAGAATTGGGATTCAATCATGCTAATGATCACACGTAAAAACAATGTTAGTGAAAATGGCGGTTTGGACATTCTTGCAAAAATATTGCGGTGTTAGTTGAAGTGAAATCTGTTGTGGTTCGTTTCTGCGACTACCCTCAGTCTTGAATAATGAAAAACCAGTCTGGAAAGGAGCAGTAAGAAGGCTAGCAACAACCAAGGAGCTGGACAGGTCAATGAGGCGCGTGTGGACTTGTGGACATATCCATGTCGTTTACATTTTGTTTTGACTATGGCCAAGAGTGTTCATTATTAAAAATGCCGGTTTTGTGTACGGTATGGCGGTTAATGGATCGTCGGGATGGCCCGTGTCAGGTCATAATTGTTGTTGAAGAGTTATAATTCTACTATCACTGGCAATAACCCTTGACTGGCCTTTGCTGACTATTATTGTTCGGAAGTTAGAACGATAGGGTGACAGTGACGTACATACCTTACACTTCAGTCTGTAAATTATGATAATTCCAAATGAAATATTTTGATAAACTTTGTAGTGTGATAGTTTTATGTAGTGAGAGTTAAGTAAGTTTGAGAAGAAGCATAGTATTCTTATTTTGTGGTCGGAGGGCCAAACTATCTACAAGGTAGCAAACCTTACCAGGCCTCGTTAATTGCGATTTAAAATGTTATGGCATTCATTTGATTCTCTAAAGCTCTTATACCTATCTGGGCATTTGGGACAATGTAATGTGTGGTTCATGTTTTGGACAAGGACTCTGTACTCACTTTCGGTTTCCATACACATTTTGCAGGTTTAGGTTACTACTATTACTAGAAGCTCGTGGCTAAATAATAACAGCCGCACTGATCGATCATCAAGGTTAAGCAACGCTTGAAGAGGTCGGTCCGTGGACGGGTGACCATTTCAACATAGCGGATTTCCTCCGTGCCTCGGTAAGCACTTTAAGCCGTTGGTCCCGGCTGTCATTTGAAGAACTTTGACAGTCGTTACGGTTAGTCAGAAGCCTGAGATCTGACACCAGTCTAGCCAAGGGGTACCGTGTTACCCAGTTACTGGGTTGTGGAGGTCAGATAGGCAGTCCCTCCATGTGGAACACTGGAGCTTGGCTGAATCCGGTAGGACTGGAAGCCGACCCCAATGTAGTTGGGAAAAGGCTAGGCAGATTGATTGGTTTAGGTTACTTCACCGGTTAATTCCCATCAAAGCTGTGTATGGTTAAGATTACTGTGTTAACATTTACTGTTAAATACAAGTCTTCGGGTCCCAAGCCAGGAGCTCAGCACTGGGGCCCATTAGCAGTGTGGGACTCCTGGACCCTGTCTGAACCTGTATCCCACGAAACTGCCGTGAGGCCTCGGTCTCGAATTCCGCGGGCAGCGGGGCGGCGGCGGCAGCGGAGCGGGAGCGGCAGGATCTTATGCGTATCGTCAAATGGACCGGGTCTCGAAAACAGAGGCGCGGGGGCGGCGCGGCGGGAGCTCTCCCGCGCCGCCGCCGCTGCCGCTCCGCCGCCCGCAAAATTCGAGACCGAGGCCTAACGCAGCAGTGGAAAGCTAGAGGATTTGCTCCTTATTGGGAGATATACTGGATCTTATTACGGGCGTAAGATGTCACAAGGGTTATTATAATATTCTCTTACCTGGGATACCTGCGGTAGGCTCCTGGGGGTCGATCAATATCGTGCCGTGCCGGGAGATTAGGGATAGGAGAATATATATAATACTAGCTGTCCCACGCGGCTTCGCTCCCGTCAACAGGCTACCTACCAAGCTAGCCCACCTACTCTAAATACGTTGCATCTCAAAAAGAATAAATTTTCCCCGTTTTTGGAACATTTTTCATTGATGCTCCGCTCCTATTGGTCGTAGCGTGATGTTATATAGCCTATAACCTTCCTCGATAAATGGACTACCCAACACAAAAAGAATTTTTCAATTCCAACCAGTAGTTCCTGAGATTAGCGCGTTCAAACAAACAAACAAACAAACTCTTTAGCTTTATAATATTAGTATAGATTAGGACAATAAGGGATAGACTGACGGCTGTCTGGACCGAAGGCTCCGGCGTCCACCAGGCTGAGCACGTTACCCGCAAAAGCATTTCCATGTGCGTGAAATATATTCAAAAACAGACTTCGCGGGCGCCCCACAACTCCGATTGCGAACAGCGGGCGCGATTGATTTTTCGTTTTCGACTCTTGTCAAGTGTCAGCTGTCAATCAAAAGCTGTCAAATCGTTGACAGCCCACTGACATCGTGTTGCCTTTAAATTTCAACTAGTGAACGAAACGTTTGGTTCAGAACATTTACTCTCGTAGTATTTTTCATGTTTCAGATACCATATTGTGTCGCAGTGGAGCCTCTGCTGCAGGCTAGCGGTCTGGATGTTGCATGAGCTGACATCTTAAAAACTGCTAGCCTGCCGTTCCTCTTGATCTCTCTCAAGAGGAACGGCAGGCTAGCAGTTCGCAGGTGCCGAACGTTGTGACAACAGCTGTGGTGACAACTGCTTGTGGGGTCATAAGCTCGCAAGTTTGGAATGGAATATTCGGTGAGTCGCTTCCATTTTATTTCGACAGTGAGGTCAAATGTTTTCTAGTGAAGAGATGCTATTTCGAGTTATAAGAGTGTTCATGTTTGATCACTGAATTGGTAGTGGTTATACCTAGCACTATCACTAGGTAATTAAGACACACTTACTAAAAGGCAAGTAGTTTGTGAGTTTCCTTTTGGCGGTTTAGTTTCAACATTTGGTTCAGTATGAACTTTAGGATGGGATATTCCATAAGAAGGAGATGAGATATCCAAAATGACTGAATAACTAGTCGTTTTCAGTGGCAAAGCGAGTTAGTAATGTCGTTGGGCTATCGCAATTGTATCTAGTTAGTAACGGTACAGGTCATTTACGTGTATTCAGAACAGATCTTGTTGCTTAACGACTTACAACCACCGTCTTCAGATTTGAATTCACTTGCTTACTTTCAAAGTTATTACTTTATAGCAGTAGATCTCGCGATCGTTTTCCGTACATAAAAACTGAGTTAGTGAGCGATAGTAAAGGGTTACTGTTGATAATCTGATTTTAATGATATTGAGCCGACTTATTCGTGAAGCTCCTTCACGCGAGCAATAGAAGCAAATATTATGAGGCTTAATTGTTCGCCTCGTATTAACAGTCGGTATGTTCCAAGTTCTTTGAGTAAAAAGTGCGAATCTTGTGAGAAGGATATCCGATCACCAAGTTCCTTGAGAATTAGATATCTTAGTTGATGACAGTGGTAATGAAACCAAATCTGATTAACATGTCTACTCATAAGACAGATTCTGGACCGCACCTTATGCGTAACATGTGGCGATGGGTCTTTGAAGAGGTTTCATGAGTTGAGTATGCATTGCCTTTGAATTATGGTAAAGAGTAAAATAATTGTTACATTTACTTTGTTTAGTTGAACTTGTTGATCGTCGGACCTTTTTCTAATGAATAGTGTTGTATGGGCAACTCCAGTACGAAAACTAAATAGGCACTGTATTAAGACCGCGATAGGTGATTCTGACAGGACGGTGAGCGTTATACACCGAAAGTTTTGAATAGGTACACTTAGAGCCTACACGTATGCACACGGTAGGTTAAGGAAGATGCCAGCGGGTCATGTACCGGTCGATGTTGATGTTAAAAGGATTTTAATGATGATGAACAAGCTTAAGATGTCGAGTAGTTGAGTCTATCAGCCGTATTATGTTTGACCGTACCAGTGGATACTGGCGAAGGTCGGGGTCCATTGAGACCTATGTGTGAGAGCAATATAATTGCTGGTCGGCTATAGAGCCGTGGCGTTAGAGGTTTTACTCGAGAGGTTCAGTAAGCTTGGCAGTTTTTGCTGCAGAATAAGTTTTGAAGTTTGTTTGGAATGACTGTGGTACATGGCCCAGGGTAATGATTTAGTTAAAGAGTAGAGTTCTAAAATTTCCCAATTTTCACGGACCCAATAATCTAGTTTGGTCAGGACTAGCCGAGCGTTGTGTGTTGGCCTGTGTGGCAACTGGGGGCCTTAATGGCAACTGTAGGCCAGTGTGGAGACTGGAGGTCTTTGTAGCAACTGTGGGCCTGTAGGGCACCTGTAAGTCGGTGTAAAACATGTTTGTGTAAGGAACCTTACAGAAAATTCCTATTGAGTCAAGAGTTAAAAGAAAGTAAACTCGCACAGTCTCGCGTGTGGTGAGATCACCATGTTATTGTTGATGACGTTCGAATCGTCAAGCCCTCGTTACGAAAATTGAAATAATTTTGTTTTTTTCTAATTTTGATTACTATGAGTAGATCGTGTTAGTAAGACACACAAAGCTCAAGTACCAATTGAGATTGTAGATTGAGTTGATCATGAATTGAAGTAACATAGGACAAAATAAATGTCTGTGTGAACGGGTTGAGAGTTCAGAGAGTTGAGATGACTCGACATCGTGAGGATGTGAGAGTAGAACTTTTGTGATTGCTAAGAGAGTTATGACATACTCGTAGCTAAGAGAGCTATGAGATAGCTAGGAGAGCTATGTGATGGCTATAGATCGTGAATAAGATATTCGGGTTTCTTTTGTTTCATTTAATCTGACATTGATAAATGATAATGATAAATGATTTTATTTCTGTAAGTTGGTTTGTACAAACACTTTTACATGTCAAACATATTTTTAAAACTAGATGAGGTCGGCGTTTCCTATCTGACTACTCTCAGAAGAAAGGCCGAAACAAACTCAGAGGTCACAGTCTCTTTTAAAGTCCAGACAAAATCTTGATTAGATCATGTGAAGACTGATGTCTGAAATGGTCTTTTGAGGAAAGAACCAGCCAGATTGAGTGGACCTGTCCAGTCAGTGTACGCATTTGTCAATAACCGAGCAGCTCAACTCAGAATTTAAGGAGCTCAACGATTCGACGAACAATACCAAAGAAAGGACATTCGGGTAGGCCGCATAAACTACTCAAACTGCCAGACCATGATTAAAAACTAAGATATTTTTAAATAAAAAAAAAAAAAAAGAATGATCCACATAGTCTTCACATTCACAATAATTAAAATAAAATAATATAATACTTTAAAAAGTAAATATTCTTGTCATTGCAAGAAAACCAAAAAAAATATAATAACAAAATGCATGGTGCAAAATATAATAAACAAAATTAATTGGAGCAGCTCAATCCCAAGCCTTTTTGTCCTCAATGTAATCTTTTGTTGTATAAAACGTTTTCTGGCACAACTTACGTTTAATGAAATATTTGAATTTATTAAGACTTAGATCTTGTACGTGGCTTGGAAGCTTATTATAAAAGCGTACACATTGACATCTAAACGAGCCACCTATTTTCTTGAGCCTTGTTGTAGGTACTACAAATTTGCGATTGTTCCTAGTATTTATGTTATGGATATCAGTGTATTTTTTAAACAATTTTATATTTTTATGGGCATATAAAAGATTTCCAAAAAATATACTGAGAAGGCACAGTCATTACATTAATCTCCTTAAATTTCTCTCTGAGAGAGTGTGATGAGTCATTTCATTAATGACTATCAGTGGTACTTGTACTTTGTAATCACGAAGATTATGTGCTTTTAGGTACCAAATCGATGATTAAGTTACTATTTTCTTTAAATTGGAAATAGAATTACTCGTTCCTTGCAATAGTGAACAGAGAGATTTAAATGATCATGTTTGATTGATTCAAAATGTTTCCTCACTCACCTAGGGTATGAGTCAGGATTGGACGAGCGAATACTGTTTGGAAATTTTGTATGTTTCAGAAAACATCCCTTGTATGATGGGAGATTGCCAGGATGGAGTGGACTAAGACTATGTGTGGTGCAACACGAGGTGACCATGAGATGGCATGGAGCAAGGACAAGAAGATGATGCCTGCGGGTGATAGATTTGGATATCTGTCACCTGAGAAAGGCCTGAGAAGGCGACGTGCTGTGCTCCACGCACGCCTCTAAAGATAAATTATGGCCAACAGAACACCATGTGGTTTTAGTCAGTAGGACTCTGACAGACCCCTCAGCTTTCCCCAAGGGCTGAGGACATCCATGAGGATTTCCACATGATTCGATACACTGTTAAACCTGACAATGAGGAACAGACGAGGACGCCTGTCTCGCAGGATGGCCGTGTCGGGTTTAGTCAATAGTACGGACGTCAAAACAAATCGCAAGCACGCCATCTGGCGGCAAAGCAAGATCAACTATGCATTGGCGCGCTTTTACTAAGTGCTTGCGCGATGTGGACAGTGGAATAGAGCAGTTTAGTACTGACCGCCTCAGAGCTTAGACGTCGTAGAATCAGTGTCGATCCGTAATATTAGTAAGCAGGATTGTAACTCTGAATATTTGAATAAACCCAGAGTATCGAATAATTTCTGTGATTTCATTTGCATGATTGTACCCACCGACCTGCCCACACAGGATGTCTTAACCTAAGGGAATACATCCTGACTTCCCGATGGTTTGCATCTATCGGCCAGCCTTGATGCGACATATATATATAGTCTGCACCGAGCGACTTAAGGTTACAGACGGATAGTGGGCAGGAATTGCAGGTTCGGGAAGGTTACACTCACTGCCAGTCCAGCAGACTCACAGGACTGATCAGATATGGCTAAAGGTGTCTTGGCCACAGTGAGGGTTATTAAGTATGTCCTACGCGTGTAAGATGCAACCAAACAGTATTTTATGTGGGCCGCGCGTCAGCCGGGCTGAGTGCTGACTGCTGAGTCAATGTCCAAAGGTAACATTGAACAATCTTATTTAAACTTATAATATTATATTATATATTCTGCTGACAGAAGCTCGTATGAAATATGTTGGCATCCAAGCAAATAGTTCCAGTACTGGGGTACTGAGTTAAGACTAGATTTGGTATCCAGAATAATCAATAAATTGATAGTAAATTAAGGATTAAAAAATATTCAAAAACTGGCACATTTTCTTCTATCAGACTTTTGAAATTGGAACTACTTGTGTTTGTATGAGGGCAACTTTACTAAACTGCGTATATCTCGGCAACTAAATGCCGAGAACTGGACCATTTTTGCTTGGATATCTACATTTTTTATTACAAGATCCACATAAATCTGAATGTTCGTGGCGGAAAAGTGAACTATAACTACATAAAACTAGGTACTGAATTTGACAGACTTTTGACATCTATATTAACAAGCAGCGCCACCATCTTCGTCTTCTAACCCATAGACCTAATAGGTATGTTTTTCCTTGATCAATGTTCTAACCAAACGGGACTGGTCAGTCAGGGAAACTTGTAAGCTGGCAACACTTTAACCGCTGTATCTGAAGAGTGAAGTGAAGACGCTGCCATCATATTAGACATGGGTCGGATTAGGTAAAAACGATACCTAATCCACCTAATCTTAGTATTTAAAAATACCTAATCCATTTACTTAATCCGAATATTTTTTATTCAATAGAGCCGCTGGCCGCTTATCGATATTATGTATCGTATGTAGATTGGGTAAGAAATATTTGGCATGGAGTATGGACGTTCCATTTCTGATATATTGTGGAACGGTGGATAATATTTAGTTTTTTATGAACAAACGGTACTTAAAGTCAACGTGAATACTTTTGTTTTTAACGTCTAAATTAATTAAACTAGCTTTTAAATACGTAAACCAGCTAAACTAACGGAATGTAATTTATGCAATTCTTATTACTAGGTACTGATAGAATGTGTCACGTACGCATGATTCATTTGCACTGCCAAAAGTTAGGTCAAGATTAAAGTTCATTGTAGAATTACTCTTTTGAAACAACTCAAACGACATACTTTTTTAGTCTTTTTTTTTATTTATTTAAATTAAAACTGGTTTACTATGTATAGAAACCAGAGCATTATTATATTAACAAACCTTTCGCCCATACTATTACATGAGTTACTGATTTTTACATATTCAATTTCAATAAAAGACGCCCCCTAACGACGACGTTTATTCATTACGACATACATCGGTAGAACACTAACTAATCCAATGGTATTCTACATAGATGTCGCTGGCGGCAGTGCTAATTAAACTTGAAACTTAACCCCCACATTTTAAGGTACGGAATATCTTCTGCGTAGACTGTGTACGATATTTTGTGCCATACCTAATCCTCGACGCTTTGGATTAGGTACGGATTTGTATCGAAAAATACCTAATCCACATAACTAATCCAATATTTATGTCTCACCTCTACATCATATCTCTAAGTAGTCTGTGGCTGCCATTCCAAACCAAACGGACTTGAATCCAGACCGGATAAATTAAATAAAAAAACTAAGCTCGAGAAGGAGAAAGAAAGAAAATGACGGTGCCCGAAGGGCGAAAAAAAAAAAAAAAAAAAAAAAAAGAAAATGACGGCTGGCTGATGGCTGACTGACCTGACGCTTTGTTTTTCGAGTTTTGTTCAATGTTCAATTGGCGACGAACGTCAATTTTGTTCCCGTTTATTTGATGAGTTTGTTCGCGGTATTATGGATTAAATAATATGATAATGCTCAATTTCTAATAAGCACTTGTGTGCACAACTTTCATGAAGTTTGTTGATCATTTTGTATTACTATAAAATAATATTGGTGTTGTTGGTTCAATTTAAATTGTGCTCGATGTTGATCAATAATATGAATCCCGTTTCCCTGACACAAAGAAATCCGCTAGTTTATTTGGATATTTCGATTGACGGAGAACAAGGTAAGTTTTGTTTCACACACACACATTTGATGCATTATATTTCTGTAATTAAATATAACCATAGATTTTTATCGGCAACGATTATGGCACCAATGTATGTAGGTACTGAGCCTGAGAAATTGGCAGATGTCTCCATTGTCTATCTATATCTTATTCTATTCACAATAACTACTTAGTTCAGTACTGGATATGGACTTATGGACCACCCTTTATGCCAACTAATGTGATGTTCTGTTTAATAGATAATATTTTGGCTAAATAACTTATTGCATGATTGGAACATTCTTGGCTGCCTTTTCCTTTGTTGTGATGGCCCAGCCTCTTCTAAGACTCCATCTCTATTTCATTCTCTCTTCATCATCTGAGATACCAATAGAAATCTAAATTGGTGGCTCAGCTCAGGCTCAGCTTTGATTATTCCTGTTCAAAAAAATAATATCAACACCAATTTTATAAAATATCTCTCATACAATTAAGAGAACATAGAGATAAGTAAGACAAAGGTACAAGAACAATTTTGAAAAAATTATCTTATATCTACCAAATGCCACATTAACACAACTACTTAAAAAAAAGTCACCTCTGACCTAGACAAGAGAGAGAGTCAAGAGCAAACCCATCATAAATTAAAAAAAAAAGTGCCAAACCAAAAAGCCAGAAACATAGCTATTGTCTTTAGTATGTCATGGAAAATAACATAGATTGTAAATGATTCCATAAAAAATATTTATTAATAAAATGTAAGATACCTATAATAAGTGCTTACATAATTTAAATAGTATGTAAATAATTGCATAGATAAATGCATTGACCTTGTGAGTGCTGATTACCTAGAGTCAGTAAATTAATGTGTTTACCTACATGTATTGTTAATATTTGAAAATCAACAATCTTCAATATGTTGCCGATATGAAGCGGTTTGGTGTACCTATTTGGAAAAATGCAATTAATTTTATGGAACCTTGTCCTATGTCACTTGGGGTCGGCTGAACACATTTTCTTCACTAATGTGGTCTATTAAAAAGTCGAGCAACCAAAGGCATAGCTGTACCATCCTTTCCCCAAAGCCAGGACTTTTTCAACCCTTCTGTAACTTCGTTGTGGATGAATCTAGAAAACTGACTTTTCAGTGACTAAGAGAACTTAATATGACTAGGCATACTGCCCAATTACATTCAATTTGAACTTGTAGTTTAGGAGTTATTATATATCAAAATTCCTTAATTTCGACATTTTTATATTCAACACAATGTGAATTGTTTTATTAACCCCCGACGGAAAAAGAGGGGTGTTATAAGTTTGACGTGTGTATCTGTGTGTCTGTCTGTGGCATCATAGCGTCTCAACGGATGAACCGATTTTGATTTAGTTTTTTTGTTTGAAAGGTGATTGTTTCGAGAGTGTTCCTAGCTATGTTTGAATAAAATCGGTCCAGCTGTTCAAAAGTTATGGGCGTTTTACTGTTTGAATTGGGATGTTTTCGCAAGATAAATGTGTTGGGGGGTTTTTTAAATTTTGAAATATTACTTGTGAATAAATGAAATGAATGAATGAATGACTGACTCACTCACTGATCATCAAAATCCTAAGGTACTTCTAGTAGACTCTTTCAAATTTTGAACACAATTAGTGTTTTACCTATAAAGCAAGGAAAAATTAAAACAGCCCCAATTTCCATCCAGTTTCCTAAATATGCCTAACAAACTGCATAAGTAACCAACCAAAAAAATAATAATATGGGTTTACAAAGTTATTTTTACAGTTCATAAAAAATTTCTAGTTTTCATCACCTACACTGCTTTTCTAGGTAGGTAAATAGTGAATATAGGTAGATACAGTAGTAAGTAGTGTGATTGTATGTAAAAGCAAGTCAAATAATTTATTCAGTAGGTACCTTATTAATTAGGTTACCAGCAAACAAATTAATTAAAAGGATAATAATTATTCTCTCTTGTTATCACACTTCAAGCTAATATTATAAAGGCGAAAGTTTGTGAGTGTGTGTGTATTTGATACTTCTAGATGCTCAAACGGCTGGACGGCTCTGGATGAAATTTGGCACATAGATTGACTATAGTCAGGAATAGCATATAGGATACCTTTTATTCCGGGAATATGTACCATTGGGCAAATTTTCGACATTCACGCGGGCGTAGCCGCGGCAGAAGCTAGTCTACTGATAAAAATTACGATTTCCAAATAAATGCAACTCAAACCAGTTACACAGATTTCTTCGCGATGACATGACGTGATGATAAGAATGATAAATTATATCTTTTAATCAGGAGTGCATTTCAGTCAAAATTTAAACTAAAATGATTGTGGAAAAATAATAGAAATCAGAGATGTTGCCGATGCAGATGTATCCACATCCGCAGATGCGGATCTTAAGATATTTTTATATACAATTTTTTTTTTATTTTTTTTTTATATATTTTTTTTAAATTTAATACTTTTAAACGAGCAATTCTTGTATATATTTATATATATAATCTGCATATCGGAAACGGCTCCAACGAATTTCATGAAATTTAATATGCAGGGGGTTTCGGGGGCGATAAATCGATCTAGCTAGGTTTAATTTATAGAAAATGTCGTTTTCTCGATTTTCACCCGAGCAGAGCTCCGTCGCCCAGGTACTTTATTTTAAATCCATTAGAAAAAAAAGCAACTAATACACCCCCAAATTATAAAGGCGAAAGAAAACACGAATATAATAATAAATTTCGCGGAGGTACATCTTTGAAACAGGGTATTATGGGGACAGGAGGAACCTCAGGGAGGAACTAAAAACTTTACTTACGGAAGAATTTTCAAGAGAGCTTTTGTGTAGAAAATATGTCAAAGAGCCTTATTTATTCTTAGTTAGGTATGTATGAGTTAAGAACAGTGTCAAGAACAGCAGCGTGAGGAAACCGGCATGCCCTAGAACCAAAAATTCGAAGACATGTGACATCCACGCTCTGGGCCCGGATTACGGCCCATTCCCTCTCACAGAGGTTAGGCCTGTGTCCCAGCTGTGGGAACATTAAAAACGCTGATGATGATGATGATGATGATGATGTTATGAATCATGCACAAGCATAGTTCATCATTCATTCTATTTCGAATTCCTTTGTTGAACAAAGGCATTCTAAATTAACATTCGACCTGAGAAAATCAGCTCGATCGATTCTTTGTATCGGCAAGCGTAGCGTGGGACTCCGCTCAGCTTGGTGAACTGATGACCTTAAAAAGATGTAAGAGACAGAATGGGTACGGAAGACCTCGGTTCTCCGCCATGGGTGTTGTGGGTAAGACTTATGTCCAGCAGTGGCCTGTAGTCTTGATTGCCTCCTTTATTTGTCAACTAGTAGCTCTTCCCGGGTTATTCATACAAAATCTATAGCCTAAGCACATCTGAAATACATAATACACATTCAAACATAATCTCATGCCTTTTGCCCATGGGGGTAGGCAGAAAATACAGAACGCCTTCTGCGTCTTTTTTATCGTGTTATGAATGTGTCTGTGTGTGTGTGCAGAGGTGAGTGAAAAATCGGAGGGGTCTGCTTAGAATTACAAACACGGATGGTGTTGGTGATGTTCTTCAGAAAGTGTGTGCTGTGCACGAAAGACGTTAGTGAAAAATCGAAGGGGATGGCTTAGAATTACAAACAGGGATGGTATTGGTGATGTTCTTCAGAAAGTGTGTGAGTGTGGGCACGACAGACGTGAGTGAAAAATCGGAGGAGACGGCTTAGAATTACAAACACAGATGGTAATGGTGATTTTATTCAGAAAGGCCAGATGCGCAGTAGTCGCAGTACTCATAACCGTCTTGTGTGTAGATGTGCTGGATGGTGGTTATGGTCGCTTCGGTGTCCCTACAATATAAGGAAGCAAAAGGGGTTTGTAAGGATCATAGCAGGTGACGTTCCTTTGTTTCTGCCTATGGGAAAAGAGCGAATGAAAGTGAAATTGTGAATGTGAGCATTACGTTGTGGAGATTAATATGTTATGTAAATTCGCTTGCTTTTAGAAAACCCGAGGGAGGTTGACTGAAAACCATAAAATACAGGCTAAACAATTTTGAAAAAGAAATAGGTCAAGGTTAGAATAAAATGTCGAGCAAATACGCAACTACGCAGGTGTGAATGCAGGACATGGCGTGATGTATTCACGGGCTATTCAGTGACTGAAGGTCAGATTACAGGCGACTCCGACGTGACGTCATAATTGCCATTGTCCATGAATACCGTGCATAACATAACATCAATTTGTAACTGTCCATCTTATTTTTATAATTTCATTCAACATTTTTTTTAACCGACTTTAGCGCCTTAATTGCGTAACTTTAAAGAATAACGCACGCGTGCTTTGCTTGCATTCATTGCTCCATATGCTCAGAAAATTGGTCTACTCGACAGCGTAAAACACGCAATGTAATAACTGTTGAGTTGTCAATATAAAAGGCAGCTTACGTGCTTCGAACTGCCAAAACAGTAATTTAAAAAAAAATTGTGTGCCGGTGGGCAAAAACATCGATCTTTGTAAGGCGTTATTATTGGCTTCTTTGCTAGCCTTGTTTTATATTGAAATAGTTAAAAGGACGCCAGACTTGTGCTTTTATGCTGCGACCCAATTCGGGACGCGGACCAGGTTATAAAAATTGGTGGTTGTCTGATTAGCACACCAGTCATAAGGAATTTCATAGAAGCGCAATAATTTATATACCCAAGAGATAAATTGAAAAAAATTGCCTCTGTTTTGAGCTGAGTTACTAATTCGACTAAACTTTGAAGTTTAGTCGAATAAGTAACTTAAACGAATTATTTGAATTTTAAATCTTTTCCGTATCGACTAAAGGATCTAAATTGGTGTTTAAGACTATCCTTCGGTGAATTGCAATATCGTTGTAAAACTTTAAATAAATTATACGAAACACTGAATAGTTTTGTGCTCGTATATTCCCCAAAGTGAGATCCTAGTATGTATTGAGGAGAACACTCCTCTTCCGACATCGAAAGTGGTTAGGGTGCAAGCACAAAGCGATGACAGATTAACTGAGGCGAAAAATGGCGGGCGCGCTCCAATTGAGGCGCAAAAAAAAGCGTCACATCTGCGCAAAACGGCTATCATTTATAGGACACGTATGCAAGACAGAGCTGGTTTTTTTAAATTAATCGACTAAGCAGTATTTCTCTTGTTTCAGCCGGGCGCATTGTTATAAAATTAAGGAGTGATGTGGTGCCAAAGACAGCGGAGAATTTTCGAGCGCTTTGTACGGGCGAGAAGGGAGCCTGCAGTAATGGGAAACCATTACACTTTAAAGGCACGCGGTTTCACAAAGGTAAATATAAATACAAAGGCCGCCTTGATTCATATATTATGTGATGACTAGGGAAGTCATCTAACATGCAGTCAATGCACGTAATTGTGAAACACACAAATTCATGCAAACGATTGCAAACTTTTACATTTTGTCAATGCAACAGTATTTCAATTTTAGAAACTTACAATTTTATAAATTAATCCTGGTGATTCGCGGCCCCCTCCTTCTCCTGATGGATGCAAGTCGAGTATGTCTGTCGGACATTCGCATCTGATGGATGCGAGTCAAGTATGTCGGAAATTCGCATCTGATGGATGCGAGTCGAGTATGTCGGAAATTCACATCCATCAAAAGGACGTCCGTAGGGTGCTGCGCAACCTCGACGTGAACAAGGCTAACGGTCTTTACCGATTGCCAGCTATACGCGCCGCGCCGCTATATAGGTGTGTGCCGGAACTGTCTCCGATCTTGACATGCCATGCCTATTCCGCCTTTCATATGAGACTTGAAAAGTGCCGAATGCTTGGAAGCAAGCAAACGTACAGCCCGTGCCCAAGAAGGGCGACTGCCCTTCTTGGGCACGGGCTGTACGTTGGCTCCGGGTAAGCTCGACTGAGCTTACCCGGCCAACTACAGACCCATCTCTGTAACGTCCATACTCTGTAAGCTCCTGGCATACCTAGAAACTCGATATCCTTAGCGACCGCCAATACGGCTTCCGCCGAAATCGGTCTATTGGGGATCTTCTAGCGTATGCCATTCACATATGGAGTGAGGCCATCGAGAGGCACGGGGAAGCGCTTGCTGTCTCCCTCGACATCTCGAAGACTTTGGATAGGGTCTGGCACGAAAGCCTTATTGGCAAGCTTCCTTCATTCGGTCAGCCCGGTGGTCTGTGTGATTGGATTGCACACTTCCTGAGAGATCGGTCTATTCGAGTGGTTATCGATCTGCTATTCGGACCAATTGGATAGTAATGCGGGGGTCCCTCAGGGGTCGGTACTCTCAGCAACATTATTCTCTGAGTATGCAGTATATCTTTTGGGTAAGCAGACGACAGCACTGTTGCTGAGAGATACTTGTCCAACACACGGGCTACCGGGCCGCAGATCCGGTCTCTCCGTGAGGCCATGGTGGAGCGTTTGAACTTGTCCTTGCAAGCAGTCTCCGAATGGGGCGATGCCAATCTGGTCAAGTTTAATGCTACTAAAACTCAGGCGTGCCATTTTTCCGCTAAAAAGAGTCAATTTCACCCGGCTCCAACTTTCCGATGATGTAAGCGTGCCAATAAAGGTGAACACGCACCTATCCGCGCCGCAGGAGCCGCACGCGCCGCAGTCGTCGCATTTTATAAATCTTTATATGAAATCGTATGCAGCCTCGCGCACCTATCCGCGCCGCAGGAGCCGCATTTCAGCAAAATACTGTAAGTATACGGATTCCACCAGCGCGTGCGGCAGATGTCATCAGATTCGGCGCGTTCGAAGCTTCCGGCTAGTGCGATGCGGGCGGCGTGGAGACCTCATCCTTATCCGTATGGAAATATAGTTCAAGATGCTCCTGCGGCGCGGACAGTAGCGCTTTCACCTTAACGGACCATCTTGAGCTTCTTGGCGTCACGTTGACATCAACTCTCAATTTTAGGCCATACATTATGGCAAAGGCTCAGCTGGCTGCCAATAAGTTGGGGATCCTTGCGAAGGTGATAAGATACTTCACACCGGCACAGCTGCTCAACTTGTATCAAGCGCAAGTTCGATCATGCATGGAGTACTGTTCTCATCTCTGGGATAGATCTGCCAAATACCAGCTTGGTGCACTAGAGTCGATCGAAAAGCGGGCTAAGAAACTTATCTGCATTGAGGAACTGGTCAAGACAAAGCTCCAGAGCCTTGAACATCGTCGCCGAGTTGCAGGCTTGTCGGTTTTTTTATCTGTTACATTTCGGGGACTATGCGATGGAATTGCATGATTTAATTCCGTCCAGCCCGTTCCATCATCGGACTACCAGACATACGGCGATGCGTCTTCGGTAAATGGTGGACATCCCACCCATACGCACAAATTTTTTTGTGGACACTTTTATTATGCGTACAGCTAAGGAGTGGAATTCCATGCCGGAGTCTGTGTTTCCAGATAGCTCTAATCTAGGAGTCTATAAGTCAAGAGTGAATGGGTTTTTTCTAGGCAAGCGAACTTCACCGTCGACCACATCAGCGCGAGCCAACAGGACAAATAAAAAAATGAATCACTGGATTTGGAACTTAATTCGCTTGTGATTCAAACTGTTTGGTGATGATTAAGGCGGCTGGCCACATTTATTGTAAGAATTTACTTAACGCTGTATTGTAGTACTGGCAAGCGAGTGACACGAGTTTTTTTCACAATGAGCCCACTCTTGGCCTCGATCAAGCCTGACGGAAAGCGATGGATGAAGCCGATGAAGGGACAAACGAACGCAGAAGATACAATGTAACGAGCGAACGAGAAGTTAGATAAATTCCAAAGTGAATAGACGTCCACTCACTCATGCTTTAAAGGCTGATTGAGTGATATGAGATAGAAGCCAGAGTGAATAGGTGTTCACTCATGATTCAATGGCTGATTGGGTGATATGATATAAAAGCCAGAGTGAATAGGCGTTCACTCATGCTTTAACGCAAGAGCCGATTTAGGGGTGGAGCACGGGGGCACGTGTCCCCCCCCCCAGACGGTATTTTGTGTACTGTGGAGATTCCATCACAGTATATACTAAGAAACAAATCAAATTAAGAGTTGTTAAAATATATGAATAAAATAACAAAGAAACTATTCACCGCTGCACTGGAGGATGTCTTCAAGGTTCTGGACTGGAGAGGGCTAGGCATCAACGTCAACGGCGAGCACATCTCTCACCTTCGGTTCGCCGATGATAAAGCTGTCATGGAGACCATGGAGGGCCCCAGTACAACGCTCGATAACCTCAGTAGACCTTCCGAAATAATAGGTCCAAAAATGAACATGGACAAACCAAGGTTATGTTGAATGCCCATGTCGCACCCACTCCTATCAAGGTCGGTGGATCCACAGCCGAAGCCGTGGACGACCATGTCTACCTGGCACAAACGGTCCAGCTAGGCAGGCGAACCTCGAGAAAGAGGTCAACCGTCGAATCCTACTCGGCCGGGCAGCATTCGGTAAGCTGCGCGGTATTTTCTCGTCCAACTTACCATAGTGTCTCAAGAAGAACCTATGGCTCTGAGACGTGGTCGCCCAAAGAGCAATGGAGAGGGCCAGGGCCGGTGTGTCCTTGCGTAATTGATTCAGAAATGTAGAGATCCGCAAGAGAACCAGGGTTACCGACATAGCCCGAAGAATTGCCAAACTTGTGGCAGTGGGCAGGGCACATTGCTCGCAGAACAGATGGCCGATGGGGCAGAAAAGTTTTGGAGTGGTGACCGCGAATCGGAAGACGTTGTGTTGGAAGGCCTCCCGCCACATGGACCAATGACCTAGTGAAGGTTGCGGGGATCCGCTGGCTGCGGGACGCACGGGACCGATCAATGTGGCGACGCTTGGGGCAGGCCTATGTCCTGCAGTGGACGTCTTTAGGCTGATACGATGATGATGATGAACAGAAAGAACATGAGTGAAACTCTTATCTTTCATAAACCTTCCTATACATACTTGAACTTGTAGAAATAAACATGCAGTATGATACTTCAAGTTTATTTCTGACAGTTATTGTTGATTGTTTTGTCCGTCCGCCCCTTGTGCCTTGTGAAAATAATCCTGGATCCGCCCTTGCTTTAAAGGCTAGGTGGGTGATAGGGGTCGACACGAATCCGACAATGTTGTACGTATCTCACCTCCGACCTCGTTGCCCAGCTCCGCCTCGCCGCCATCGGAACCCTGCCCCACCGTGGGTGCAGTGACACCGTACACTTCTGCTTTAGTAAACAGAACCTAACCCGTCTGTCAAAAAAATTGACATTTATGTCAGTTTTTGTCCAGTATGTTTACTGATTTCCACAAGGCCCAGACGGAGGGCGGAAGTCCTCCGCACTCTCCGTAGTACTAATTATGAGTTCATGACGTAACGTTGTGTAAAAGATCACTCTTTAAATTATTTAAATGTTTTTTTTTCAGCGGTCTCTCAATTTATGATCCAAGGAGGTGATATAATCAATGGTGATGGGAGCGGCGGGGAAAGCATATACGGACCCGTGTTTGAAGATGAAAACTTTAGGTTAAAGGTAAATCTACTTACCCGTACTAATATAATAAATGTGAAAATAACTCGGTCTGTCTATGTCTGTCTGTTGGTTAAATATTTATGCCTAAACCGATCAACCAATTTAGATGAATTGTGGTGTAGAGATTGTGGCGTAGACTTTCGCATGTAAGATATGGAATACATGAAAAGGGATTTGATGCTAATGGGGGCTACCGCGTTTGAATTTTCCGCTAGGGGCGCTGGTAGGTTTGACATTTTGCATGTCAAATTTCAAAGTTATTGGCATGAAGCGCGAGTTTCGTTTCCAAATACGGCAGATTAAGATAGGTACGGGATAAAACAACCACTGCTTTGATAGAGTTTTATGTTTCTGAAAATATTATACGTACATTTTTCGAAAAACAAAAGGTCTGCGCATAAATGCGGCTATCTCGACTTTATATTTAATCGCACTTTTACGGCATTAGAATATTGAATTTAAACTTTGCGCGTTATCTATACTTCTATACACAAAAGAAAGAAAAAAAGGTATTATAAAGAGGTAAAGTTTGTGAGGTTGTAGGGGATAATCTCTGGATCTACTGAACCGATTTAGATACAATTTGGCATAGAGATAGTTTGAGACTCTGGGACATAGGATAGTTTGTATTCCCTTGGGATGACAAGTCACTTTTTCCGCGGGTGAAGCCGCGGGCAGAAGCTAGTAAGGTTATAAAAACATTAACAGCTATATATAAGAACCTTATTCAACAGTGGCAGTGGTTTCCTCCATACATGGCAGTTGCATTGGCGCTCTAACTTCCAAAATGACTAAGCCAGGTTCCACAGACAAAAGTTCAAACCCCTTTTGAAATTGGTTCTCAAGTTAATGAAAAGGTTACTGTTGGTAGACGCATTCTGCCGCTACGCCCTCGCTTTTTCCACCGCCCCATCCGGCAGAATGATACTGAACCTGTTACCTCTCGAAAAAGCGCGCATTGATTGTGTGTATATAGTTTGTGGTTTTTAGTCTGAATAAAAAACTAAAATGTTTCTAATAAATTGTTGTTGGCACTTATTTGCATTTAATTAAGTAAGCTCATCAGATAGTGGAAATTGGCTACATCACTTGTGTTAAAATCTTGACCTTTTATGCTCGACACGAAATGTACTATTCGCAATTTTCAACGCTAGCATACCATTAGAATAGCTCTCAATAGGTACTTTATTGTTTGATAGGTTTGCGTTTGACTACTTACCCGATAGTAAGCGACGACGATGGAACACACTTGGCTAGAAGTGTCCTATATACTCTTGAGCTTAAGACTCCCAGGTTATAGCAAGAGGAAACAGACTCCGACAGGAAATTCCATTCCTGAGTTGCTTATTTCCTTGTGAAATTTTATTTTATCCTTTTTCTTTTGTAGCACGATCCAGGGGTCCTAAGTATGGCCAACAGCGGACGGCCTAACACAAACGGGTCCCAGTTTTGCATCACAACGGTTCCGTGCACCCACTTAGATGGTACCAACGTCGTGTTCGGCGAAGTGATGGCTGGTCTCGGTATAGTGAAAGAGATACAGAAATTTGGCGACGGAGAACATTGCCGCCCCACGGTGGTATGTTGGTAATCGATGTTTTTTAAAATGTTTTTTTTTAACCCGCTTCATAAAAAGGACGAGGTTCTCAATTCGTTGAAATCTTTTTTTTGTGTATGTTACCCGATTACTCAAAGACGCCTGAACCGATTTAAAAAAATCTTCTTTTTATTGAAAGGGTATACTTCCCAGGTGGTCCCATCGTCATCAGGTCAGGATCTGATGATGAGATCTAGGAGAAATCGAGGGAACTCCTCAAATATTATAGGCATAAATATAGCGATTTTGGTATTTTATTCAATAATGCAATCATTTGCACTCAGAAACTATCATATGGTAAAGTGAAACTGATGAAGAAGACCACAGATAGCCAAAAATAAAAAGAGATAAATAAAAAACTTTTTAACAAAAAAATCTAACCACCACCGAACTCGGTGTCTTTGGTAACAATTGCTTGCCGTTTTTCGTCACCTACTTCGGAAAAGAAAGTTATTTTCTGCTTTGTAGTGTTTTGTTTTGGAAGTCTGTTTGATTTTTACTGTTTAAAGAGGCAAGAAAAACATGTTAACAAAGGAGTAGTAAGAGTACGTTCGCACAAAACCTCCGTTATTCCAGGATCGTTTTTAAGGGATCCGTCGCTACTGGAGGTTGATGTTTACATCGCATTTACAGTACCTTTTAAACGGACCCTTCGCTACTGGGTGTAATGTTCACTCCACATTTAGTCAGTGTACCACCAACTTTAAAACAAAACGGATCAGTATTTTTATACTGTGTAAACTCGCTCATACGACTGCCTACGCCATTGCCGAATAAAAACGTATACAATAAAGCGGATCTGTAAAACGGACTGCTGTATATTTTGTCGGATCGGTATTTTTACTGGATCTGGAGAACTGCCATGTGTGTGAACTCGCTCATACAACTACATACATCAGCGCCGAATAAAAACGTATAAGATAAAGCGGACTGCTGTATATTTTGTCGGATCGGAATTTTATACTGGATCTAAAAAACTGTCATGTGTGTGAACTCGCTCATACAACTACATACATCAGCGTCGAATAAAAACGTATAAGATAAAGCGGACCTGTAAAACGGACTGCTGTATATTTTGTCGGATCGGTATTTTATACTTGATCTAGAAAACTGTCATGTGTGTGAACTCGCTCATACAACTACATACATCAGCGCCGAATAAAAACGTATAAGATAAAGCGGACCTGTAAAACGGACTGCTGTATATTTTGTCGGATCGGTATTTTATACTGGATCTAGAAAACTGTCATGTGTGTGAACTCGCTCATACAACTACATACATCAGCGCCGAATAAAAACGTATAAAATAAAGCGGACCTGTAAAACGGACCTCTGTGTAAACGAGCACTAACTCGACTGAATTTAAAATTGCGTCGATTTTAAATTCGCAGTCGCGGCGGGGGACTTTGTTTTATAATGAGTGTAGCTTCCAAATCGAAACTGTCTCATGATGAAGACGAACGCCCATTGTATAGCATGGAAGATGTTTCTGGAACGTCCAATACTGTTCTAGATCGTCGAGAATAATCGGCTGATACATTCGAGGAGAACGTTCGAGATCGAATCGTTCTCGACGTGACTAGAACTTTCCAGAAATATCGGCTGAGAAAGACTTTGGCGATACAAACATTCGAGAAGATTAGTTCCGCTATTCGATACGAGATGGCGCTACTAGATACCACGAGTTCTTCCTCTCGGCACCAGATAGCGTTGCCTTGTACAATTTTCTTTAAAAACAATGATATACTGCTTGTTTGACAGGAGTGTGTGGTCGAGGACTGTGGTGAGATCATAACCAGCGACTGGGACGTCTGCTGTCAAGATGGTACCGCGGACAAGCTGCCTGAATACCCCGAAGACTACAGGGATGAAAATATTACGGTAGGTCCCTGAAAAAACACACGGATATATCCCTTCTTTATTCTTCTTTGCATTGCGAAAAAGGCATGAGACCCTTCTCAGTAGCTATTTTTGTGTCACTGTTGAAGGCGAAGATAGCATTGTATAGCTGTCTCTTTCACTCGCTTACGTGTGCCGCATCGTCTTATCTCTCTTACTCTATGCAGTTTACTCAATGACAAACCGTTTCTTCCGCTCAAGCCCTTTCGATTTGAATATGCACGAAGGCGCCAGGTGCCTTAACTTGGCGTGTTACTGTTAATTAGTTACTATGTAGTGGTCAAATCTAGCAACTAAATTTTAAAACAGCTATCCCTACCGATTGATCTGAAAGGAGAATGCTCATGGATGTATGGAATCCCGTACCATGCTGCATCAAAATCAAACTTTGTTTTTTATATACTACACTGATCTTATTTACTCCTAGAAAAAACCTTTTTGAAAAAAAAACGGAGTTATTTAAAAAAATCTAAAATAACCTAAAAACTAGGTCTATTTTGTTCGACGCCACCAAGGACGTATTTTATATACCTACTTAGATACGTTATACACGGACGAACATTATGGCTCTAAAAACAGCGTAATCAACTTATATTAATAGGGAAGAATTAAGTACGAGTTATAGCAACGTCTAGCCGCGCCACAGGATGCGTGACTGAAACTTGTTTTTTTTGTTATACTTGTCGTCTCACTGTTAATTACATCATACGTTTTACTATCTGCTTAACCGGTCTTCCCTGTCGAGACCAAACTATAGCCTCCAGCCAGGTACATGTGAAACGGCGATTTTTCCGACCTTTATATTGCCAATAGGTAGATACTAGGTTCTTCATCTAAGGTAGGTACTGTGAGCCGGTAACGTGCATAGACTATACACTTAATATAATATAGCAAACCACAGCATCAGTTGTCAGTTCAGTACAATACAAATGTCAGATGCACAGATAACTAATTGATTCTATTGCATTCTACATCTTTTTACCGGCTGTGAACGGATATTTAAGCATAGATAAAATAATGATAATCTTTTTAGAAAATATTCTATTCTACTTTAGTTTTTTTTTTAATTAATGTAGAATCGGCAAAGTACTTTTTTTACAGTGATCATGGTACTTTCAAAAATCAAGGTTACTTTAATCATAATATCATGTGAAGTGAAACGGAACGTCATTTATAGGGAGTAAACAATATCCATACTTTTAAAATCAGATATAAATTCCCTATTCAAAAATCAAATCCCCGACGCATAATGTCGTTAAAAATTATGAAACTAATTACTATAAAATTTTGGTCTTGATGCGTGTGACTTTTTGGTACCACTTTTGGTCATTCTCCTTTGCATACACGTTTGGTTTGGGTGACAACGCACAATACAACTGAATGATTTACAAAAGCTTTATCAATTTATAATTTTGCATTACAGGTGGAACAATTAATATCGTATATAAGAGACGTGAAGGGTGTTGGCAACTGCTACTTCGGCGAGGGTAAATACAAGGCAGCCGTTAGGAAGTACCGCAAGTGCCTCAGATACTTAGACCACGCGTTTTTTAGGATAGAAGAAGTGAAAGACGTCGATACGAAGGAACAGAGTGAGTTTACAATGTTATTATTCTGCTTTTACCAATTTCGTGGTGGTGACCTAGACCTAGAAGACCTAGCTTCTCGTGCTTGAGGTTGTGGGTTTAAATCCGAACAAGTACCTTTTTACCTGACTGCCGAAGGAGGGTAATTACCTGTCTGCCGAAGGAGGGTAATGTGTTTATCAGTCTATGTATGTATGTATGTTTGTTTCTATGTGGCGTTCTAGAGACCAAACGCGTTGGCCGATTTTGATGATTCTTACGTCAATCGATTCGTCTTAACCCTGCGAGTGTCACTGGCTACATTAAAATTGGAAAATTATAAATTATGCTAAAGTTCTTGGTTAGCCTTAAATGCTGATATTTGTAAAGTTAGTCGGAAGAAAAAGCGCTATCGAACTGGTTTATCCGCGTGCTCTTGGGTTGCGGCTTATACGTAAGTACCATGTACTACAAGGATATTGATTTTTAGTAGATCTAAAAAATGTCCATTATCTTTTATAAATAAGCCACCAGTTTAATTACAAAGGCAATAATCCGAAGATGGTTTTGAACAAAAAAAAACAAATTGGTAGGTAGGTAGGGTAGGGTAGGCAGGTTAGGGTAGGCAGGGTAGGGTCGGCAGGGTAGGGTAGCCAGGGTAGGGTAGGCAGGGTAGTGTAGGACAGGCAGGTCTGATGGGTACGTAGGTAGCCAAACGACGGGAGCGAAACCGCGGGGGACAGCTAGTTCATTATATTTCGAATGCTAACAACAAAAGCACAAAACAGCTGTTTATTTTTTCTTTTGTAAGAGTGATTTTTGCATAATTTGTGTCTTTGATTGTTACCTGAGGCCTGAACAAGACAAATTTATATTATGACAAATTTAAGGTGACAACTGGATCAGCCACTATGTATGTACATAATATAGATTTGTTTCTAACGCATAAACATTCACTAACACTTAAGAGAACGTAGTAACAGCAAAACATTACTTTTCCGTTATTAGGGCAATCAGATTCCATTGTGGGCGAATGAGAAAAGATATTTAAGATCAGGTAACGCAAAATGAACGGGAAAAACTCTTTGTCCTTCAAATAAAAGTACTAAATTAGGATATTGGCCCATTTTCTTCTGATCTTGGTGGCCTAGATCTTAGTACAATGTAGATTAACGATGTCTATTATCCTTGATTCTGTCTAGACATGTATTCAATTATTTTTACAGTATTCATGTCCATTTTTATTATGAATATGATAAAGAAGATTATTGATTGTGTAGCACCTAACTATATAATATAAAATTTCAACCGGCTTTCCAAAAAGGAGGAGTTTCTATGTTTGAATTTTATGTTTCTTTTTTAACCCCCGACGGAAAAAGAGGGGTGTTATAAGAATGATTGTGTAGCACCTAACTATATAATATAAAATTTCAACCGGCTTTCCAAAAAGGAGGAGTTTCTATGTTTGAATTTTATGTTTCTTTTTTAACCCCCGACGGAAAAAGAGGGGTGTTATAAGAATGATTGTGTAGCACCTAACTATATAATATAAAATTTTAACCGGCTTTCCAAAAAAGGAGGAGTTTCTATGTTCGAATTTTATGTTATGTTTTTTAACCCCCGACGGAAAAAGAGGGGTATTATAAGTTTGACGTGTGTTGCTGTGTATCTGTGTGTCTGTGTATCTGTGTATCTGTGTGTCTGTGTATCTGTGTGTCTGTCTGTGGCATCATAGCGCCTCAACGGATGAACCGATTTTGATTTAGTTTTTTTTGTCTGAAAGGTGATTGTGTCGAGAGTGTTCTTAGCTATGTTTGAATAAAATCGGTTCAACCGTTCAAAAGTTATGGGCATTTTATTGTTTGAATCGGGATGTTTTCGCAAGATAAATGTGTCGGGAGGTTTTTAAAATTTTGTAATTTTACTTGGTTCACCGATATCTCCGTCAATTGTGGACCGATTTTGAAAACTCTTTTTTATTTCAAAGAGTATGTTCCGATTGGAATTGGTCCTATTTTAAATTGGAGAAGATCTGATGAAGAACTTCGAAGATATACAAGAGAACTCTTCAATAAATAACGGCAAATCTCTCGGGATTGTTGCAGTCGCATCTGTCAACACGCTAACATCACGCCAGTACACTCTAAAGGGATACGCAGATGTGTACAGTTCACCTTGGTACACTCTCAGTCTCATTTCACCGGTTATGTTCAAGTTTCATGATATTCGGGTAATCTATTCTGGCATTATAGGTACCTTACCAAACCACGTGCTTATTAAGTAGGTACAACTAAAAAGTGAAAAATAAATAAGGTTTTACAAAAAAATACTAAATGACATTCGGAATAATTTTACATAGATTTGACATTTGCTTGATATTTTTGACATTGTTACTATATATTTCATTTTGTTTTTTTTACTGTTGACATTTGGAATTATTTTATTTTAAATTCATTGGAGTATTTTTTTATTTTCATAATATTTGCGCGCTTTAGTATAGCAAACATGGCTGAACCTTTCTGTTTTTTTTCATCCTGCATGCAAGTGTAATGATTTTTTGTACATGTTTACATATGTTTGGGCGAATTATCATCATCATTAATTATAATTATTATTATGTCCTTTATTTATCTGTTTTCTTATTATTTACATTTTTAAATATTTTTATAAAATGAATTAAAAAGCATTTAAAAATATAAAAAATAGAGGCCCACCGGTATCGGGAACAGGGTCCAAGCTACCGGCGGTCAGGGCTCCAGAGAGAGGAACCTCCTAACAATACGAGCCGTGTCCAGCAGTACTGCTTTCTGGATCAGGCCCTTGACCCAGCCGCCTAACGAGAGCCTCCTAAGGTGTTGGTCGAGGCTCGTGGCTATTAAGCCATGGGCTGACAATCATCGGCGAATTAATGTGACAAATTGTCAAGCACGCGTTATCTGCTGTGATTGGTTGAATTAATTTTCAACCGCTAATCACAGCAGATAACGCGTGCTTGACAATTTGTCACATAAATTCTCCGATAATTTAGAGATTGTAAACTTGTGGTCAGTTTGTAATCTTCCACAAGTGCGCACATCCTTCGCAAATAGATTGTTTGAATGCTTAGTCCCGGCTCTGTATAATAAAATTAACAAAGTCTGTTTGATTTATGGATTATCTCACTATAACTGTAAAAAGATTGTACGGCAATTTCTTCAAAACAAAACATATGATGTAACCGAAAACTACGTCAGTAGGTGAGTGACAGCTTAAAGAACAACTCGCAAGACCTACCATTCAAACTAAACATGAACACACATACACAAACACTCGCACATAATACACACTAGCACACAGACACATACATGCACTCAAAAATAAACATTGTTGTAGTATGAGATTTTCTTGTACTAGTTTCATATTAACATTTTGTAAAGGGACTGTTTTTCTTTAATATAGGTTATTCTGTAACCTAGCTAGGAAAGCAGAACTTCACCCACCTGATTGTAATTGTTTATGGTATAAACTTGTACGTAGTTAACTTTGTATATGGCCATGTACTACAATCTCTGTTTTTATAGAAATAAATTATTTGATTTGCTTGGTAAAGGTTTCCATAGCCTTCCACTTGACCCTGTTTGTTGCCTTCCCAGGCAATTTTATTTTTCTCTTCATACTAGGAATTTCTTCCTGTATCGTGGGTGCGTTTACAAACATTTAATTATACATGACACCCAGATCCGGAACAACTATCTGTAAAGTCTCGCAAACGTTACCTAGGCCTCTCTGGCCGACAGTCGCCCTTTAGCACCCACTGCGTAAAGACTCTTGCTCATCAGTCCTAATGCATTCTTCCAATGAAGCAATGTATTATGTTGTGTTTTCAAATTAGTTTTTGCATGGAAGAATAACCAATATCCATCCATCCTCACAGCTGTTTATATAAAGCAAAGTCGGGTTAGTTTCACCATTAATAACTCAAGAGCGGCTGGACCGATTTTCATTATTTTTGATTTGTTGCATTTGCCTCCGTTCCGAATAACAGCATAGCTATTAAAAACTCGGTAAAAATAAAAGTTTTTTTTTTGAAAATTCATTTTTCCATAACATTTGCGGTTTTGCGAACACAGCGCTATCTCTGAAACAAGACAGAATACAGGGAAGGATTAAAAATAAAAAAGGTAGGTATGTAGGGTAGGTTATCGTGCCCTACCATACCCTATGGTAGGGCACGATAAAAAGGGTAGGGTAGGGTACGGTACATGGCTAGGTTAGGTAGGTAGCCGGTTGTACGGGAGTGAAGCCGCGGGTACAGCTACTATATAATATTAGTAGTATAAAGCGAACCTCTGTACAAAATGTAATCTATCTAGGTTCAAGGCTTTACCCTAAGCATTGATGAATTAGGATGTTTTACATGTATAGATAGATTGATAATAATTTTATTTGTTCACAGTACAAGAAATAAGATCAACATACGTATCACAATGTTACCTGAACATGGCGGCATGCTACATGAAGTTAGAAGATTATCGGTCTACCGTCCAATATAGTACGGCGGTAAGTATTTTATCATTTCATTCATGCCTCGCTTATAATCATCATGTGTTTATAATAACATAGTACGACCGTAAAATGCCCGTATTTTAAAGAAACGTTCAACATCATTATAACAGCCGAAAGACGTCCACTGCTGGACATAGGCTTCCCCCAGGCGTCGCCATATTAACCGATCCCGTGCGTGTCGCATCCAGCGCCTTCCCGCAACCTTAACCACGTCATCGGTCCACCTAGTGGGAGGCCTTCCAACGTATCGTCTTCCGGTTCGCGATCCCCATTCCAGAAATATTCGGCCCCATCAGCCATCCTTTCTGCGAGCAATGTGCCCTGCCCACTGCCATTTAAGTTTCGCAATTCTTCGTGCTATGTCGGTAACTTTGGTTCTACTGTGGATATCCTCATTTCTGACGTGATCCCGCAAGGAAACTCCGAGCATAGCCCTCTTCATTGCCCTTTGGGTGACTTTAAGCTTTCTGATAAGTCCAAGTCCCATTGTGAGCGACCACGTCTCGGTCCCATAGGTGATCACTGGCAACACACACTGGTCATAGACTTGAGAAACTGTGGTAAAGACGCCCTGAAGTTGGTTTACCGGATGCGTGAGGCACGAAACGGTGCTGTTTTTGTATGAGAATTTCTACTGCGCAGCCATTGTAGCCAACTTCAGGGCGGCCAAGAAGTTTGGCGAGGGCTATATCTTTGTGTTTCTGAAGTAAGGCTCTGCGAAACATTGCGCAAAAAACAGTTTGTTATCGAGCATACTGCATAGAGTAAGCGAGATAGGACTAAGCGACAAACATAAGCGAGTGAAAGAGGCAGATATATAATGCTATCTTCACCTCCAAATTGACACAAAAATAGTTACTGCGTAGGGTCTTGCAGCCAAGTTCCCAACTTCAGAGACAAAGATCCGCTGTGTATCTGTATACTGTACAAGCTTTTATATAGTTTCACCTGTCCAGCAGCTTAATCGCGTAAGTGAATTCGGCAAGGCGATGGATGTAACCTCACCAATCGACCAATCACATAGACGGAAATCCACAACACGTATTTCATCTCGTACGTGATTGGTCGATCAATGGGATCAAATCCTTCGTCGTTCGGTTGAACTGAAATTTTGCACAGACCTCGTGGCAATGCAATTTTGAATACCTACTCTTTTTCTCTATTTTTTTAATGAGTACAAAAGCGTCAAGCGTAATAGGACTAAGTTAGGAAGGGAAATAAAGAATCCAGGTTATTTGAAAGATTATATTGTATTTGAAAAAAAAGGGAGATGTAAGAGATGTCGAGAATAACAGCTCTAATAATGCTAAAATGTAAAGTTAATTAAAATGTGTGTTGGCAACACTCGATCATCGGTCATGGAGCTCTGCCTTGTACCTGCGGTACATTATGTGTGCTGTTCAATTAATAAAGTTAATCTTGTACAATCATAGTTTGATTCAAGATAATAAAACCCAAAATAAGACAATATTATAGTAATAGAATTGGCATTATGTCTATCAAGCAAAGCTTAAATCCGGTCGTTAATATTACACTTGGAGATTTAGAAAGAGACTCAAATAAATATGAGTGACAGAGATGACGCTCTATAACTATTAAATTTTAGTCAAAGACAAAGATTTTTTTGTGTGTTTGTACCGAATTGGCTCCGAAACTATTGGGCCGATTTAAAAAATCTTTTACCTGTAGAAAGCTACATTATTCACTAGTAACATAGGCCACAAAAAATAAAAAATAAATGAGATCCTTATCAAAATTGCTATAATGTAACCCAAAGTAGCAAAATGTTGCCTATAAAATTCATTATTTGGCGTGCGCTGAGAAAACTATTGATGATACATAAAAAATGTAAAATGTACTACACATTGAAGTACTCATTATTACCTACAAAAAAGTCATCATAGTTAGGTCATAATAGCAGCCTTTGTGTTCTAAAATTTAATTAGATCGACGTATAAACAATAAGAATGTAACCAATTCTGGTTACATTCGTATTGTAGTATTAATAATTCTTATTCAAATAAATAGTTAACAAATTGGTGGGTAGGGTAGGTAGGTAGGGAAGGTGGGTAGGTAGGTTGACGGGAGCGTAGCCGCAGGGGTCAGCTAGTAATATATATTTCTTATTCAATTTATGGAATATCTTTTAAATTTGACCAATACAGGAGGAGCAAAAATTGTGGAAACCTCGAATTATACTACTAAGGAAATTCAGTCGGAGTTCTCCGTCCGCATTGGCTCTTAACATCCATTGTTTTAACTACTGTAAGTCCCCACTATTTAAATAGTTACAATTTTTTTGTTCTACTTCTTTCCAGGTACTAGAAATAGACCCAAGGAATGAGAAGGCTCTATACAGGCGCGGGCAAGCGAACTACGCCCTTAAGAACTATGACGACGCTCTATTGGACCTGAAACAAGCGGACAAAGTGTCGCCTAACAATAAGGCTGTGCAAAAACTCTTAGATGAAGTAAGGTTGACAAACAAAAGTTATAATGATGTACAAAAACAACGGCTGTCAAAATTTTTTCGTGAGCAAAAAGAGAACGAGGCGTTTATCGAGATCACATGTGAGATCACCGCTGAGATCGCCGACGATAAGAACGCAGATCACTGAGCTAAGACTGACGGTAGTTATACGTAGGATTATGTAGACAATACACTTTTCGAGGTCATGTGGAACGGCCACCCTCGGTGTTTTTAAATATGGATTTAAAAACGGTCAAATTCGGCGTCAATTTTCCTTTTGTATTTGCTTAAGGCCCGATTTTTCATTAGTCTGATAACTTTTGACATAGACATACTAAATAATATGAATTGGAAATACCTACAAGAAAAGGTGCCTAGCTAAACCTTAAAATGTCACTTAAAATGGCCGCCGATGTTATGATTGTGTCAAATAAGCAACACACACACTCACAAATCTTAATAACACAAAAAGTAAACAACCATTTGTCAGCAGGACTATCACGAACACAACCACATAATATGGCGAAAATGGCACTTACCTACAACTGTCACTACGTCACAACAAAATGTTGCCAATATGAGCAACAACTGAAATATTGTTGTCTCTTTTATCAAATACGATTACTACATTAGAAAGAATGAAGCAAAACGATGTTTCACATTCTGTATCGTATTTCACTCATATTTGTTTAAGCTAATATATGTATAGAACATCGCGGCGCCTCCATGTATTTTCTATCTCAATGACTTTTGACTGAGGAATAAAAATGGCCGTTTGACATATTTTCTATACAAAAGCTGTCAAACCGCCATTTTTATTCCTCAGTAAATAGATAACAGACTATTAAAAAATCGGGCTCTAAGAGTATTTTTTGATACATGACAGCTAAATTATATGTAGATCTAAATTCGAATTACAGCAATTTTTTATAGGGTTTTTTTTCTTGCAGATTTATATTATTATTAAATCTGGTAACATTGAATGTGGTGGCCATTTGACGCGTGTACGTGTGTCAGTTACAATGTTTTTTTAGAAATCAAGACATTTTAAAGAAATTCATAAAAATGCCGAAGTTTTCGTGTCTATTCTTTCTAGACCACTATTATTCCATTTATGGCAGTGATTTTAAACGTAATATGGACTGAAATTAAATCCCATTATTCGTAGATGCGTGTAAAATAATGTAAGTGTAGTTTTTTTTTTATTATGCGAAATAAAACCGTATTATTTTGGTCTCGTGGATGGTTTTTTTAAATTGAACATATTCACAAATGAATTTTTGTGTTTTTGTAATAATTACGTATCTGCTTATTAATAGGCTTATGTTTAAGTTAAGTGAACCAGCGTTACGAAGATTCAACCCATAATCGTATTCAGTGTCTTGACAACTGGAAGGATTCCAGTTTCGGACAAATGGTAGAAGAGAGGAAACGAAGAATGTGCGGAATGGAATGAACCTTTCAATGTCTTATATCCATACATATTTTGTCGCATGGTTAAATCCTGCAAAACAACAACTAATACAACAACAAAAACAACAACAAAAACAACAACAACAGCCTCTTACAACAATACAACAACAACAACTTATTTGTAATATTTCAATGACCGAGTTTGCTAGTACCCAGCATTGGGATACATCCAACGGACAATAAAAAATATCTAATCGAACTTAAACAGTTTTTTGATCTATTAAAATCTAACTATTTTTATCATTAATTCTTTTCGCGAATTCGTTCCCTACACATTTATACAACATTATTTTGTTTAGAACTGTCTAGTTACCGAATACGATTGTCGGTCGAAACTTAAAAGATGCGCACACGCACAGTCTGAGTAATGAACGTGACTTTATGTAAGAACTTTATTATAAGTTGGTCTAAATGTTCCAGCATAACTTGTGATATTCAATAATGTAATAATTATTATTGCAATATTTAGCAAATTTTAATAGGGATGATGACTAACAAAATATTTTTAGTCCGTCAGATAGATTGCCAAAAAGTATTGGACATGTATTTTTTCTTTTGTCAGGATAACAAAAAATATGACGATACAGTGCTTTAAAATAACGCATGACGTCATGCCTTGGTATAATTTTTACATAGAAGTGAAGTCACAAGCCTGAACTTTGATGCGCTTAATCTTGGTGATTTTTTATTGATTTGATTAAGCAAAAAATACGTGTCCAATATCTTTTGGAAATCTATCTGACAGACTAAATAGAATTTCCTGTTTCTTATCCTGTCATCATCCCTATTGTTATGCAAATCACATTTTGATCAGCATTCGAACAAAAAAGAACTGCGATTTTCAAATAATGAAAGGAATATTATTTCGCGTTCAAAAATAAAAGCTATTTGAATAAATCTTAATGGCTAAAAGATTTAATGAACTAATATAACTTCGTTGCTTACTCTTGTGTCACAGAATTATACATCACAATACTGTTTGGGACTTTTTTTTTCCCAAATTCTGACATAATCCGCCTAAAATATCACGGAGTAGGTACGAAAAGTCGCCGAAAAATGTAATAATTCATCCACTTTTAATGCCAACAGGCTCTCGTGCCTGAAAGTGTACTTTACTACTCGGTCAAGATAACTTAGCACCTCGCTGCAATGCGACCCACTCCCGCCTACCCGCACAGTGCCGGCTTCACTTCGTGCGCCAATAGTGAGACGCGAACGTCAGAGTGACATCACAGCGCCAACTCGTCAAGTGCAGAGTTATTTTGACCGCGTAGTATATGTTTATAAGAGCTCTTAAGGAAAGACATGCATGGTATTCAGTTTAATTTTTATTCAACTCTAGACGACGGACGCATAGCAACTGCACTTCGACAGCAAATTTGCAGTTTGAATGCAGTTAGTACGACTGCAATAAAACAACAAACCAACCGTGCAGTCCGATTGCAGTCGGTGTGCAGTTGGCGTGCAGTACGGCATGGTTGAAATGCAGTCCGTCTGCCTTAGAGTCTTACTAGCGACACTCCGCAAATGTGATAATGACTTGAAAACAAATAGATTCTGAACTTTAAAGTTCACGCAACTACAACTAACTATGGGGTCAACGGCCGTTAGTAGTGTAGTTACTTGAAAATTATTTATTTATTTATTTGGATACTCAGCAGCTTATTACTAATTTACATGAATAGATGTTTACCTCACTGTCAATGAACAGCCCAGTGCAGTTGTATAAACGTTACTAGCATCTTAGTAATTAGTAAACACACACACACACTACAGCGAAATGATGACAATTATCTATTAAGCCAATAACAGAATTTTACGGCATGGAGTAACAGAGTTTCATGGCATGGGATAACAGAGTTTCACGGCATTCATTTTCTTTTTGTTTGTTTTCACGTCAATAAATACCGATGCCAGAGTTTTCCTTTTTAATTTTATTTACTTTGTACTTACATACTTATGCTTTTTGTAATAATTATTAAGATTAGATCTTGTATAGTCACAATCACTACACAGACTGTGAAACTTCAATAAGTTACATTTTAGTAGCTGAAGCAAACAATTTATAAGTTATGAGATTTGATATTAATTTGTTTAAAACAGGGTGAAATTAATAATTTGCTTGTTTATCCTTTATAATATATTAACTCATATTGAGATTTGTATGTAACTGTCTATTATCTTACTCAAATACATTTTAACAGAAAATGCGGTCGCAGATATCCGACTGAGTGAAAAGTAATAATTCGATGTTTGGCTCTCGGCTATTTCCTCCTCCAATATTGGACCAATTTAAAAGATATTCCATAAGCTGAAAATAAAAATAGCTTTAGAAGAACTAAAATCCTCACAAAATGCTCAAAATTGTGGAGGCAACAAAGGCCTAGTGTACAAATTTGACAACTATTAATGAAAAAGAAAAACTTAAAAGCACATTTCTTATTCAATTAATGGAATATCTTTTAAATTTGTCCAATACTGGAGGAGGAAATAGGCGAGAGCCATATCTCGAATTACGAATTTTTGAAGGAAATTCTGTCGAAGCTCTCTGCCCGCCTCTTAACAGTCTGTATTTTAATTATAAAATTAATTGAATTCCTTATTCATTTTTTATCACCGGAATCATTGAATTGTTATTTGTGTCGTCTGTACTTATACAATTTTATTAAAAACTGTTTAATGTGAATAACGATTATAAATGTTTATTAAATACTGTTTTTTTTTTAAATAAACAATATAGAGTCATAAATTTGCCGGCGTTACTTCATAGACAAGTTAGATATATAATAACACATGAAAAATAAAAATATTTTCTAAACTGAAAAAAGTTACCCAAAAGTCAATTATTCATGACTAGCTGTAACTAGCGCCCGCGTGTAATCAGTACTTACTCCAATCTTACTAATATTATAATGCGAAATTTTGGATGGATGTGTGTATGTTTGTTTCTCACCCCCAGTTTCCCAGCTCGAAATTATCGGCGAATTAATGTGATACTTGACAAGCACGCGTTATCTGCTGTGATTGGCTGTTGAAAATTCATTCAACCAATCACAGTAGATAACGCGTGCTTGACAATTTGTCACATTAATTCTCCGATTATTTTGAGCTGGGAAACTGGGGGTCAATCACGCTAAAACGGCTGAACGGATCTGGATGCAATTTGGCACGGAAATAAATTATAGTCAGGCATAGCACATAGGATACTTATTACCACAGGAATATGTTCCCTCGGGATAATTTTCGACTTTCACGCGGGCGAAGCCGCTGGCAGAAGCTAGTATTTTTATAAATTATAGCCAATGTGTTATACAAATACAAATAATAAATCGCAAACTTTCACATTTATAATTTTAGTAAAATAAGATTTATGTTTTTGGCTACCCTGTATAGATTCACTAGCAAATTTTTTTGTCTGAATAAAACCATGAGCCTAATTATACATTTTTAACACATCACTCGAATACTTCGGTATACCTTATTTCTATATTTATCATTGCATACAACATTACTGTTGAATTAATTAGCAGTTTTCAATTTTAAAAAAAACGAAATTAAGTAAGTTCGAAGTCCACTTCCTGACACTCATTTGGCCTGGAACTAAAATTTTCATTAGTTATTTCATCTTAGAGTCTTTGCTTGCTTTAAAACATTCAGGTTGGGTGGCAATGGTTTGTAAACTTTAATTTTTAAGTAGCCCCATAGGAGAACATCAGCCAGCGTTTAATCTGGGCTATTTGGGCTGCCATATCACGTCAAGGAATTGTCGATCCCTCACTCTTTTGCGTGTGATTGAAGATTTTAGTTACAGGAAAATTGAGTGTCAGGAAGGAGTGGAGGATGCACATTTACTAAACATTGTTTTTAATAAACAAAATTGGAAACTGCTTATTAATTCCACAGTAAATAAACCGAGTTTTAACTGATTCTAGTATCTTTTTTTAAGTATCAAAAAAGAAAACATTTTGAGACAGCCTTTATATTTATATTATTTTATTCCTAATTATATTGTTACATTGCTAATTTCTAATTATATTAGTATTGATATCTTCTCGTAATGTAATTTTGGCCGATTAGTTTAGATATTATCTTGAACTTTGCGTTCTACGAACGAGTTGGCATTAATAAAAATAATTGTCGAATAAATAGATATTGAGAGATGTTGAGTACCTCAGAACTATGGTATAAAGCAATTTTGTGAAAACTGTGTATTTTTTAAACTATTTATTTTATTGTCTGATTTTAATGTGTGGGCAGGTCTCAAGATTAAATTAGTCATCCAATTCAAGGATTTGCTTTTTATGCGTAATCATAACGTAACTGTCCCAGTTCTGTATCTATATTGTAATTAATTGGTCATGAATTAATTATAATGCCTGATTTTTTATCACAAGCCGAAAGTTTACCAGGCATTAGGTATGAATCAAAGATAAATATATAAACTATTTCAACAACAAAAAAATATAGCTGTTCCCTGCATCTTGTCAAGTTATGAAATGTTCTGAAAAGCTGTTTTCCTTCTAGTGACAAGTTTTAATGTTGTATGGATAAAACAATTTCGATCAAAATGTTAAATAGTTGTTTTAAATCTTTTATACTCGAACAAAAATTTGATTTAGATTGGTAATATTTTGCATGAGATGTTGCAATATTTTTTAATTTCACTCTGTGTATTTTTTAAGATTGACAATTGGCTGTACTTAGATATTAAGTTGGAAACACTGCCATGTTAAAAGTATTGTATTGGGTTTAAAGTTGTATTTTGAGAATACACTGTATCGTTTATTATGTTCGTGCGTCCAGTAAAATTTGCCTAGATTTTGTAAAATTATCTGATTTTGTAAATAAACTATTATTTAAAGAAATTATTTTATTGTAATTTAATGATTCATTTAATTATATAAAAATCAACTGGCTATCATTCGTGGATCTTTGACAGTCGTCATAATCAGAAGCCCGAAAACCGAACATCATCAATAATCTCTAGTCTTACCAAAGGGTATCGTGTTACTCAGTAGATGTATTGTGACTGTAAGATAGCAAGTTGCCACATAAAATACTGGTATTCAGCTGAATCCGGTAAGACTGAATGTCTTAACGAAGCAATTTTTTCATTTTCTATCGTTGGTCTGTGAAAGTTGGAACTGGTAATTCGTTTAGTTTGTACTTGTCCTAAAAAATATTCTCGTTGCACCATTTGAAAACTGTTGGGTTTGGCAAACAGTAAATAAGAAAGTCAGAAAAAAGTAAAGAAAGAAAACATTTTAGATTCTCGTTACACCTTTGACAATCGTAGCTTTGTGATAGTTGGATCGAGCAGTCGCTAGACGTTTTGTTAGTTTTTGTCTTAAAAATCTTTTTTGTGGTAATATCGTAAGATAATAGTCATATTTAAAAAAAAAAGAAAACATAAAACTGATTAACGTTTTTTTTTTTACTTTCGTTGGTTTGTTAAAGTTGCAATGGGAATGCCCCGAAAAATGGACAATCTAATCTTACCAAAGGGTATCGTAACGTGTTACTCAGTAGCTGTATTGTGACTGTCAGATAGCAAGTCCCCACATACAATACTGGTATTCAGCTGAATCCGGTAAGACTTAATGTCTTAACAAAGCACGTTTATCATTTTGTATAGTTGGTCTGTGAAAGTTGGAATTGGCAATTCGTTTAGTTTGTATTTGTCCTAAAATATTTTTCATATTCTCGTCGCACCATTTGAAAACTGTTGGATTGGCAAACATTAAATAAGAAAGTCAGAAAAAAAGTAAAGAAAGAAAATATTTTAGATTCTCGTTACACCTTTGACAATCGTTGCTTTGTGAAAGTTGGATCGAGTAGTCGCTAGTCGTTTTGTTAGTATTGTCTTAAACAATCTTTATTGTCTTAACAAAGCACGTTTATCATTTTGTATAGTTGGTCTGTGAAAGTTGGAATTGGCAATTCGTTTAGTTTGTATTTGTCCTAAAATATTTTTCATATTCTCGTCGCACCATTTGAAAACTGTTGGATTGGCAAACAGTAATTAAGAAAGTCAGAAAAAAGTAAAGAAAGAAAACATTTTAGATTCTCGTTACACCTTTGACAATCGTTGCTTTGTGAAAGTTGGATCGAGTAGTCGCTAGTCGTTTTGTTAGTATTGTCTTAAAAAATCTTTATTGTCTTAACAAAGCACGTTTATCATTTTGTATAGTTGGTCTGTGAAAGTTGGAATTGGCAATTCGTTTAGTTTGTATTTGTCCTAAAATATTTTTCATATTCTCGTCGCACCATTTGAAAACTGTTGGATTGGCAAACAGTAAATAAGAAAGTCAGAAAAAAGTAAAGTAAGAAAACATTTTAGATTCTCGTTACACCTTTGCTTGACAATCGTTGCTTTGTGAAAGTTGGATCGAGTAGTCGCTAGTCGTTTTGTTAGTATTGTCTTAAAAAATCTTTATTGTGGTCATTGCACCATTTGAAACTTGATTTAGAAACAGTAAGATATATATATTCATAAAAATATCTATAAAATAAAACAAAAATGATTCACTTTTTTTTTGGCATTGGCTTGTTAAAGTTAGAATGGGACTGCCCCGAACAATTGACAAAGGAAATATTGTAAGGAAAAAGTCATAAAAAATAAAAAAATTGCTTCACTTTGTTTTTTATACAATAGTTGGTTTGTTAGTGGGAATGGGCAGCTATTTATTTCGCAATGGCCATTAAAAAAATCTCTCATACTCTCGTGGCACCATTTGAAAACTTTTGGTTTTGAAAATTCGAAGGAAGCAATATAGAAAAGCAAAAACATTTTCAGATTCACGCTGTTTTTTTTGCAACCGTTAGTTTGTGAAAGTTGGAAGGAGCAGTCGTTTATTATGTATTTGGCATTTAAAAATCTTGCTTATTGCCATTGCAACTTTTGAAAACTGTTATAGAAGAAAGAAAGTTATAAAAGACTAAAGAAGGAAATAATTTTAGATTCATCTTTTATTTCAAATCGTTTGATTCGACCACATCAACGTTTACCATCAGGTGAGATAGTGGCCAAGCGCGAGCCAAACAATAATAATAAAAAAACCTTGCTGTTTTGGCAATCGTTGGTTTGTGACGTTGCAACAAACTGTCGTTTATTTTATATTTTGCATATAGCCATGAAAAGATAAAAAATACTTATTTTCATTTTTTTTTAAACTTTTCCCCACACTAGGAATTTCTACCTGTATCGTGGGTGCATTTACAAACATATAAACTCACACACACAACACCCAGAGCCGGAACAACTATCTGTACATCATACAAATATTTGTACCGTGCGGAAATCGAACCAGCGACATGCAGCGCAGCAGTCAATCGCTCAACCACTGCGCCAACCGTGCGCCCGACTAAAGAAAGAAAACAGTTTTAGATTATCGTTGCTCTTTATATAATCATCGGTTTGTGGAAGTTGGAATAACCAATCGTTTATTTTGGACATGGAGCAATCCCTATTTCTCAGTTAATACGGGAAGAAAACAAGGAGCATTCAATACAAAAAGAAGCGCCGCAACAACAACAGGCGCCTCAGAAAAGAAAATATAGAAATAATAATAACCGAAAAGAAAGAAAATCTACAAGGACGAAGCAGAATAGAATGGAAAGAAACACTGGCAATGATACGACGCCATGACGGATGACGGAGCAAACATGGCATGAAATACCATTAGCCCAGTTGGTTTGGATGCCTCGTCTTTGACTTTTTTTTGGAGCAAAAACATACCTATTAATCTTCATGCATGTTTCATCGATATGCTTCCTCCAGTTGAAATGTTTATCGAGTGTTATACCCAGAAGTTTGGTTTTATGTATCTGTTCTACTATTTGGTCATATTTTATTTTAAGATGGATATTTTTACCCGTCTGTGTCCGTCGTGTAATATTTTAGTTTCGTCAACGTTCAATTTTAAAACATTTATGTCTAACCATGTAAATATTTTATTCAATCTGTTATTTATATTTGTCTTGTGTGATTTATGGTTCTTACCATCTAGGATAACTGGTGTGTCATCTGCAAATAAAACACACCCTTGCTCTATTTTTTTAGGAAGGTCATTGATATATTCAAGGAAAAATGGAGGCCCCAAGATGCTTTCCTGTGGAACTCCAAAGTATTCGGGTATTCTGAGTTCTTTTTAATAAATACGATTTGAACCATTCCAGGGCTGGTCCGCTAATACCAATTCTAGATAATTTATCAATAAGAATGGAATGATTTACAAAGTCGAAAGCGTTACTAAGGTCTAAAACAACGCTGAGAACTAAATTAAGGGCAAAGATAAATTAATAATATAAGAAAGAGGTTCTGTGATAAATGACGATATTTTTTTTCAAATGGTCTGTAGATATGTTATCATGACCAGTGGATTACTATTATATTTACGATCGTCAGAATCACGATGATGTGTTAACTGTCCTCGCAAGGAACATCGTCTGCAGAGGCTGCTTGATGATCTGATGCATTATGGATGCCACCTGCGTCCCATAACTTCTCGACAACTGTATCTTAATTGTCCTCGCAAAGACTATCCTCTGCAGAGGCTGCTTTATGAATTTATTTATTTTTATAATTCTCATGCAAATAGTGATATCTCACTTGAAAATGTGCTTGCTTCTCCCCTCATTTGTTCTGATTTCACCAACTTTAAGGTACTTTGATTATCTATGTTTAAAACAATGGGAACAGACTTGCTAGTTAATTCTTTTGTCAAGTATTTCAGATACTCCTTACAGCAATCGGCTGCAGCAATGTATTCAGCTGCTGTGGACGACAGTGCCACAATTTTCTGCTTGCGTGACCGCCATGTCACTGGTCCGCCTGCTAGCATTATGACGTAGCCTGTAGTGCTCTTTCTTTTCTCATGATCACCAGCAAAATCTGAATCACTGTAAGCAATTATTTTCAGATCATCATTTATTCCTGATTGGTGCTTCCTTTAGATATCGAAGTGTTCGTTTTACATTCTGTACATCTTGATCTGTTGGTTTCCCCGTGGACCTGCTTTCAAAATTCACACTGTAAGCCAGGTCTGGTCTTGTTTTACACGACAAATATAACAGACTCCCAACAGCTTGTCTATATGGATATTCTGTTTTCACGCTGTCCTCTGTTGCACCTGTCGGTTTATTTTAATTTATTGGAGTTTTAACTTCTTTGCGTTCTTGCATGTTGTAACGTTGCAGCACATTATGGGCATATTTCTCTTGAGAAATGAAGTTGCCATCAGCTGTTTTTTTATGTCCATCCCCAAATAAGTATTGGGTTCATGTGTTGTCTTCATTTCAAAAGTACTCTCAAGTTTAGAGAGAAGCTCTCTCATTTTCTGGATGTCTTTGCCCATCATAATGCCAATCCACAAGTATTGCCAGAAACAGACTGTTCTCAGCATTCTTGAAAATGCAGGGGCTGACTTGGTTTGTGTCATGCTTTCTTGTTTCAGGAACTCTGTGAGAGTTTTATTCCACCTACAAGGGGCCTGCTTCTGTCCATATAGAGAGCTTTCAGCAGTATGCATTATTTTCCTTCTTCCTTGTAACCTTCTGGTATTTTTATATAGATGTCTTTATCTAGGGTTCGGTATAAAAAGGCAGTTTTACATCAAATGTTTTGCTGTGCAGATTGTTTGATTTGATTGCTGTGTGTGCTGTGATAGCAAAAAGAACTCGTAGTGAAGTTGTGTCTACAACTGGACTGAATTCCTCTTGCTTCTTCAGGGCTTACTAATTCCCAAGTTTTATTTTTCTTCAAAGAGTCTTTTTCTTCTTTAATGGCAATTTTCCATTTTTTGTGTCTTCATTTGTCTGTGACTCCCTGTATGTCATCATTGCTTCTCAAATTTCTCCACTATCTAGTCGATAGTCATCATATTTCTTAGGTATTTTTAATATTCTTCTTGGTCGTAAACCAAGGTTATGACATCTTTCTTATCTTTGTTCTTGATCTGGATGTATAATGTCATCATCTTCTTCTGGTTCATGATCTGTTTCTTTATTTGCCTCAAGTACATTATTTTCTGTATCTCTTCTAGCTTGATTTTCATTTATTTCATCTTGATTTTCTTCTTTTTCTTTAAGATTTGCTTGATTGATTTTTATTTTATGGATATGTTTATTTATTTTCATTGTATTTTTCTCCAACACAATGTCTTTTGAGATGAATATCTTTCTGATTTCTTCATCCCACGGGCGGTATCCATTTGGTGCATAACCTACTAAAATGCACTTCTTGCTGCGGCAATCAAGCTTTTTGAGATATCCCAAATTCTTGGCTTAATTAACACAACCAAATATTTGTAGATTAGTCAGATTTGGTTTCTTGGATAACCATTTTTCAGCGGGGGTTGTGTCAACAGTACTAGTGGGGCTTCTATTTATTAGGTATGCAGCTTTTTGTGCTGCTTCTCCCAACATCTCTTTATCTAGGTTAGAATAAAAAAGCATTGATCTTGTTCTTTCCATAAGAGTACGGTTGAACCGTTCTGCTGTTCCATTTAATTGAGGTGTGTATGGAATTGTACAGTCCAGCATAATATCCTTGTTCTTACACCAATCTTTGAAATCATATGAGGAATACTCTCTTCCATTATCACACCTTAAGTCAATTCGCGTTCGAGTTTTGCTGAGAGCAGTTGTGTTACATGCGATCGCGCGCGTACCAAAGTGTAAAAGTGCTTACGAATCAAAATAACGCCGTCCAGTCGGATGCACCGCAATGACCTAGTTATTGCGTAATGCTGACGGCTGCAGGCGAATATTATTGTTAAGGCGAAGTTAATATTCGCTTAACTTGTACAATGAGTTCTAAAAAGGAAAAATTTAGCGTGAACTTATCAACAGAGACTGAACATCTGTTGTACAAGTAATTCTGTGAAGAACAAAGGCAGCGCGAAAAGCTGCAAAAAGAACTAAATGACTTAAAAAGTCAGATAGAAAACCTCCAGCAACAGCTGAAACTTCAACGGAGAACCCACCGAAATCAGCTAATACAACCGCCCCTGAGACTTCTTCCCCGCCTGTTGAATATACAACGGATGAAGAAGAACTTGCTCGAGAAACAGGATGGATACGGCAAAAAAGCAGGAAGAAAAGAAAATTGAACACCTCTCCCGCCCAACCCATTCTGAATGAAAAAGGAAGTGAAGATAATAAAGATAAGAAGGTTTTAATGGTATTTCCAATAAAACTCCTTTGCCACCACCTATTGTAGTAGACGGTATCCAGGACTACCAGAAATTCTTTGATTTTCTGTCTGAGAGCCAACCAGCTGACGCGTTCAGCATCAAAATGATGAACGGCGATACAATCAAAATAAATGCCAAAAACGATGATTCGTACAGAGCAATTACAAAGGCCCCCTCACTGAACAATTGCCTTTGGCACTCGTATGAGAACAAACAAAAAAGACCAGTTAGAGTTATGGCAAAAAAAATGCATTTCGCATGCATTCCGGAGAGAATTGTTGAAGACTTGCGTGGCAAAGGCTACAAAATTCTAGAAGCAGTCAACAAATTGAGTTGGAAAACCAAAGAGCCACTTAATATGTTCATGCTAACATTCTCAAACGATGAAGAAACTAGCAAAATTTATAACATTAAAACTGTATTGGGATGTAATGTGGAAATACAACCGGTAAAATCCACAAAACTGGTACCACAGTGCAAACTATGCCAGGCTTACGGCCATACGCAAAAGTACTGCTCCAAAGAGCCGAGGTGCGTAAAGTGCACAGGCAAACATCTCATGAAGGATTGCAGTAAATCAAAAGAGGACAAGCCAAAGTGCGTCCACTGTAGAGCACCACATCCAGCTAACTACAGGGGATGTATCGTAGCCAAAGGAATCCAGCAGATACGAAACAAAAAATCGAAAGGCAATAATACTGCCCCTCAAGAAAATACACGTACTGGAAGAGTCGAAGTCCCCAACCAGTACAAACGAAGTCAAAGCACAATGCAAACTACGACTAAAAACGTATCTTATGCGCTTGTAGCTACTTCTACAAGAGGCATAGCCAAGGCGCCTTTGTTTGATATGAACAGTGACAAAAAGTTGGATGAAATCCTAAAGTTAATGTCAACATTTGTCGAGAGATTGAACAAAATTGAAAATAGCAACAAGGCTTAGCAGCTTAAGTAGCCTTCTAAGGCACAGAAATGAATACTACACTAAAAATTATGGCGTGGAACTCAAATGGGTTACAAAAACATCAGAACGAGATACAAGTAGTATTAGACATAGAAAAGATTGATGTGTGTCTCATATCAGAAAGTCACTTCACAAAGCAATCTCACATTAAGTTTAAAGGATACAAAGCATACCATGCAATCCACCCAGACAATTTTGCAAGAGGTGGTAGTGCCATAATTGTAAAAGAAAACCTACAGCATTATGAAGAGTTCAAATACGAAGAGAAGTAGATTGCTATTTGTCTACAAACCAAAAGATATCCTATAACAGTATCTGCCATCTACGTCCACCAAGGTATATGATAAAAAAGACCACTATATGAACTTTCTAAATCACTTTAAAAGGCGAGGTGACTTCAATGCTAAAAATACGTATTGTGGCTCCAGACTAACAAATACTAAAAGCAAAGAACTACTAAGTGCCATAAAAGAGCTGAAATGTGATGTCATATCAACTGGAAAGCCGACCTATTGGCCAACAGATCAAAATAAAATACCGGAATTAATAGATTTTTTTATAACAAAGTATCTATCAACTAGTTAAATAAAATCGGAACATAGCAATGACATGAATTCAGATCAATCTGCAATTTATCTAAAAATTAGCGAAACCATTTTTTATAAAGAAAACAGGCCCACTCTTGTTATTAAATTTACAGACTGGGAGAGCTTTAAGTCCAGATTGAATGATCAGATAGACCTTAAAGTTCCATTAAAAACACCCGAACATCTAAACATCGAAGTAGAAAAGTTCATAATGCATATCCAGCAAGCAGCGTGCGAAAATACACCTGACTTCAACAAGAGGACGAAGGGAAATACTTACGCGCTCAGTATCAAGCATCTGATTATGGAGAAAAGAAAACAGAGAAAAACATGGCATCAATCTAGGTGCCCTGAAGACAAACGAAAATTGAATAATCTAACAAAAAAAGGAAGAAGACTAATTCAAGACTTTAAAGACGAGTCAACCAAAACCTTTCTTAAGAGTCTAAGTAACGATCAATAGACAGACTACTCTCTTTGGAAGGCTACTAAGCAGTTAAAAAGGCCGATTACCCAAATCCCACCTATCAAATGTGAAAATGGACAATGGGCAGTAACTAACAAGCAAAAAGCGAAGAGGTTTGCAGAACTCATTGAAAATATCTTCCAACCAAACGACGGGGTAATTATTGAAGATCACACTTTGCCTAATATGGTGACATTGGAAAATGAAGTTACCATAAAACTAGTAACACCGAGAGAAGTCGCACGGGAAATAAAATACAATATAAGCACATGAAAATCACCTAGGTACGATTTAATAACAGGAGAAGTTCTTCATAACCTACCAAGAAAGGGTCTGGTTAAATTAACTACCCTTATCAATGCCGCACTAAGGCTTAAATATGTATCAGACTTATGGAAGGTGGCTGAAGTATTAATGACAGCTAAGCCAGGTAAACCGGCTAACGAAACATCATCATATAGGCCTATTTCCTTGCTACCAATAATGTCCAAGCTATTTGAAAAGCTGTTACTCAGACGACTAAAACCTATAATAGATCGCAAGAACATAATACCAGAGCACCAATTTGGTTTTGGAGAAAAACACTACTATAGATCAAGTGCATAGGATCACAAATGTCATAGAAAACGCCCTTGAAGACAAGAAAGTATGTTCTACTGTATTCCTAGACGTGGCGCAAGCGTTTGACAAAGTATGGCATGAAGGCCTTAATTACACATAAACTAAAGAGCTTGTTACCGCAATTTGCTGATATATTAGAGTCTTACATTCTAAACAGAGTCTTTAGAATAAGACAAGAAGATGTCTACTCAGAACTGAAACAAATAAAAGCTGGCGTACCGTAAGGAAGTGTGTTAGGTTCGGTCCTGTACCTAATATACACTTGTGATATTCCTGAATTAGAGCAAAACACGATCGGGACCTTTGCTGATGATACAGCCATAATGGTTGTAGGAAACAGCCACATAGAAGCAGTAGAAAAGGTTCAAATGACTGTTAATCAAGTTTATGACTGGACCAAAAAATGGAGGATTAAACTAAATGAATCCAAATCTGTTTACATAGATTTTACCAACAAAAAACACCAGTATTCTCCAGTTTTATATATATAATAAACAAGTATCATACGAGAATACAGCCAAATATTTCGGTATGAACCTTGTCGCAAAGTTACGCTGGAAAGCCCACGTCAAGAAGAAAAAAGAAGAACTCGACTTCCGATATAAAATAATGTATTGGCTGCTTGGAAGAAACTCCACACAAAACAAATTATTGCTATACAAACAAATCCTGATGCCAGTTTGGACTTATGGTATTCAGCTATAGGGCTGCACTAAACAGAGCAATATATTAATTATACAACGATTCCAGAACAAAGTGCTAAGAGCAATTGTAAATGCACCTTGGTACATACAAAATGATGACCTCCATCGGGATCTAAAAGTTGAGTTCATCCATAAAGTGATCCAGAAATTTGCAGAAGCTCACGAAAAGAGACTTCATCAGCATGTGAACGTCGAGGCAATCCAGCTTCTCGACCACACAAACATAGTGAGAAGACTAAAAAGAACAAAACCGTTCGAGTTAGTGTTTAATGTTAGTGAATACTGTAACGTACGAAAGTGCTACCAAATAAAAACAAGAACGAAGTGTATTCGCCTTAATAGAGACAATAAGAAAAGTGCTATTGGACACATTCTTAGTAAAGACAATGTTCTAGTTTAGGTTATAATTAAATTGCTTGTTAGTCTATTTATAAGGCTAGATTGTAATAAGATTAGGGTCCATCATATTGATGAAACATAGTAAAAGAAAAAAAAATTGTTTACTCTCAGGTCAAATTTGGTTTCAGCCATTGTTATAAATTGTTTCAAATACATAGGAACTTGACTTTTGTTTGACAACAGATAGATGACACAAAAATGTGAATAATCATCTACACAACACAGAATATACCTGTAACCATCAGGGGTGAGTGGATCAATAGGTTCACAAACATCTGTGTGTATTATTTCTAGCAACCTTGTTGTCCTAGCCCTTTCTGTACTGAAGGGTAACCTTATCTGTTTTGCTTTTACACATATCTCACATACTGCATCTATTTTAACATGGGCGACAATGGGGGGGACACCATCACAAATATTGGCTAGTTTATTAAGATTACTGTAACTTATGTGACCTAGTTTTTTTGCCAGTATTTACCTTCATCATTCTTGTGCAGAGAGTGCCTCATTTTGCATTTTAACATCAAGGTCAACAGTACACAAGCCTATTGCATTTTTCTTACCTTTTAGTACAACTTTGTTATCCTTGAAAACTTTAACTTCATATTTGGAGAATACAACAATGCCATCATTTTGTATTACCTCACTTACTGACATTAAGTTTCTAGACAATTCAGGTACACAGTGAAGATCATACAAATCACATTGTTTAGAGATAAAGGTTCCTGTACCTACTACAGACATAACATGATTTTTCTTAGCTAATAATATATTTTTATTGCAGCTCTGAACAGCTGTCAGCAAATTTTCATCGCTTACCATGTGACATGAACTTCCACTGTCTAGTATAAAAAACATGGTTCCATCTATCATAGCATTGTATGAACCCTTACAATCAGCTGCAAGAAATTATACTTTATTTTCTACCTTATTATTTGTGGTGTGGCGTGTAAATAGCCAACACCTTTTTTGTACTTGCGTACTAAAAACTAATTTTCGAAAATACCTATAAAATGGCTACCCCTACCTGTGAACCTATATGTATCCAACAAGAAACATCAGTATTTCCATCGTGCAGTATTAAATGCGCTCACTCACCTTGTCATCGAGCCAGTGTCGCTCCCAATACTCCTCGAGAGAAGACCACGAGGATGAGCAGGACTCAGGAGTTGCGTGTAATCGCCGGCGAACAGTCCAAATGACGCGTAGCAGAGAAAGTTCACAACCACCAGCAATGTCCACTAAATTAAACTCACAAGGCACGGCCGCGCTATCAATAAGAGCAATAGAACAGTTTATAATGTCTCTTGTACATAGGATTATAGGATTTGTCCATTTTTTACAGCAAAAAGTTCTCGTCGTTCAAATAGAACCAGACTCGACTCGTATCTTCAATTCACAGACAGCACCACAGATCAGAGAGCGAAGTCGAGACATTCGCGACCAATCACGTCGCAGATAACTTCATCAAAACGCGACTGCTAACGCCATCTCTGAGCTCGATGGTTACAACTCTTGAACGAATCCAATGATAAGTGAGCGTTGCACAGTACTAAAGTTTTCTTGTTGGATACTTATTTATGGATGTAAATTAAATAAACACAATCTGATAAAAATATGAATATTATGTAAATTACTATATTAATTTTAAAGAAGCCATGGCGCTTCTCCATGCACCCCGCCTTAGAAGGTCGCAAGACTTTCCAACACGAGAAGAACAGTCACACAGTTAAACAATGTTGAGTAAAGAAGTCTTTTCTATACTATACACTATATTAAACAATATTTATATTACAGATAATATGATCCTACTTCAGTCACTGAACTATAAGAGAACATGGACTTACTTTATTTTAACAGTTACTTTACAATCTAAAAGATCTCAAATCATCGTATTATTGGTTTATTTAACATTATAATAATTGTCTGTCAATAAATCTACGGTTTATGATTTGAAGAATTTTCTTTTATAGGTTATTGATTGGGTAACGGATATAGTTTGACGACTGGACGTTTAAAGGAGCTATGCCTAGTCTTGACAGTTGCCACCCGAACAATACCATCAATCCCAGGGAAGATTTCAGTAATAACTCCCAGAGGCCACGATAATGGAGGAGCATCATCTTGTCCAATCAATACGATGGTGCCCAGTTGAATGGGACAATCATTGTTTTGCCACTTTTGTCTGACTTGCAAGGTGTGCAAATACTCAGTACGCCATCTCTTCCAATAGGAGGCCACTATATTATCCAATAAGTGTTTACGCTTTACGAGATTGATGCGCGAGTCAGATAAATCTGAAGCTGGTAAATATGTCAGAGGAGTGGACATTAAGAAATGTGCCGGTGTCAGAATCTCAGGATGTGGGTCTGAACTGATTACACCTAAAGGTCTTGAGTTCATTACGCACTCTATCTGCACTAGCACAGTTTGTAATTCTTCGTAAGTCAGCAGTTGGTTGCCTATTACCCTATAAAGGTGGGTCTTTAAACTTTTTACATTTGTTTCCCATATTGCACCAAAATGCGGCGCACGAGGTGGGATCATTTTCCACTCGATGCGATGTTTTTCGAGTTCTCGCTTTAAAGTCGCATTATGTTGTGAGTTGATTAACAAATTATACATCTCATCTAATTGTGCACGTGCACCGACAAAATTGGTACCGTTGTCTGAATACATGCAGGACACAGGCCCACGACGTGCAATAAAGCGTTTGAAAGCGGCTAAAAAGCAGTCGCTTGAAAGTTCAGTGACAAGTTCAATATGAACTGCTTTGGTAACAAGACACACAAATAAACATATGTATGCCTTCTGAGCATGTTGTCCACGTCGACGTGAAAGAAGAATTCGTAGTGGGCCAGCGTAATCAACGCCCGTATGCACGAATGCCTTGGCTTCCGTTATACGACAAGGAGGCAGATCTGCCATTTTTGGTGTCAGATGAGAGGGATTAACACGGAAACAAGCATTACACTTACGCACTCGTGCTCTTATAACTGTTCTGGCATCCAATATCCAGAATTTCTGTCGCACAATGGACATCAGAAGTCCAGGACCGGCATGACAGTATAATTCGTGAAAATGTCTGATGATCAAATCCACGATGTTCATGTTTAGGGAAAAGCACAGGGTGCTTAACTTCAAACGGCAAGTCTGACCGTGAAAGACGTCCTCCTATACGTAAAGTTCCTTCAGTGTCGATAAAAACTGAGAGGTTTCGCAATTTTTTTGAAGGTTGATTGCCTTTCTTAATTAATTTGATGTCGTCTGAAAAATGTCTTTTTTGAATGGTTTGAATTATAGCAATCTCGGCAACCGACAAATTTTCGACCACATTGAATGGTTTACTAATTTTCTTAATAAAACGGAGGACATACACTGTAATTCTTAACAGTTTGTCCCAAGAAGACACATTTTGAGACAGCTCATATAATGACGACTGCTCTACCTGTACAATGGTAGTCATTACATTTGTTTTATGCTCCGGTAATTCTCCAATATCAGAGGGTGTAAATTTACGAATCGGCCATCGACTGGGAGGACATTGAAGCCATTGAGGGCCATTCCACCAAAGACTTTGGGAGACCAATTGGGACGGCAGTAGACCGCGCGAAAGGCAATCGCTTGGATTTTCTGCACCTGTGACATGATAGAAGTTATGAGGAGCTAGATTTTCCTGACACTGCGCGACTCTATTCCCCACAAAAATGGACCAACGATGTGGGGATGAGCAAATCCATGAAAGAGCTATAGTGGAGTCCGAAAAGGCATACACACCTGCTATCTGAATGCTCGCATGATAAGTGTCAAGTACAATCTTGATCAATTTGGACATCAAGACCGCTGCACACAACTCCAAACGGGCCAACGTCGTTATTTTTGTAGGAGAAACTTTAGACTTGGCACACAGTAATCGGACTGATATGTTTCCAGATGAATCAGTCACGTGTAAATATATAACACAGCCGTAGCCATTCAAGCTCGCGTCACAGAAACCTACGACAACTACGTCTCCGGAGCTAAGCACACCCACATGACGAGGAATCTTCAGCGTAGATAGCAGTGAGAATTCCTGCAAGAGAACAGAGAAACGCCGAATAATGTTTTCGGGTGGAGTATCATCCCATCCAATCTTGGCAAGCCATAACTCCTTGATGAGCAGCTTAGCATATAATATTACTGGTGCTGCTAAGCCTAAAACATCAAACAAGCGAGCTATAACTGACAATATATTTCTCTTTGTGCATTTTTCTTGTATATCTGTTGTTGTCAAAGAGAATCTATCCTCAACTGGATCCCAAGATAGACCCAAAACCTTTGCCTTCGAACAAGTATTATCACTTTCATCAAAATTGATGGAGCTACGATGCGAGTTTGGGAGATTATCCAACAGAGTCGATGAATTACTTGTCCATTTTATTAAATCCATGCAACCGGACTTGAACAACGCTATGAGTTCTGCAGCTAAACGAACAGCTGACTGAATATCTTCCACAGAATACACAAGACCATCCATATAAAATTTAGATCTTGCTACAGAAGCAGCTTCCGGAAACTCGGTGGCCATGTCTGAGGCTAGCCGGTGAATAGTTTTCATTGCCAAATATGGGCTGCATTTCAGCCCGAACGGAACACGGTTGAACTGAAATGTTCGAATCTCCTCAGTCTCGCTAAATCGAAATAATATCCTCAGATATTTACGATGGTCCTCAGGAACACCAACCTGTAAATACATCTGCTGCACATCTGCCGTCATTGCGATAGGAAACAATCTAAATTCCAATAACAATAGGAATAAATCAGCTTGCAAGTTGGGTCCAGCATGCAGTACATCATTAAGGGACAAACCGGTATGCGTCTTTGCACTAGCGTCTAGAACAATACGTGGGTGGGGCTTATCCTTTTTAACAACCGCGTGGTGAGGAATGTAATATCCATCACTACTGATATTCGAATCGGAAACTTCAGAAAGATAACCTTTATCAATATACTCATTTATAACAGTATTATAGTTGTCTCGCAGTCCAGGTACTTTCGCGAACTTCTTCTCCAGTAAGACAAATCGACGATGAGCAGCATTTCGGGAGTTACCTAAATTATCGGGAGCTGCGCAAAAGGGTAATGCGACCGAATAACGGCATTCATTGTCACGTGACACAGACGCAGTGAACGAATTTTCACATTCAGTTTCCTCTGGACTCAAAAAACCCTTCGACGGAATCTCCTCTAACTCCCAAAACCTCTGTAATGAAGAGTCCAACTCATTTAAAGCGAATGCAGAAAACGAAGACTCGCCTCGAGAATATGGGACTGTAGCACTACTGGGAAAGTCACCCATCAGCACGTATCCGAATGAAGTCAACAAAGCAGGTGGCGCTTGAGACCCGGAATTTATTTTATGACCGAGATAAATATGTGGGAACAATTGTGCTCCAATCACAATCTCTACATTGCCAGGAATATTCCAGGTTAGGTCAGCCATCGATAAGTTACATAAGTATGCCATGTCACATTTTTCAATTATATGTGAGGGCAACTGGTCGGTTATGCAGTCAACGACTAATGCATGTAATTTATATTTATCATGTGAGCTAACCCTAGACTCAATCTCGAAATCCACATATCCGTATATAGGTCGAGAAGATAGGCCAATTCCTCTGATTACAGAATTATTCAAAGGAACAACGGGTATGTTGAGTTTCTTGCAAAATTCCAACGTTATCAGGTGATTTTGTGAACCATTATCAATCAAGCAACGAACTATCTTTTTATTATTACTATTATTTACTCTTGCGTAGACCTGTGCAGTAGCTAAAAGTATGGTACTAGCATCAGCCTTGGAATTCGCATTCAAACAAAGGGAAGGTTCCTGTGACATTAAAGAATCTGTGCTACTGAATTCGCTACGCTGTGGCACGTTTGCAGCGGACGCGCCATCGCACGAGCCGAGCGCGGGCGGGACCGCGGAAATAGCCGGGACATGAGCGGGCGCACAGGCGACGCATGTCGCAGAGACACAAGAATCGGTAGACATTACTTGAGATGTTTGAATATGCGTCTTGGTCGATTTCATATTCGACTTTTGGTTATTATTATAATTTTTATCGAAATGTAAATAAGTATGATGCCACTTATTCTTACATTTTTCGCAATTAGCGGGAGCCGTACAGGCCGACACAGTGTGAGAAACACTTAGGCAATTGACGCAGCCTTGTTTCGATTTAATATAATCAAACCGTACCTTAGGCGATTCCATCCCCTTAAAAGATAAACATTGGGCAAGTTGCAAGTGATCGGCCTTATTGCACAGAACACAAAAGTGAGTTTCATTCGTAGATAACTCATTACTCGTAACGAAAGCATTAGCGCGTACGGCGACCGATGACGTTTGTTTGTTCGTATTGAACTAAGCGCGCGGATTCGACAAAGAACTCGAATTATTCGCATGCGATCTTTCTAATATTTTTACTTGAGTCTGAACAAATGTTATCAAATCTTTATAAGACGGAATTTCCTTATCCTTAATCGACAGTTCAAATGCCTGCGTAATCTGAACGTCCATCTTTTTTAGTGCACAATGCATCAATATAAAATCGGACAAATCGGGCATGTTTAATTGTTTCAATGCCGAAATAGACGCAGAATATTTCTCTATAAAAGAGTCGAGACTATCAGCCGTGTTCTGACAATGTTTTAAGTCAAAAATGTTATTTAAGTAATGCGTACCTAATGCGCGTTTGTCCTGATATTTTTTAACCAAACTGTCCCATATGACGTGGTACGTGTCACCCGTAGGTACAATACCCGCGAGGACCTTCTGCGCATTATGTGTGAGCTTACCAACTAAATATTGCACACGTTGCGAGTCCGACAGCTGATCGTTATCGTCAATGTTCGACTTGAATGATTCATAGAATATGGGCCAGCTCTCGATTCTACCGTCAAAACTAGGCAGCTCGATCGGCGGTAATTTTATTCCGCTTGAAGCTTTTGAGTATTTCGTGGCTGAATCGGTGTATGTTTCAGTAGTAGTACTTAATATCTTATTTCTTACACGTTTTACTCGACTGTACAAGTCATCGAAACTGACCAAGTCATTGTAACTCTGTTTCGCATCTGTGTCGATAGTTAAATTTATCTCGTTAATTTCGTCAATTAAGAGTTCGAATTTCACACGATACTCATCTATCATCTCCGATTCCGCCATAAAATTCTCATTCGATCTTGACTCAAAGTTCGAAATATTCTTAGACAAACCGTAAACATTATTTAGCCTGTTAAAGATAGCCTCCTTTTTACAAATCAATATTTTCAACTTCGATTCAGATACTGAGGTACTTTGAAAGCTCTGGTTTAACGCCATTTTAACAAATAATTGTTACCTACCGAATACTAGGTAAATATCTATTCGTAAATATCGAGTAGGTAAATACCTACTTGTATTAATGCATTATCACGATCACAAATACACAAATGATGCACTTATAAAGACTTATTACTACTACACATAGGCCATTATTATACCTAGGTACGCTACAAAGCACAAGTGTATCTGCGATCGCACGCAGGTACTTATCTTTATAATTATCAGATACACAAACACAAACCAATCGAGTAGGTAAGTAATTACAAAACAACCACAAAACCCGTAAGGTAAGTATAAAGGTACAAAGGAGAAAATGTACTAAATAATATGTACTACCTACTTGCAGGTATATGAAATAAACAGTAAGAATTATAAGTAACGTAGATAGGCACTAACAATTATGTACCGACTACCTACAATTAATAATTTATTACGTGTTACTTTTAGGTACAAAGTAGAAAATGTACTAAATAATATGTACTACCTACTTGTATGTAACAGTAAGAATTACGAGTATAAGTAACACAAATAGGCACTAAGAATTATGTGCCGGTTACAATTATTGCGTATTGTTTTATTAAGTAAATCTAAGATCGTTTTCTATCTAAGATTTATTGTATGTAAGTACTAACAACTTATGTACCTACTCCAATTTAACATAAACTGTTGAGTACCTACTAAGATTATGCATTACACAACATTGTTCAGCTGGAACAATCCGTCTCGTTAGGACCATAATATGGTGTGGCGTGTAAATAGCCAACACCTTTTTTGTACTTGCGTACTAAAAACTAATTTTCGAAAATGTCTATAAAATGGCTACCCCTACCTGTAAACCTATATGTATCCAACAAGAAGCATCAGTATTTCCATCGTGCAGTATTAAATGCGCTCACTCACCTTGTCATCGAGCCAGAGTAATACTCCTCGAGAGAAGACCACGAGGATGAGCAGGACTCAGGAGTTGCGTGAAATCGCCGGCGAACAGTCCAAATGACGCGTAGCAGAGAAAGTTCACAACCACCAGCAATGTCCACTAAATTCAACTCACAAGGCACGGCCGCGCTATCAATAAGAGCAATAGAACAGTTTATAATGTCTCTTGTACATAGGATTATAGGATTTGTCCATTTTTTACAGCAAAAAGTTCTCGTCGTTCAAATAGAACCAGACTCGACTCGTATCTTCAATTCACAGACAGCACCACAGATCACAGAGCGAAGTCGAGACATTCGCGACCAATCACGTCGCAGATAACTTCATCAAAACGCGACTGCTAACGCCATCTCTGAGCTCGATGGTTACAACTCTTGAACGAATCCAATGATAAGTGAGCGTTGCACAGTACTAAAGTTTTCTTGTTGGATATTTATTTATGGATGTAAATTAAATAAACACAATCTGATAAAAATATGAATATTATGTAAATTACTATATTAATTTTAAAGAAGCCATGGCGCTTCTCCAATTTGAATTATTATGTCTATCCCTAAAGTAGAAGTCTTTTTCATCATGGTTAAACTTTTTACAAATTGAGCATTGTTTTTTGTCTTTAATAAAACAATTTTTAGTTTCATGGTTTGACTTTTTACAGATATATCACACTTTCTATTGTTTTTATAATGGTTTTTAGGTTTTGATTTATTATTTTTATTTTTCCACTCTGCTTTAAAGGATACATTTTGTTCTGTCGAAGTACTCTTCAACTTGCTTTCTTCCATTTTCAACCTCGAACACAGGTTCTCTATGGTCCTGGACGACTCTGGAGTAGAGTCCCATGCTGTGCTGAAATGGGTATATTCTTCAGGCAGCACGGACAGGATCTTGGTAATCAGCATGATCTGATCAATTTTCTGGTCCAGTTTACTGGCCAGGACGTGGCTGGAGGTGGATCACTGTGTTGCCCAATTTCTCACAGGGCATGGTAACTTTAAAAGTAAATTATTTTCCTTCAAGCTTTTTGCCTCGCCATTATGTCAGTGTTCTACATCTGACTGTGAATATGTACAATCTGCACATCACATCTTAGGGTAGTGTATTCTTTGGCAGAATGAAAGCAATACTATGTTGAATAATGTACAGGCTGTATCAGGAGCTGTTTACTATACGGACCTTGTGGAAACTAGAACAAATTTCCGTGCGTTCAAGCGCTTTTGCCATACCTATTATTGGAATCAAATATAACAGCTCACAATGTTAGGACCCATTAATATTAATGCTAATTTTTATCCGTGGTGCTAGGCAACTGGGCTTATCCCAGTTGTAAATAGGGTTGCCATACGTCCGGAATTTTCCGGACAAGTCCGGAAATATAGGTCTGTGTCCGGAATGCGGGGGGAATCTTAAACCGTCCGGAATTTCTACAAATAAGTGAAGAGTGAAATAAAAAATGGAAAAACGAAAATATTTATTAATTATTTTTATTCTAAATCAAAGAAAATCAAAATTATTTTTATTCTAAATCTACTACATTACTTCTGATATTTAATGCTCCCAGAAATATTGTTCAACATTTCTGAATCTTTAATAATAGTTTTGTAGAACACTTCGCAAGTCATATTTTTTAAATTATATTGAGTTAAGAGAATCGACTCTACAGAAAGCCTGTTTCTTTCCTTTGACCATTGGGTTCCCATTAAGGAAAAGACCCTTTCAACATTGGCATTTTGTGCCTGCATCGAAAATATATAAGAGCATATCTTACTTAATTCCGTAACTTTTCCTGGTCCAACTGCCTTCAGAATAATGGTCCATTGGTTATTGGCATTCATCTCAAAGAAATCTTGACTTTGTTGCTTGATCATACTATTCAAAAATGTGATTTCATCAAACAATTTGCTATCATCCAAATTTACCCCTTTTCCAATGAGAAACTGTATTGATGGAATAATATAGTTATAATCAATAGTATTGTCTTTTTTTATTATCATCCATTCAAAAATTTCCAAGTCCATTAAAGGCTGCCGCCATTTGTTTAAATACTCCCGATAACATTTATAAGATTTTTGGATGTCATTCAAAAACTCATCTTTCTTCTCCTGGCTGCTACAATTAGAGATCAAATCTCTAACTTTAAGTGGAACGAATTTCGCATCTTCTCTTGCTTTCAGGGTGTCGATAAGTGTTTGCAAAATCTTTGCGATGTCCATGATAGAATGTTTTTCCTTTTCAATTTCTAAAATTTTTGGCTGAAAGATGGCCATTAAGCTATGCACGAAAAACAAATAAGATTCGCACAATTCATTTTCAAAAAAATTTACGAGGACAGTTGGCACTTGTGGAGTAGTTAGAAAATACGTTTTCAGAGGCTCATACATTTTGAGAATTTTCTCAACTGCCGGAAAAAGGCTCAGCCACCTAGTCTTGCTGTGTGACAGTAACTTCTCATAGTTAACTTCAAGGTAGTCGCAAATGGTTTTCAGTGCTTCTGTTCTAACAGTATAAACAGAAAAGAAATTGAAGAGTTTCATCACCAATACTTCAACATCAATTTTCAGTACTTCTGTTCCATGCTGCACGCTATTGTGTAGTACATGAGCCGGGCAACCAACTCCAATTATATCTTTATTTAATTGATGTCTCAGGTTTGTGGGCACGTTTCTTCCCGATAACGGGCGATTTATGCCACCAAAATTTACATTCGCGTTGTCCGCAGTGAATGAGATGCATTTTTCCGATAAATCATACTCAATACTCAATACTTTATTGCATTCCATATGTATTACAAAGATGGTATAGACATGGTAAAAGATCAATATGGACCCCGTCGGGCACAGCAAAAATTAGGAGAGAGGAAGGGGTGGCCCCCTCTTCAGTAGTATTTCAAGGCATTACATAGTATCAAAAAAAAAATTTATAAAAATATTACAAATGTCAAATTGGATGTATAATTATGTCTGTGTTTATAGGTATGATATATTGATTGAATAGGAATAGTAAATAAGTAATTATTATAAAATTGATTGAGGTATTTTCATTAAGATTAAATTATGTTATTAATGTTATTTATTATATTTGGCTTTTGTAAGCACCTATTTCAAGCAATTTACCCATTTTATTATATATATTTCGTAATTTTTGGTGGATAATTGAGGGATTTTTTTTATTTTGCAATCGATTTGTCATTAAAAAACTCCTTAACTGAGTAATATGACTTGGATTCAAGAAATTGTTTCACTTTATTAATAAATATATTTGTTTTGTTTATTTCTCTAATATCATTTGGCAGTTTGTTATAAATTTTTATGGACATTACTAAAGGGCTGGTTGAGTGCATTTTAAGTCGGGATTGAGGTATGTTTATTTTGTTTTTGTTGTGTCTAAAATTGAATCTAGTTTGTGTTTCTTCGCAAGTTGTGTAAAAATCTGGATGTTTTCTGACAAATTTACATAATTCTAGGATGTATAAACAGGGAAGCGTGAGTATTTTGTGTTTTCGGAAGTGTGGTTTGCAGCTATCCATTTGATCTATATTGGTTATAATTCGAATTAACTTTTTTTGTAAAATAAATATGGTTTGTGAATCTGTACTGTTACCCCACAGCATGACCCCATAGCTAAGCCACGCCTGGGCATATGCATAGTAGGTGACAAATGCAGTCTGCAGGTTTGTAGTTCTTTTAATTTCGCGCAAGGCATATGCAAATTTTGATAGTTTGGTTCTTATTTTCTGTATATGGGATTTCCAGTTTAAGTGGGTGTCTATAGACAAACCGAGAAGGGTAAATTCGCTTACCTGTTCAAGTTTTGCATTATTAAAAGTAAAATTTATTTTTAATGGGGGTTGTACGCGCCTGCTCATATTTTGAGAGCAATTCATAATTGTGTGTTTTGCGTCGCAGGCATTTTATTTTTTTTATATAAAATAATTTGGGGTAGATGGTGGGCCAGAGAAAAATTGGTACTCATCATTTCGGCTCCGAAAAAGAAAGTTGTAATTAATCAAAATTATACGTATTCAAGTTATCCATGAGTTTTTCTTAAAGAAATTCCAATCTTGTGCGTAAACAAGAAATTTGGCGACCGTGACAGGACAATTATTTCAAAAATTCAGTACCAGTAACGTAGTAAACGAGTTGCATCATACTCGGCGTTATAAGAAGACCGAAAATTGGAAGTTACTACAGTAACAGCAGCCAGGCTGGTTTTCCGTGCCAACGAATCAGCTAAAGATCGTGCCGGAGTTCCATCGAGTCATCATATCACGAAGTTAAGTGCCTTCCTTTGTTCCGTTATATCCACCAAAGTACAACCAATTTCCAAATTCCACACATAATCCGTTCCTAAAACACCTCTAGTCCAATTGTTTGACCTTTACTTGTGCTTAATTCTTAAATTTATAGGTTTTATCGTGCTAAATAAGTGTATGGGTAAAGGTACCCCATAGACCGTTCCACTATAAAATTGTTGAATTTATTTTTCCAAATTCATGTCTTGTTCATTAAATTTATTGTCAAATAGCGTATTGCTAAGTAAATAAATCATAATCCTAATTGTCATACTCCTACCTCGATATATTCGGTATTTTCCCTATATTTAAGCCGATTTGCCGAAATTTTCAGGCGTTATCCTGAGGCCCAATTCGCTTGATTGAGACTGCAGCCATCATTGCCCGCTAGCTGAGTGAGGCACTGCAGCCAGCCGAGACCAGTTTCCCAGGGATTCGCCACCGAAAGGAGGAGCGTGAGAATATCATTGTTTTATTCCTTTCTCGGATCGTTTGAACATTGTCGATATATTCAATTCCGTTAGTTAGTGAAGTAGGTATAATACTAAAGTTATACGCTTGATTTATTTGATTTACATTCCAGAATGACGCATGAGGGTGGCGATAAATCCTCTGCCAAGGGGTCTTTAAAGGAATTACTAGTAAAACGTAGTTCAATTAAAGGACAAATTACAAAATTTAAAAACTATTTAGATAAAATTAGTAAACTACCTGATTTATCGAATATAGAACTTGCGGAATTGAGTCTTAGATTAAATAAGCTTCAAGGATTGTCGACAAGGTTTGATGATTTGCAAACAGAGATTGAAGTTCTAAATGCTCCAAATATTCTAGTAGAACTTGATGAGCGAGAACGCATTGAACAAGATATAGTTCAAAATATAGCTATAGCCAAAACAGAACTACAACAATATAGTAGTGATGATGATGGTAAGCGCCGTCAATCTATTCTTGTAAATGCGGACTCGGAGCATCAAAACGTGGGTTTTAGATTACCTCAAATACAAATTTCTAAGTTTGATGGATCACACTTCCGCTGGCTCGAATTTCGGGACACATTTCTTAGTTTGATTCATAAAAATGAGCGCATTCAAGATATACATAAGTTTCATTATTTGGTTTCTTATCTGGATGGTGACGCTGCGCGTGTTATATCAAATCTCGAAGTATCTTCGGCTAATTACCAGGAGGCTTGGAAACAGGTTTGCGAGCGTTACGATGACAAAAGAATTCTCATAAATCATCACTTGGATTCTTTAATCAACATTCAACTAATCACGCGTGAATCAGACAGTTCTCTTCGATGTTTTGTTGATAAGGTCACTAAAAATCTAAGAGCTTTAAAGAGTTTAGGTCTACCTACAGATCACTGGGACATGTTGCTGATATTTATTTTCTTGCTTAAATTGGATAGTCGTACCATATTGAAATGGGAAGAATATCGCAACACGATAGATTGCGTAAATGACGTGCCCACTTTAGAGCAATTTAATAGATTCTTGATTGATCGCGCTAATGTACTAGAATCATTTAATCAGAATAAATCTATAAACAATAACAATAATTCTAAATCACAACGAAACCCACGTGTCTCGTCGAATCAATCTCAATCAAATATTAATAAATATTCTTCTTCTAAATCAAACCGTAACCAAAATACCAATGTTTTTACATCTACTTCACAAGCTCGTAATAATTCTTCAACAGTTTATCTGTGTGTAGTATGCAATGGAAATAATAGGATTTATGATTGTCCAACTTTTAAATCAAAATCCTTTCAAGAGAAAATGTCATGCATATCCCAATATAAATTGTGTACAAATTGTCTGCGCCAAGGTCATCCTGCGTCTGGGTGCAGCATGGGTTCGTGTCGGCATTGCAACCAAAGGCATAATACTCTTCTCCACGATCCTAGCGTATCAGCTAACTGTAACACAAAAAATGCTAATAACGATGGTAAAGGGGAGACTGTAGTGGTTTTCTCTCAACAAGGTAATAATGGTCATGTATTTTTGTCTACGGCTATTATAGAAGTTCACAATCCTCTAAATAACAAAACCGAAAGGGTTCGCGCGCTGTTAGATAGTGGCAGTCAATCCACTTTCATTACAAAATCTCTGCAACAAAAATTAGGTTTAATGTGCAATCCGTTAAATGCATTAAATGTTATAGGAATAGGAAATAATCAATGTGACACAATATCAGAAAGTTGTGTTACTCACCTAAAATCAATCCATGGCACTTACCAAGTTAAGTTGTCTTGCTATGTTCTAAACCAACTTACCGGAGATATTCCAAAGATTTCCGTCGATATACATCATCTGAAAATACCAAAGGGTATTATATTAGCTGATCCTAAATTCAATGAACCTGCCTCCATTGAGATACTCATTGGTGCAGATATCTTCTGGGATATACTAGCTTGCGGACAACGCTCGCTAGGCCCGAATAATCCTAAATTACAAAATTCTAAATTAGGTTGGCTTATAGCCGGCCCTATTAATGCACAAAAATACACTCAAAATATTCAATGCAATCATGCAATTGTTCCAAACAACAATTTGGATGAAATGCTCACTAAATTCTGGGAACTCGAGAGTCTTCCTCAAAGAAGGATTCTCAGTCCCAACGAAATAACATGTGAAAAACACTTTCACCAAACCACAGCTCGTTTGAGTAATGGCAGATTCAGAGTGAAGTTACCACTAAAGGCCTCACCCGACTGCCTCGGTGATTCTTATAATCAAGCTAAAAAACGTTTCAAAAATCTTGAAAAAAGATTTAGCAAAAACCCGACACTAAAGTCGCATTACGTAGAATTTATACGTGAATATTCAAATCTAGGACATCTCTCAGAGTCACCTGTTGCAATACCCAATCCTTCATATTTTTTATGCCATCATGCTGTATTTAAAGAGGACAGTGAGTCCACCAAGATTCGAGTAGTATTTGACGGCTCAACTCCTACAACCTCGGGCTACTCTCTAAATGACATCTTAATGGTTGGGCCTAATCTGCAAAATTCTCTATTCTCCATTCTAATAAGAGCACGTCAATATAAGTACATTTTGACTGGAGACATAGCTAAAATGTATAGACAAATTGCTATGGATCCAATTGATTGCGATCTTCAATTAATATTATGGAGAGAAGATGAGTCGCATCCCATCCAAACGTTGCGATTAGATACTGTCACTTACGGTACTGCAAGTGCCAGCTATCTTAGCACTAAATGTCTGTGGCAGGTAGGAGAAGAGTGTGATGACGAATTAATTAAATCCATAATACAAAATGACTTCTTCGTTGATGATGTCATTACAGGGTCAGACAATGAAGATCAATTAATATACATACAAAGGGCACTCTCTACTGCTCTAAATGCAGCTTGTTTTCCCTTACGAAAATACAAAACTAATTTACCTAAACTATTCAATAACATAGAAATTAATACAAAAGAAAAACTTACCTTGAGTGAATCCTCCAGTACTCTTGGTCTAGGGTGGCATCCAAGTGATGACACGTTCAGTTTTCCTGTAAAAAATAATTATATAAACAATCCAATAATTACAAAAAGATTTATAATGTCGCAATCACTTCGTACTTTTGATCCACTTGGATTAATAAGCCCCTGCATAATTCAATCTAAAATATTGATTCAAAGCTTGTGGATCAAGGGAATTGATTGGGATCAACCTGTACCTGAAGATATACAGAAAAACTGGAATGAAATTTCAAAAAACTTACCATTACTTGCAGATCTTCATATTCCACGTCGAGTAATCGGTGACTCACCAAAGTCCATAGAACTGCATTCATTCAGCGACGCCTCACAAGTTGCCTATGGAGCTTGTATCTACATGCGAACGCTGAACGAAAACGATGAGGTGACTGTGAGGTTATTATGTTCGAAATCCAAGGTGGCTCCTATAAAGCCCACCACCATACCTCGCCTCGAACTTTGCGCAGCGTTGTTATCAGCTAATTTGTGTCAGTCAGTTACTGAGTCTTTAAGACTTAGAACTACAAAAATTACGCATTGGTGCGATTCTAATATCGTACTATGCTGGATAAACAATGACCCAAGTAAACTAAAAACTTTTGTGGCGAATAGAATAGCTGAGATTTTAGATCTTACTAATCGCAAGGATTGGCGTCATGTTCCCACTGACGTTAATCCCGCTGACCTAATTTCTCGAGGTGTAAATGCTCATCAGCTTCGCGACAATTTGATGTGGTGGCAAGGCCCGTCATTCTTGTACAACGATGAAACAAAATGGCCTAAACTGCATCAAAATGAAAGCATTGATTTACCTGAAATAAAAGTTCATTATATTAATTTACCTGAATCTACATTCGATTTCAAGGTATTTTCAAAATTTTCTAAATTACAAAGAATCTTTGCGTATGTTCTACGCTTTTTACACAATTCAAAACGATCAAATAGGCTTAATCGATTATCTGGCTCTTTAACAGTCCATGAATTAAGTAATTCCTTTGTTTTTATTTGTCGAGTTTCACAGAAACAATCGTTTCCTCTTGAATATAAAAGAATTCAATCAAAATTATCATTATTGCCTAAATCTAAATTATTATGCTTGTCTCCATTTTTTGAACCCACAACTAATCTAATAAGAGTTGGGGGGAGACTACTGTCTAGCCGCACGGCAAGTATATCAGAAAGCACCGCGTTTCTTATGCAAATTTGTTCGACCATTTGTCACTAGATGGCGTTGTACAATTTCGAACCATTTCTGAATCTCGATGTTAAGATTTTCCGCCGATAACATATGTATCTAGGATTAAGTATTTTTGTAACCACCACTACACTACTATAACCTATGTTCTACGGTGTAACCACTACATCTATGAATAAATCAGACTGGGGTCAAAGTGTTGGCATCAGTGATCCACACTCCCAAGTACAGACTGAAACCTTTTTTCATTCAAACCCCAGTTCTAACCCTCATGAGTTAGAGGGTTCTTCATGGTCCTTCGGAGCCGAATTTGGCAAGGGCTGTACAGTTCAGGTGTGTTCTCCTAATTGGACGGAGAATCATCAACCCCATACGTTCCTGCCGAGTGGAGTCTTGGATGGTGAGAGAAGGAGATAGCAATACTGGATCCAGAAGCGGGGAAGTACGGTGGAAGGCGTACAAATCCAGCAGCAAGCAAGCTGCAGACGACTGGAGGTCGTAAGGAAGTGAGTGATAGTGCCGAAAATCGTGAGTACTTTGTGATTTCTTATGTGCCAAGCAAAAGTGAACTTTATTGCCTAGAAGATTTTAACTTTAACTTTCGAGTAGTAAATTGGACTTATAATAATTTTATGTGTGCATGTTAGACTTAGCTAGATTTAAGCCAAATTAGGTTTAGACGGGGAACCTATGTCCGATTTTTAGTAGATTTAAATGTCAAACACTTAGAAAAATTTGTTGGTTACATTGACTTGTATCGGAACTTTTAAGAACTTGTGAAAGTTTAAGAAATATTTGGGACTTTGATTTTTTTTGGGACTTAGAAAAAATTCTTTGTTTACATCGACTTGTAAAAATTTTCTCGAACTTATATTTTTATTGTTTACTTCAAAATGTCTTTGCAATCACATGTTAAGGTGCAAGATGATATTCACGCTCGATTGTCAAGAGCTAAAACTAATTTCAAAAAGTCGCCAAAGGATAGAATTACCGAACAATATTTAGAAACTAGATTAGAAAATGTGGAAGAATTGTGGGCGCAATTTAGTTTAATACATAAACAAATTATTAAAGATTTTGAACCTAAGGAGTTGATATCTTCACCATACACTATAAGTGAAGTTTATTATAATACTGAGGAATTATATTTAGATTTGAAATGTGACTTAAAAACTGCATTAAATAAAATAAAGAGTAGTGATGTTTCTCCTGCTACGGGGTCATCATCAAATAATTGTTCCGTAGGTAAAAGCGTGTCTATAAAGTTACCTAGAATAACTATCCCAACATTTTCGGGGAAATATACCGAATGGCCGACCTTTCGAGATTTATTTGTATCAGCAATACATAAAAATAGCACTATTGATAATGTACAAAAATTACATTATTTAAAAAGTTATTTGACTGGCGAAGCCGAGCAGCTCCTTCGTCATATACCGATTTCAGAATCAAATTATGAAAGATGCTGGGCTCAGTTGGAGACCAGGTATAACAACAAAAAATATTTGTCTCACTGTATTTTGGTAAGATTGCTCAGTCAGAGGAACATAGTACAAGAGTCAGCTAGTGCCTTAAAGGAATTAATGGATACAACATCAGACTGTCTAAGTGCACTTACTAACCTAGATATTGACATAACTTCATGGGATATTTTAATCATTCATATCATAACATTAAAACTAGATCCAGACAGTAGGAAGGATTGGGAACTAAAGGTAACTAGTAATACTGATTCAGATAAGCTGCCTACATTTGAACAGTTTAAAGAATTTTTAACAGGCCGCTATAGGGCATTTGAATTCTTAGGAACTAAGCCAATTAAAAATAATGTTAATGTTAGTAAGGCAAAGGTTTTTCACACGGCGGCGGCCAATGCAGCCATGGTTTGTCCGTGTTGTAATAGTAACGAGCATAAAATAAGAAATTGCAAACAATTTGTTAACCAGGATGTGGATATTCGGCGTAAGTTTGTGCAGGATCACAATTTATGTTTTAATTGTCTGGGGCACAACCACTCTGCCAGATTTTGTAAGTGCACAGCCACTTGTCAAATATGTAAGCGGAGACATCACTCCTTGTTGCACCCTAAAGGTGAGCAGGAGTCAGTAAGAGAAAGGGGAGATTCATCTATGAAAGAACATACAAACACGGTAGGATTAGAATCTGAAAACAAAGTAGTAACTTGTTTTTCGAAAGGTTTAGCAAATAACCAAGTGTTATTAGCCACGGCCCTAGTGAGAGCTGTATCGAAAAATGGAGTTATGTCAACAATCAGGAGTTATGTTAGACCAAGGTTCTCAGGCATCGTTTGTTACAGAGCATACTGTGCAAAGTTTAGGGCTTCAGAAAAAACCAGCTAAAGGTTTAATAACTGGTATAGATGTTAATAACAAATTATCCTTAAATTCGGTTGTTGAGGTTAAAATTCAGTCCAGGGTCGATCCATCATTTGAACTTGTAGTCAAAGCATATGTTCTCAAATCTATTACGTCATTATTACCTGGTAGGGAAACCGTATATTTAGATTGGGCTCAGGCTAGCGACATCAAATTAGCGGATCCTAGATATCATACACCGGATAGAGTGGATATGTTGTTAGGAGCAGAAATTTATGGTCAAATTTTACAAAATGGGTTAAAAAAGGCTCCTGATGGTAGCACTGTAGCTCAGTCTACCTCATTAGGATGGATTTTATCAGGAACAGTAGCCTCTGCTTCTCAAAACACATCAAACATTACTGTAATGCATACTCACCTTGGTGATGACGAAATCCTGAAAAAATTCTGGGAATTAGAAAAGGAACCAAATCAAATCGGGAAACATATACTTACCGATGAAGAATCAAGATGCGAAGAGATATTTAAAGCCACAACTGTAAGAGACGGTGACGGTCGTTACGTAGTAAACTTACCATTTAGAAGTCAAGATCCGAGCTGTCAATATGGTGATACAAGAAAGGTAGCAATTAATAGGTTTTATGCATTAGAAGCTAAACTCAATAAAAACACAGATTTAAAGACAAAATATGAAGAAGTTCTCAATGAATACTTGCAATTGGGTCACATGAGGCAAATAACCAAAGAAGAAGAACAAAATCAACATGCAGTGTACTTACCTCATCATGCGGTTATACGAAACGATAAAGACACAACCAAAGTTCGGGTTGTTTTCGATGCTTCCTGCAAAGGAAAAAATGGAATATCGCTCAACGATGACCTAATTATTGGTCCGGGGCTGCAACCAGATTTGCGGCATTTATTGATTCGTTGGAGAACTCACCGCATTTGCCTCGTTTCAGACATTGTCAAAATGTACCGAATGGTGCGCGTGGCCGACCATCATACAGATTATCAACGCATCGTGTGGAGAGACACCAAACAATCTGCAATAAAGGATTATAAGTTACTTACAGTGACTTTCGGAACCTCTTCAGCGCCTTTCTTAGCAGTTCGATCGATGCAGCAGGTAGCATACGATGAAGGAGTCAACTATCCACTAGCAGCTGAAAAAGTACTTAAAGATTATTACATGGACGATCTTATGACTGGTTGTGACTCAATAGAAGAAGGCATGCAAATCTTTAATCAAATGAACGAGTTATTAGCAAAATCAGGATTCACTTTACAAAAATGGTCAAGTAACAGCAGTGAATTAATGGAGAAAATAATCGGAGGAAGACACTCGTTCAAGGGACAAGATGGTGTAGAAAGAGACATCAACATAAAACAAGATGAGATATTTAAAACGTTGGGACTTACCTGGAACCGAAGCTGCGACACCTTCCAGTATTCTGTTCAGTTGCCTCCGCTGCAGGAACCTGTTACAAAAAGGAAAATATTATCAGACATAGCAAGACTATTTGACCCTTTGGGATGGGTCGCACCCGTAATCATTGTTGCAAAAATGCTAATTCAAAAATTATGGGTTTCTGAGATTGGATGGGATGAGGAAATTCCATATGAAATAAGAAAAGAATGGTTTACTTACCGACAAGAATTGCAAAGTTTAAAGAATTTTTCTATACCTCGATGGTTAAGCATGAAGCAAGGTGACAAGCAGATTGACTTACACGGATTTTGCGACGCGTCAAAATCAGCATATGCTGCGGTAGTGTATGCACGGGTTGTCGATGCTGACGGTGAGATACATGTCACTTTGCTCACGGCAAAAACTAATGTTGCTCCTATAAAAACGATTTCAGTGCCTCGACTGGAATTGTGCGGAGCATTCCTCTTAGCAAAACTCTTATCCGAAGTCTCAGAAGTGATGGGAATAAGTAAATTAAATTTGTTCTGCTGGACCGATTCAGAGATCGTGTTAGCGTGGTTAAATAGCCATCCCAACAGATGGAAAACATTCGTGGCAAATCGGGTTTCTGAAATTTTGAGCTTAAGTGAACCTCAGCAATGGAATCATGTTCAGTCGAAGAGCAATCCTGCTGATTGCGCATCGCGGGGTCTCTATGCGTCAGAATTTATAAACTTTAAATTGTGGTTAGATGGTCCGGGGTTCCTAAAGGATAAAATATTAAAGTCGACAAACGCAAGACGGTATCAACAAATATAGAAGAAATAAAGGTACACGTAGCATTAGACGATAATTTTATTTGGGATAAATATTCATCACTTACCAAACTTGTTAGAATAGTAGCATATTTAAGACGTCCTTTAGAGTTGAGAAAACCGAAGGCTGAAAGAAAGCATCATAATTTTATAACTGCAGAAGAAATGAGATTAGCGTTGGAGACATGCATAAGGGTATGTCAAAGTCAAAACTTTGAAGCGATAATTCTGGACCTGCAAAAAGAAAAGCCTAAAATAAATTTGTTTAAATCTTTAAATCTTTACCTCGATTCCGTTAATATCTGAGGGTGGGCGGTAGATTGGAACGTTCCGATCTGGCCAGGGATCGTAAAAATCTAATGTTGATTCCAAGTAATACTCATTTTACCAATCTTCTAATTGCCGACGCACATTATAGGAATCTTCATGGCGGTCCTCAACTAATGCTTAACTACTTAAACACAAAATATTATATTCAGGGAGCTAAACGGTTGGTTACAGCATACGTGCGAAACTGTGTAATTTGTTTGCGTTACACAGCTTCTACAAAACCTCAATTGATGGGCCAGCTACCACCTGCACGGGTTACACCAAGTAGGCCATTTAAGAACAGCGGGGTAGATTTTGCTGGTCCTATTAATTTGAGGGCATCAAAGGGTAGGGGTCACCATGCATATAAAGGATACATTTGTTTATTCGTCTGCATGGCGACTAAAGCTGTCCACATTGAGGTCGTTAGCGACCTAACAACACAGGGGTTTCTTGCCGCCTTTAAAAGGTTTGTGGCAAGACGAGGTCACTGCAAGGATATATGGAGTGACAATGGTACAAATTTTCAGGGCGCTTCTAGGGAATTAGATTTATTACTTCGCTCCGAAAATTCAGGTACAGCTAAGGATATTGCTGCGGCATTGGCCAGTGAGGGTACCACATGGCATTTCATTCCACCACATGCTCCAAACTTTGGCGGATTATGGGAGGTTGGAATAAAGTCATGCAAGAAGCATTTAAATAGAGTAATAGGCAGCACTACTTTAACTTTTGAAGAGATGTCCACTTTATTAAGCCAAGTAGAAGCATGCTTGAACTCACGTCCCTTGTGTAGGCTGACGGATTCGAACACTTTTGATGCATTAACACCAGGGCATTTTCTTGTGGGGGAACCAATTGTAAACGCGCCCGATCGTAATTATGAAGATGCAAATATTTCTAGCTTGAAGAGGTGGAATTTAGTGCAACAGATGACGCAACATTTCTGGCGTCGCTGGTCCAGCGAATATTTGACTACACTTTTTCATCGTTATAAATGGGCTAATCAAACTCCGGAACCCAACGTAGGGGATGTAGTGTTAATTAAAGAGGACAACTTACCTCCTTGTCGGTGGCTTCTTGGCAGAGTGGTTGAAAAGCATCCAGGGTTAGACAACCTTACACGAGTAGTCACACTTCGCAGTAATGGTTCTTTATTTAAAAGGCCAACATCAAAACTGTGTGTCTTGCCTATTGCCTAAGAATGGTATTAATAGATTATGTGATAATTTAAGTACTGTTTAGGTTAAGTTATGATTTTAAGCATTATTTAAGTTTAAGTTAGATGTATAAGTCATATTAAGTGTAAGGGTTGTTAAAACTGTTTGATTTACAAAATATAAATTCGCTTTGTAACATTTAACTTTGGAAGGACATAATGTTGCACAAAATGTCCTTGGTGGGCGGAATGTCTAGCCGCACGGCAAGTATATCAGAAAGCACCGCGTTTCTTATGCAAATTTGTTCGACCATTTGTCACTAGATGGCGTTGTACAATTTCGAACCATTTCTGAATCTCGATGTTAAGATTTTCCGCCGATAACATATGTATCTAGGATTAAGTATTTTTGTAACCACCACTACACTACTATAACCTGTGTTCTACGGTGTAACCACTACATCTATGAATAAATCAGACTGGGGTCAAAGTGTTGGCATCAGTGATCCACACTCCCAAGTACAGACTGAAACCTTTTTTCATTCAAACCCCAGTTCTAACCCTCATGAGTTAGAGGGTTCTTCAACTACATAATTCTAATTATTCATTTAATAAAAAACATCCAATACTCTTGGATTCTTCTCATTATGTAACAAAACTTTATTTTGTACACGAACATTTACGAAACTTACATGCTGGTCCACAGCTATTGCTAGCAACGGTCAGAGAATCTGTATGGCCCATAAACGGAAGAAGATTAGCTAGAAGCGTTGTAAGGCAATGTGTTACTTGTGTGCGTGTTCGTGGGCAAACCATAGCCCCAAAAATGGGCAACTTACCAACAAATCGTGTTTCCGTTGACTTTCCTTTCAAATCTGTTGGAATTGACTACGCCGGTCCATTTTTAATATTAAATCGCAAAGGACGTGGTGCTAGGCTAGTAAAATGCTACTTATGTCTATTTATTTGTTTACGTTTCAAATGCGTTCATTTAGAACCCGTCACTGACATGACAAAAGAAGCTTTTATTATGACATTTCGACGATTCGTTGCCCGCCGTGGCAGACCAGCGGAGGTTTACTCTGACAACGGCCGAAATTTCGTTGCCGCTGCTAAGGAAATTAGCAATTTTCTAAAATTAAACAGTGAATCTCTTTCTCAGTTTGCAGCAGAGGAAGGAATAAAATTTTCATTTATACCTGCTTATAGCCCTCATTTCGGTGGAATTTGGGAAGCTGGAATAAAGGCTGCTAAATATCATGTCAAAAGAGTTTTGGGAAATTCCCATCTTTCGTTCGAAGAAATATGTACTTTATTCGCACAAGTAGAGGCAGTTTTAAATAGTCGCCCCTTGTGTCCAATGTCTTCATCCCCTGACGATTTCCTGTCCTTATCCCCAGGGCACTTCCTGATTGGCAGACCACTGAATGCGCTGCCAACTCCAGTAATTCAAGAAGACTGCAACACAACCCATCATAACCGGTACGCTCGCCTTGAGCAAATAAGGCAAAACTTCTGGAGGCGCTGGCAAAAGGAATATATTTCCGAACTTCAGCAACGCACCAAATGGAAAATTGATGATAAGAAGCTAAACGTCGGAGACCTTGTCATTGTACAAGAGGACAATACACCACCACTAAATTGGCGTCTCGGACGTGTTACCAGACTTTTCCCTGGACCAGACGGCATATCCCGAGTCGCAGACATCAACACCACCAAGGGCAGCGTGCGTCGATCTCTAGTTCGTCTGTGTCCTCTACCTACGTGTGAAGATTTTCAAGGTTGAAGATCTACGTTCTTCAACGGGGGGAGCTTATGTACGCGCCTGCTCATATTTTGAGAGCAATTCATAATTGTGTGTTTTGCGTCGCAGGCATTTTATTTTTTTTATATAAAATAATTTGGGGTAGATGGTGGGCCAGAGAAAAATTGGTACTCATCATTTCGGCTCCGAAAAAGAAAGTTGTAATTAATCAAAATTATACGTATTCAAGTTATCCATGAGTTTTTCTTAAAGAAATTCCAATCTTGTGCGTAAACAGGGGTTTTTGATGGGGATGAAAAGTAATTAATTTTGTTTTTGTGTAGTTAATTTCTAGATTATGGTTATCCATCCAGTTTACAGCTGTTGAGAGAAGGGAGTTCAATTTGGTGTTTATATTGTCATCGCTCTGACATGAGGTGAGCAGAGAGATATCGTCCGCAAATAGAACACATGGTCCATTTATAATTTTAGGAAGGTCATTTATGTAGATAAGAAACAACAAGCAGCCTATTACACTCCCTTGGGGAATTGACGCGTTAACTACTCTACTGTCAGATCTCATTTTAATTATTTCATTTGTGTTCTTATCAAAATATTCGATTTCTACCAGTTGTACCCTATCCTTTAGATATGATGCAAGCCATTCGTGAGCTTTTCCTCGTATGCCTATTCCATGTAACTTGTCCAGTAGTATTTTAAATTGCACCTTATCATAGGCTTTGGTCATATCGAGCAGCATACCTATGGCATAGTTTTTATTATTAATAGTAGTTAGAGCCTCTTGTACGTATTTGTAGACTGCTAACGTTGTAGATCTGTTTTTACGGAAACCGTTTTGGCAGTCGTCAAGTATTTTATATTTTTCACAAAAAGAGTATATGCGGTCACACATTGCCTTTTCAAAGATTTTAGACGCAGTTGGTAACAGTGCGATAGGGCGGTAATTGTTAGGGTCAGTTTTAGAGTTTTTCTTGTGTATGGGTTTTATCAGTGCATTTTTAAGTTGTTTGGGAAAGGTTCCTTCTTCAAACGATTGGTTAATTAACTTATAAAATGGTACGGTTAGTTCGTCTGCACATTGCTTAAGTAGAAATGGGGGAAGTTCATCCACTCCATAGCTCTTTTTATTTTTTAGGTTTTTTATTATTTTATTTACTTCGTAGGGATCGACAGGGCTGAGAAACATTGTGTTTTCTGTGGGGCACATAACAGGGGTTCCTTTTGCTGGTGAGGCTTTTCCGCCAATAGCAGCAAAGAAGTCATTAAAAATATTAGCTATTTGCTTAGGTTCAGTTATCAATTTATCTTTGTGATGTAATTTTATGTTATTTTTTTCCTTTTTTATTGATTTATTCGTTCTTTCATTTAATAAAAATGTTGTCATAATAATTTCAGCAATAGTTTCGGAAGCTTCATTCCGGGTACTATGAATATCCAATAACTTTGTTTGAATTCCTCCATTTTCGTAATCAAAATACTGAATCATTATTGGGAAAATCTTTTCTGAGCCATGATTGCTTGCGTCTGTAGAAACTCCGAGATAGTCAATATGTTACAAAGAAATAGTCAGTTTTTTAACAACCCATGGACTTATCACACCATTGATGATTGCTTCAGTTTTGGTTCTTGAGCAAGTCTTCTCGCTCGCAATATTAGAGTCAGGAAATATTACTTTCATCAGTCGCCCAGTACATTCCATTGAATTATAGGATTGGTGGTGCTTAACAGTATGAAAAGCGAGCGTACCTTCAGCAGCAGACTGTTTTTGTTTATTCCCTGATGAAGACGACGATGCAAAACTGTCAGTGACTTTTCTATTAGTATTAACGGTCGTAAGTTTAGTCTTGTGCTTATTACTATTGACATGAGTTTCAATATCAGTTATTCCTTTATGTTTTATAGATAAACTACAGTCACAAATCATGCAATAAGCTTCAGTCGGTTCTTTTCCTTCTTTCAAAAAAGAATATTTGGTTTTCATCACTTCAGTAAACGTACATTGTCGTTTTCTACCACTACCTGATGCCATTGTCGTAATCTTCGACACATAAACACTATGAATCCGCAATACGTACGAGTACGTATGAACTTCAAAATCACTTCTAATCGCTGCAAAGACAAACGCTAGACTAAATCAAAACAAACAAACTCAAAGCTTTAAAAGCACACGGTGCGCGGGTGTATCATGTGCGCGGGCGAACGCAGGCGACAGAGAGGCGCTTCCCCCTCACCCCTTACCATTTCACCGCGCGCGTGTCAAAATTCGAACGATTTGGCAATCGATTTGGTTAGTTTATTTACTTGCACGATGCGTAACGATTTTAATAAAAAAATAACAAGATTGTCCGAAAATTTCATGGAATGTCAGGAATTTTCTTTCATTTTTCGGATTTTTGATATTTTGATCTGGGAACCCTAGTTGTAAACGACCCTTTGTGACTATTGATCTTGTTTGTTCTGTCTCCTGCTTGATATGGAAGGAAGTGGAAATTTGTATTTTTCTTACTCCTCCATTTTCTTTTCTGATTAATTTCGTTGCGGGATCCAAGACAGTTAAATTCATTCTCCGGGACTTCGTCGAGCTTCATTGCCTCGGCGCTTTTCTGGTGGTCGCCACTGTTGATTCTGGCTTTCAGGAGTTGCAGTGGTTTGGGAATAGTGCGGTGGGATTGTCCCAAAAAAAAAAATATATATACAGGGTTACTGGTTAAGTCGACCTAGATCCATTAAGAGGTTATAGTTCCCATAATTTCTGACTAATTTGACTATGAAACACCCCAGCCTAAACCTAACCGTTTTTGAGATATTGGACTTAGAAGGTTTTTTAAAAAAATATGACAATTTCTTAAGAATTGGCATTTGTTTTGTCTTCTATGGCCTTATTTTTTTTAATTCCGATTTTTGAGTACTAGAGAAGTTCGTTTATTATTCTAAATGCAAAAAGTCCAAATATCTGAACCATAGGAGTCATAGTAGAGGACTGAAAGTGTAAAAAATAAATAAATTTATAAAAACATTTTTTTTCTTAAATGAGAAATTTCAAAAATTAAATGAGCCTGAATCAGTTTGCTCACCCATTCAGTGTTCCTGTAGTCTGCGAAGAAGTTCAGATGGATTTTAGAGTTACATACAGCGCAGCTCTACTTTGAAAGATATGTTTAATTTAGGTTTGCTCGAGTTTTATTTAAAATATATCCCTAATTCATATTTCCCAAAAATCTTGTCATTTTCAGTGTATGATGCACTGAAAATTACATCTCTTTTTGGCACCACATATCTATGCGAGATTTTCTCGAATGAAAAATGTAAAGTCCAAGGTAAGAACCAGAATCACCGATGCTCACCTTGAGAACAATTTGAGAATTGCAACGACCACTGCAAATCCAGATATTGATAAATTAGTTAAGAGTAAACAGTATGAAAAATACTCGTATCATTGTTTGATTCAATGATTATTATAAATATAATGGAATGTTTTGCTCGTGTTGCGGCCCGTTCAACCAAAATTAAAGTAATCTCAGCCCTTGACTTCAAAAACCTTCAAAAACCTTTCATCGTATCTGTCAAAGTTTCATTTTTAGGCTATAGCATCTTTTTCATTATGTTGTGTTGTTTTTACCCGAAAAGTAATATTAAAATGGTGGATTTAATTGATATTGAGGATATTACTTTTTCGTCGGTACTTCAATTCTCAGATGGTTTTTTTTTTGTTGGTCCATCACAATATATTATTAACAAAGAGGCAATTGTTCTATTAGAGACTTGGATAACTTAAAGATTCCAAAGCTTAATGAACTTTGTTCAACTTGCGATGGTTTTGTTCAATGTTATGGTTTCATATAACACGCGAGAATGTTACGTTTCGTTACACGTACTTAGATGCATTATAAGTAATTAATACGACATTAAGTAATGTACTTAAACCTAAACGAAACTGCAATCGATAAATAACTAATGTTTATATCCATGCAAAATAACTAAAGTCTCAATATTTTCAACACTCCTAAACATCATTTAATCCTTATCGTATTATCAAAACGTTTTCTTATCTGGGCATACGGAACGTTGCAATTAATCTGTAGTTGATATATTGACAGTGGTTCAAATGACGGTACTAAGAAGACCAAGGTTTTTTTTAAGTTTTGTAATACGGACAAATTTAGACCATGGTTCTGCAGATAAGCCTGCACTTGATAGGGACAGCTTTAAACCAAGGTTTATTTAGTTTTTTGTTATAAGACTGAAAGAATTTAACATTGCAAAACAATCTAAAACGGTACGCAGGCTCTACACTGACTCGGTACTAATTTGTTTTAAACTACTTGTTGGTAATCTGTTCACAAGAGCTTGATATGCACTGATATAATTTGCTTCTGATATAGGGTAAGCTCGAATAAGATTAACTTGTTCCCTTGAAAGGGAAGTGACCAGGGGGGTGACCATAAGCTCTTAGCTTAACTATTCCAAAATATTCAAAAGAGTTTGCGCTCAAGCAAAATCTTAAATAATAATTAACAAAATTTGTGTTTCTAATAATAAAATAAAAACGGTGTGGCAAGTAATTCATAGAAAAACTGAAAAGATACAACACGCGATCAGAATGAGATGTCTTTAAAAATAACTAATCAAACCATTTCTGATAAGCAAGAACTCGCTGAGACATTAGAAAATGTATTTACGAACATTCCGTTAGAGGTTACGAAGTCTCTTCCCTCCTCATCTAAATTAGCTGAAGCTCTTCTTAAAGAAAACTTTTCTAAAGACATACCAACCTTTAAATTTAAACCAATATGTATTGATACAATTAAAAACGCGTTCAAAAGTCTCAATATAAAAAATACTGAAGACTTAGGGGGGATATCCGTTTGGGTTCTTGGAGATATTATTGACTCAATTGCTCCTGTCCTAACAGACATATCTTCAATTAATTCCTTGTTTATTACTTCTTGTAGAGCTGAAGACCGACTGTGTCTCAGACCTTTTTTTATAAGTGGCGTCTCGCAGTTCAATCAATGTGATCGTCTACTATCGCTTAACCGGGCGATCCTGTTGAGACTAAGCTATATAGCCTCCAGCAGGGCACAAAAAGCAAAACCTAAGCGACCACGCTGAGGGCTACCCCTGTGGGGTCGAACCTCTGCTCAGGGCGTCGCTGGGGGGACAACTACGGCTGGATCTTAATAGTGTCTTAGCCCCCAAGCGGTCCGGCCTTTATACAAAACCGCTAGGCGCAAACAATTGCGCCCCTCTCTACCCAACTGTACTCGGGTACGGTAACGCAGGAAGGCCGATTTTATTTTACTAATCTTACACAAATTATACATTTCCTTAATTTAAATACTTATTTCTACTTAGGAAAAATATAAAAAGTGTAAAAAGTCAATACAGTAATATATAGTCTTATCTAACATAGATTCCTTCCTACTTATGAGCTATGAAAACATACATTATCTTATCTAATTTTCTACCTTTTCTCTAATTCTTATTCTTGTTACAAGTTTTATTATAAGTAGTCATTATATAAAATTCGCATGGAACTGATGGAACCTACGTGAATCCTATTTTAAACTACACTACACACGAAGAGTACGAGACAATACTAAACGGTACACAATATTTTCCCACGACAAGTCCAGGTAATCGAGCCACGTAATAGGGTACGGGTTACAACACTCGCCATTCAAAAGTTTCTATGACGGTTGAGTTTACCGTTCCGAAAACAATAAACATTACCGTAACTTATTTTTACAATACTTGTAGAATGCAGACAAGAGATCTATATTACGGGCATAACAAACAAGCAGACCCGTTAAAGTTTCAATCATATGTGTGCCTTATAAAACCGTTATTAACAAACTTGTCGTGGGAAATGTCGCCATGCTAGAAACTACCACGCAATGCTCGGCGTCCTTTACACTGATGATACTTCGCAATTTTTTTAAATAGATAGGAATGATACGGATTAGTGGAGCGCCGTAAGATTTATACCTCGGAATTCAGGGCCAGTCAATGAATCTTTATATAATAAATACATTGATATTTTATATGTTTTTAATAGTATATAGAAAAATGTTAACGAAAAAAAAATTGCGTGATCTCAATTTTTTTAATATCATTATATCAGATATCTACATAACAATTATGGACACAATATTTATGTCGTATTTGATGGTTATAAAAGTGGAGGAGCTCGTGGCTAAATAATGACAGCCGCACGGGTCAATCGAGGTTAAGCAACGCTTAACGAGGTCGGTCCGTGGATGGGTGACTATTTCAACATTCCGAGTTGCCTCAGTGTCTCGGAAAGCACGTTAAGCCGTTGGTCCCGGCTGTCATTTGAAGATCTTTGATAGTCGTTACGGGTAGTCAGAAACCTGAGATCTGACACCAGTCTTACCAAGGGGTACCGTGTTACCCAGTTACCGGGTTGTGGAGGTCAGATAGGCAGTCGCTCCATGTAAAACACTGGTACTTAACTGAATCCGGTATGACTGGAAGCCGACCCCAATGTAGTTGGGAAAAGGCTAGGCAAATTGATTTGATGGTTATAAAAAGAGCTGCACAAAATCGATGGTACGAACGCGTCGCTGAAAAAAAATGTATGTAATGACATAATATTTGATAAAACCATGCCTCTCAAAATAGCGCAGGAGAAATTTTTAACGAATATGCTACGAGAATCACTTACAGAAAATAATATATTTTCTTGCCAAGCAGAAGCTGATGCCGACAGACTAATAATTGAAACCGCCTACTATTTAATTAATTGTGTAATATATATTTTTTTTTAAATTAATTAAATAACTTCCCTTTTCACTAAATCAATTCTTGTTCTATACAATCTCTTGAACATCATCTCTGCCGGGCTTAATCCAGCAGTCGCACTATTTGGTGTTTTCCTATAAGTCATCAGGAATTTTTGAAGTTTGTCCTGCAGTGATCCTTCTTCATTAATCATTGCTTTGAGTTTATGGCGGGTTTAAATGTCTGAACATATCTTTCTGCTTGTCCGTTTGAGGATGGATGAAACGGTGCAGTGAAAATGCTTCAATTCCATTTTCTTTCAAAAATCGTAACACATTTATAGATTTTATGGAAAAAAAATGAAGCATAGACGGAAACCGTATATGAATTAACTTTTAATTTATGAGTAAAAACTGAAAAAAATAGAAAAATCATTTAATTTGTGTTTATAAACTTGAAGTTAGTAGTCTGAGAAAGCGCCCATGATGTTCATAACACATCAGCAACGATTCGGCATGCTCAGAACAAGGTTGTCAATGTCTGGCTGCGGAATATTGTCCCATGTCCTTCTGAGGTGCGCAAAAAGTTGATCTTCTGTAGCCAGATTTTAAGGAACTTCCTTCAGAGCTCTTCTTTGCAGCATATCCCACGCATGCTCAATGGGATTTAGATCTGGCGATTGAGCAGGCCAGTCTAAGGCCCTAACATTGTGTGTATGTAACCAAGCTGCTACCGTTCTCGCCGTGTGTGCCCGGGCATTGTCGTGCATGAGCAGGAAATCTTGCCCCATTTGTGTTCTGTGGGGCAAGATTACGGGCCCCAGCACCTGTTGGACGTATCGTTCTGCCGTCATATTGCCCCGCACCTAAACGAGATCCGTCCGTCCTCCAAGACGAATTCCTGCCCAAACCATAATTGTTCCTCCTTGGTATGGGTGAACTTCCTGAGGGTTCTGAAGACGGCTCCATCGTCCAGGAACTCGCCAAACACGCGTCCTTCGTGAATCTGGATGGAAGCCGAACCTGGATTCATCCGTGAACAGCACATTGGACCATTGCTCACGGCCCCATTCCACGTGGTTCCGAACCCATTCTAATCGTCGTCCACGATTGCCTCTCCGTAAAGGTGGGACCCGGAGTGGTCTACGAGAGCGTAGATTGCTTTCATGCAGTCGCCTTCTTACAGTTTGGTCACTCACAAGCACTTGGTGTTCCACTCGCAGCCTTTGGACCAATTGAGTCGCCGTTGCATTTGGTTGAGCTCGCGCAGTAATTTGCAAAAATCGGTCTTGTCTGGGGGTAGTGATGCGACTTGGCCCCTGGTGCCTCTCCGCTACTTCACACAATCTTGAAATTACATTATGGTGGGTCCCTATGGCCTCAGCAACATTACGCTGAACAGACCCAGCTTCCAGCATTCCCACAGCTCGTAACATCTCCGCCCTCGTCAAATGTTGGCGTTGCATGGCTACAATACCTCAATTTTAACTTTATCTTTCGTTTAAAATGAAAAAAAAACTGTAACTAAACGTAATTCGTATTGTTTTCTAAATTTCGCACAAATGAAAATGCCCTCTCCTACACATCAAGACATTTTTATGCCACCGAAACAAAAGAATTTTCAAAAATTTGAATTTGGAATTAGTCTGAGATAAATTACAAACAAATCGGTGTATAAAATATTCCAATGCGGCCAGTACTTTTCGAGTTATTTAATTGAGTATGAAATATCCCTAGACCGTGTTGATGTGTGTATTTTCACATTCATTAGTCCATATAAATTCTGTAACTATTTGTAGTAGTTTATAAAGTAGATTTAACTTTGACGCTAGATTTGGGATAAACTGTTAATAATAATTGAACATCCCCAAAAAGGTGCGTAGAGATGATAAATCAGTGGGATGATAAAGAGTCCGCGTCTTTTTAATATCATTGACTTTATCTTGAGTGGGATATAATCCATTTTCATTAATTGTATGTCCCAGGTAAGTGACAGACTTTTGAAAAAAAATTACATTTCTTCTTATTTAGGTGTAAACCACATTTCTGTAATTTCTCATACACTGTTGTAATTCTTTGTAATAATCGAATGTATGTACCTGCTTGTTAAGCAATGTCATCGAAGAAACATGCTGTACCTTCAACTCCTTGTAGCGTTTGATCCATGTGATGCTGTCACACATTTGGGGCTACCTTAACACCAAACATCAACTTTTTGACCTTATAGGTACCTTTACTTGTACTGATGGCCTGCATCTTCGCTGTCTTCTCACTAGTTAACATGTGTATATCAAGTGTGCAGAAGCTTGTTTAAGGTTGTTCTGTAATCTGCACATAAACGCCTTGCCATTTTGTTTAATTACAGGGACGACAGGAGTACCCCACTTTGAATATGTAACTTTCTCAAGAATTCCAGCTTTTCCAATCTGTCAATTTCAGTTTCTACTTGATTTTTCAATGCAACTGGTACTGGACCTGGTTTCAAAAATACTGGTACTGCTCCTTCCTTTAATTTAAATGTAGCCTGATAATTATTATTTTTCAATTTCTTCTGAAAGTAATTATTTATATTCTTGTGTCAAATTTTGTAATTATACTTTTTTTTTTTATATCATTTTCTTCTTTTGTGATAGAGTTGACATTGAATTTTAAGTTAAATTTCCTCAGCCACTCTCTTCAGACAACAGGATCTACTTTCCTTTCTATAAAACAATATTCTTCCTTGTATTACTTTATTATTGTATGAAATCTGTATCATTGAAGCTCCAACAGGTTAAATAGTTTCCCCCGTCTATGTTCTTAACTTTACTGTTGTACTTGTTAATAATTATTGTAGTTTAGGAACATTTTTGTAAAAGTATTCTGCAGAGCAAGTGGTAACGGCTGCACCTGTATCCTTTTCTGACTTGTGTAATTGCCCGATTAGTTGCAATGAGATGTAGAATTTATCATTATTTTTGCTTTGTAATTTATGTATTTCGTATATTTCTTTATCAGAATTACTGTCAGTTTCTATTTCTATTTGTTTCTGGTCCTTGAAGCATACTGACTGTACGTGGCCTTTCACTTTACATCTCTTGCAAACCAGCTTATCACCCAGTTTACACTGACTCGCTTTATGGTTATTATTCCCACAACAGTAGCACTTAATCTCTTTATTTGTATTTTCTTGTGTTCTGCATGTATTGTTCTTCAAAATATCTTTATTTACTGTGTATTTATTAATGTTTGGTAGTATTTCCGTTCCCATTTCTTTTATTTCAATTTTGGAAGTTTCTATCGCTAATGCTATTTTTAAAATGTCTTCAAATTTATTAGTGGCCGGTTCCTGTAGCAGCCTTTCTTTTATTTCTGCATTTCGCAGTCCTCGTTTTAGGGATGGGCAAATTGATAAAATATATCGATATATATCGTATCGATTATTTTTAAACGTATCGATATATATTTTCAATAAATATCGATATTTCGATATATCGATATTTTTTGCGGAAGGGAAGGTTACCTATATATAAGCACTGTCAAATATTAGATAATAAAAAATTAAAATACATATCTGGCATATTTATTCATAAAACGTACATATTATATTGTTAATTATTAGAGTTAATTATTATTGTACATATTATAAGAGCGGTGGTGGCCTAGTGGTAACGTCCCCGATTTACGTTTCGTAGGTCGTGGGTTCGAACCCAGGCGGGGGCTTTACTTTGTGTAAATTATTTCATCACCACTGCTCTGAAAACGGTGAAGGAAAATATCATGAGGAAACCGGCATGTCCTAGAACCAAAAATTCGAAGATGTACACCAAACCGCAATGGGCCCGCGTGGTGGATTTTCCCATTCCCGTGGCCCATTCCCTCTTTCACAGAGAGGAGGCCTGTGTCCCAGCAGTGGGAACATTAAAAGGCTGATGATGATGATATTGTTTAAAATTAACCATCATTGAAACCAGTATTCATCTGATACAGACATCAGTAGCACTATTTCTTTAATGTGCTAACCTGTCAATCTGCTCCTATTATCCGGCACTGTTAAATTAACAAACGAAACAACCCTTTTGGATTATACCGAGGAAACTTGACATATTAAATATTTCAGAGCGACTGCCGAAAGAACTGGCGTGAAATGTCGGCAATTCACCCAAAACTTTATTGGATCTGACTTCCTCTCAAGAAGTGCTTGGTCCAGATACTGCTTAAGCTCATTGGGGACAGATCCAAAGCTTGGGATATCTTGCGTAGCTGTTCTCAGATTTAAAATCTGCTCATGTCTGCATCAGATAGGTGACTCATTTGCTTTTTCTGATGTTGCTCGGTTAGACCTTACATCTGGAGAACGTTGTCCTCTTCGTATATATTATGAGCGAAAATCGTTGCTTATTTTTGACTAGAGGACGCCTCGCGGTTTCACACGCGTAGTTCCCGTTCCCATGGGAATACAGGGTTAAAAAGTAGCCTATGTCACCCGGGGATAGAGTAGCTTCCCAACAGTGAAAGAATTTTTGAAATCGGTCCAGTAGTTTTGGAGCCTATTCGGTACAAACAATCAAACAAACAAAAAAATCTTTCCTCTTTATAATATTGGTATAGATATAGCATTTGATACGGCAATTAGAGAATTAAAGTGGATACGCTTGAACCGGTCCAAAAATGTAGCTACTGAGAGAAAAGTATTTCGTTCTAGAGGACTTAGTTTCTCTTCATATTTTTTGAGTAAAGCCTTTTTTACATTTATTCCTACAGTGGTCGACGGAGTTGTTTGATCGATTACTAGGCAAATTAAATTTAATAGAGGAATGGCTAAGCTTGGTTTCACATAATTGGCACCACTTATTCCTTCAGTAGCTTCTTTCAAAGGTGTTTTGGTTTCTGGGTTCTTCAGGGTAAAAATAAGGCGATTCTTCCTGGTGTACAATATTTATATTTCTTTAAAAATGCTTCTAATTACAATAACTTTAAAAGTTGGGAAAAAACGTTATAATTCAAACTATAAGGTAAATATGGTGCTAACGACAAGAAGATGTTCTAGAGTCTTCGTGTGTTGGCGTGACATCGATTTTATAGAGGCGGAGCAGCGCCGTCTCGTCCGTTGGTCCGGAACTAGCGAGGATTGATGCGAGCTGTTATAATACTTATGACGCAGACATAGTCACTGTGAATATGTATGTAACTTGTGTGTATGACGCGTCTCTGTATACTTGTCTGCCACAGCTCATACACCACGTGCGGTAGATAGGCAGCATGATACACGCCGTAGATACGCAGGTACACCGGTAAGCAAATTATACTACTAACGTAATACACTTTATATTTATATATTAAATTCAAATTCAAATCTTTTATTTGCAGAATATGGGTAGGTACACAGGTGTTAAAATTTAAAAAATATATATCGCCATAATCAGGCTCGCGCCATGCAAATTTAAAAAAGCATATTAATAAATTACAAATTAATTAATTATACACAGTATCAAGTAAATAAGGCAATAAATTACAGCGGAAAATGTCAAGCATACAATAATTTATAGTTTATATTATTACAATTAATAGAAATAGAAAGATCAATACATGTCAAACAGTGCAAAAATAGTTATACAAATAAACATAATTCGATATAATACGATACATGTACGATTAGATTAAGAATTATTATATAATTTTTTTTTTCTCTAAAATTTATCATCAAGAAACTCTTTTACTGAGTAATATGATTTATCTAACAGTATCTTCTTTAGTTTATTTTTAAAAATATTATTGTTAGAAATTGCGAGTAAGTAATTGGGTAAATGATTATACACTCTAGGAATCATACAAAATACACTATTGTTCAATAGTGCAGTTCTATTAGGAATAAAGCTTATTTTAAATCGGTACCTTTGACTTTTTAATTTAATAAAAGAACTGCTGTTATTTCTGACAAACATAATCATGTCCAATATATATAAACAAGGTAGAGTTAACACTTAAATTTTTGGAAATATTGGTCTACAGCTTTCAGTATGTTTCATCCTAAAAATCGCTCTAACGCATCTTTTTTGCGCTCTAAATACCATTTCTTTATCTGGAGAGTTGCCCCAGAACATGATACCATACATCAATAAAGGGGTAACATAGCCATGATATGCTGTTAGAACTGCTGTCGTATTAACAGTTTTCGATAACATGTAGATAGCATATGAATATTGATTCAGTTTTTTACACAACATTTGGTTTCCAATTTAACTGAGAATCAATGTTTACTCCTAAGAACCTTGCTACATTTACTTGTTCAATTTTTGTGTCTATGTATTTTATATCCATTTCTTGTAATTTATCAACTCTATTTCGAAACGTCATTAATTTTGTTTTGCTTAAATTTATTTTTAAATTATTTAAGGTTAGCCATTTTATAATTTTTTCTAAGGTATTATTTATCTCTATTTGCATTTGTCTTTTGTCTCTTCCAGTAAATATAACTGTACTGTCATCAGCAAAAAGAACAGTATCATTAAACGTTACTCCGGGTAGGTCATTTATATATATAATAAATAATAATGGCCCCAATACACTACCCTGTGGTACCCCAAAATTATTATTTTTGTAATTTGATTCGTAAGTAGTATTTCTTTTTGATGAATTATCTAATCTTGTGATGTGTGTTGACTGTCTTCGATTGCTAAGATAGCTTTTTATGAGATTGTAAACGTTTCTCCTAACTCCATACGCATACAACTTATCTAACAATATACTGTGATCAACGTAATCAAAGGCCTTTGTTAGATGCATATAAAGGGCGCACGCATAGTTTTTTTTATCAATCTCTACCATAATACTTTGTAAAAATTAAAATATTGGCATATTTATCCTCTTACCTTTCCTGAAACCTATTTGTTCTTTAGCAAATAAGTTATTTGCCTCGAAGTAATTATATATGTGTCGGATCTTGTCATGATTTGTTTACTTAAAACGATACACAAGTACCTTTATTTGGTACTGGGTGGAGTCTAGTATCGTATGGTATCGATATGGTATTGAAGAGCGACAGTGATCGTTCGGACATGGCCGTGACAACATACTGGCCTAGGAACTGCTCAGTGTTTCCTTTTAAGTCCAGAGTAGTACTTAGTATCATAGTGATAGTAATTGACTCTGTAACGAATTAAACTGTATAGAAGTTACAGGAGATATTTCTCTAGTTTACCCGTATCCCAAATTCTGCGCCTACGACTATAATCTAACACCGGTATGTCACTAAATAGGTCAAATCAAGATCCTATATACCTGGATCTGACATCAGAAGTGAGATACGTGCGGGCTGAGAAATCTCCTGATGAGTGAAAACAGTGAGAATTGATATTAGTGTGGACTGTTTAATAACAGATCTGCTACATTGTTGTGTTGAAACATTTTTGCGTGTTTATTACTTAGTCAGAGCTATTGAGAGGCTCAATCAATCTGATTGGGTTCGATTCCCATTTTGAGAGTAAGATACCATGGGAAGACAAGGAGATAGCTATCCGCTATCTTGTCTGTGAAATAGTGTCTTTGAGTGAGAACGAGGAATGGTGGCATCCCTGGTGAGTCGTTACCATTGATTGTATTTCTTTGATGAAACGTATTTCTCGGGTTAGTGAAGTGCTGTTATGCATTTTGTAGTCTATGCTATGTGACTTTGTTAATTTGAAGTTTTATTACGGCATTACCTACACGGTTTAATCAAATTTATTGGCTTTGATAGAAAGATGCATAAACCGCAGGTATTGACATTCATGTTTTGTTTGTCATTTACATTGAATGTTTGTCTTTTATGATAACATTATTCAATTTGTTTCATTTACATTTGAGATTGATTAAATTGAATAATTGCTACTGAATTTGTTAATTTGGTTTGCTAAAACATCTTAGAGACCTTAAACGGCGGAGTCAGTATTGCTTTGTTGTTATCACGCTTGGTCAGAAATTAAGAATTTCTTTACTGTAAGAATCAATCGATTTATAACAATAGCCACTTATAAGATTTGGTGATATGTTTTGTACTGTCTGTGTTTTGCTTGAGTAACTCTGCTTTTCCCTAAGCACAGCGCGGGCGTGATGTTTTGTTATTATTTGACGAGCTTTTACGTATTGAAAGCAAAAAGGTGTGTACCTAGGGTGTAATGGCGACGTCGGTGTCAGCCAAGCAATTAAAGTTGTCCAAAACATCGATGTGGTAGTGATACGGATGGGAAAAATGAGATAACATCAATGTGAGCGCTGATCTGTAGGCCTTTACAAGCCACTTAGCAGATTAACGAGCAAGCGACTGTTTGGTGCTTGAACAAGCAGTAGGATACGGCGAGTTGCCGAGCATCCAAGATGGGTGTTTATGTTGGTGAGCTGAGCTTCTTCGTGCGACTAAATTTACGTCAAGTAAAAGTACGTCAATTTAATTTGTGGTTAATGGTTGGTTGTGTGTAATTGCTTAGTTTACATCGACTACATTGTTAATTGCCCCTTAAGCCTCGTGCCAACTAGCGCGACTGCTGCGTGCGGGGTCCTGGGTTGATTATGATTGGGTCACTAAGATGATTGCTATAGCCACAGGGATGGTTACGAGATTTGGTCACTGGGTTGATCATGATTGGGTCACTGAGATGACTGCTGTAGCCACAGGGATGGTAATGTGATTTGGTCACTGGGTTGATTATGATTGGGTCACTAAGATGATTGCTGTAGCCACAGGGATGGTAACGTGATTTGGTCACTGGGTTGACTATGGTTGTGAGACGATCACAAGGATGCCTGTCGTGATGGTCACATGGATAGCTATCCGAAGCCAAAGGGCTGGCTGTGAGAGACTAAGGATCTCTCTTAGTTAATTGAAGTCAGAATGACCGAACGGTTTTATTCTATGTTGGAAATATCTGATATTGCAGATTTACACACGTGGACGTGTGCCACGTAGGATGGCCGTGTCGGATCTTGTCATGATTTGTTTACTTAAAACGATACACAAGTACCTTTATTTGGTACTGGGTGGAGTCTAGTGTCGTATGGTGTCGATATGGTATTGAAGAGCGACAGTGATCGTTCGGACATGGCCGTGACAACATACTGGCCTAGGAACTGCTCAGTGTTTCCTTTTAAGTCCAGAGTAGTACTTAGTATCATAGTGATAGTAATTGACTCTGTAACGAATTAAACTGTATAGAAGTTACAGGAGATATTTCTCTAGTTTACCCGTATCCCAAATTCTGCGCCCACGACTATAATCTAACACCGGTATGTCACTAAATAGGTCAAATCAAGATCCTATATACCTGGATGTGACATATGTTTTCGTGGATAACTTTTTCAAAAACTTTGGACAAAATAGGTACTAGTGCAATAGGTCTATAACAACTCATATCATTCTTGTCGCCTTTCTTAAAGATAGGCTTAATCACAGTAAACTTTAATTTTTCGGGGAAAACACCATGGAATATACAAAGGTTAATTATATGACTAAGAATAACAGATAATTTAGTTGATACATATTTTAAAACATTAGTCGAAATGTAATCATAGCCTGTACTATTCGTGGACTTCAGATTTGAGATTACTTTTTGAATATCACTTGGTGTAGTAGGTTTCATAAATATTGAATTAGGTTTACTTGAAATGTTATTTGGTGTTTTATGGGAGACTAATTTGGTAATTTGATTAATAAAATATTCATTAATTCATTGGCTATGGTGAGGGGGTCTTTAATTGTGGTTCCATTAATATTAATTTGTCGTATTTCTTGTTTTGGTACATTCATTTTATTTTTGTTGATAACTGTCCACGTAGCTTTACTTTTGTTATTTGCATTACTTATGAAATTATCGTTCTTGGTCTTTTGTGTCAGTTTAATAATACGATTTAACCTTGATGAATGTTCTTTAAAGGTTTTTTATTACATTCTGTTCGATTTTTCCGTAACTGCCATAACAGCTGACGTTTACGCTTGCAGCATAGTCTAATACCCTTTGTTATCCATCTTGAATTTGCTTTCGCATTAATCTTAACATACTTTTTAGTGAAACATAAATTATAAAATAGACCGAACAGGTCATAAAAATAATCGAACGCTATATTTGGGTCATCACTATCAAACACATAAATAATAATAAACTTAAGGCATTTATGCATTCATTAAATTTTTCCATATTTTCTTTACTATAGTCCCGTTTTTCAATGAACCAATATTTTAGAGAGTAGCTGGGGTTTACTGGACATTAAACTTCAGCACTTGAGATATTATTACACAAGCCGTATATAATAGTTTAAAGAGTTTTCAGATACGATCACAGTCAACCGACTTTCGGCGTTCAGTCCCGATTCAAAAAACTAAAAAGCTGACGCCCGTTTTTTTTCTCGTACTGCCATCCCTTCTAAATTTCAAATTCAAATCTCAATAAGACCAGAACGAATTAAAAACGGCTTTACAGAGGCGATTCAGTCTGCATTGCCATTACAATAATGTACAACTAGCTTAAGGAAAGGTCTAGGTAGTCCATGGTATCTATGTTATGTCTATGGCTTAAGAAAATAAAATAGACAGACAGATGTCATGTCAGATGAAAATGTCACATTAGAAAAATATTGCAAGAATTACAAATTAGCAATATAATTTAAGTTTTAGATATTAAAACAGTCAGAGATAACTAAAAGTATGCTTTTCAGATGATAACAATAGAATGAAAACATAAAAATGAATTACAAAAGTTGATAAAATATTAAAAGATATGAAGGTTTCGTTTGTATAGTGTGTTATAGAACGTAAGTAGACTCAAAATATGTGGCTCTATTTAGCAGAATACCACAAGAGACAGATGAGGTCATGGTAAGAGAAGGTTGCAGTGAGCTGCCCGAACTTAGCAACATTGTGAGGGGAAGAAACAAATATTAGATCAAGAAGAGAGGGCGTACAGTTCGAAAAGTTATGGGTCGCAGAAAGAGGTAGAATTTCCAGATTAAAAGATAGAGAACGAAGTTTTTGTGAACAAGAATCATTTTTAATGAGACATGTATTAAAGTCACCAATTAAAATAACATGTTCATACGATGGGCATAAAATATTCAGTGATGTTTCTAGAGAGTCAAAGTAATTGATGTGAAGATAAGGGGACTATAATACCGCAAGTAATATTTTGGCATGATTTAACTTGATTTCAAGGAAAAGGAATTCGTCCGACCCAGAGTACTGATATGGAGACGCACTTACAATTTTGTGCGGTATATCATCACGTATGTAAATCGCAACACCACCACCACCCTTGTCAGTCCTGTCATTTCTGACTAGAACAAGCGGTGTGCGTAGGCATTGTATTTACTCAAATATATACCAGACAACATATTAATCGTAAAATGACAAATAAACATAAAAAAGATTTAAAAAAAAAAAAAAAAAAAAAAAAAAATTTTCGGTCCTTCTTTCATATTTTTTTAAGCACATAAATGAAACATAATGTATTTCGACTACCACCATTTTGGCGCCAAAATCCACGCCTGTAGCCACACGCGCCTTTCGAAGCCGCCGTTGCTGCCAGCAAGATAGGAGAGGAGCAGAAATTTAACCGCGTCGTCCCGTTACTCGGCAACAGCGACCTAGAGCAAATGATAATCATTCTAACATTATAATGAAACAAAATGTATTTCATTATAATGTTAAAATGATCTACGTACCTTGTACTTCCATATCCACAATAATTTTTTTTACTATTTATCACACCAAATGTACAGTTCAAACTCTAATGCAGTGAAAAAATAAACGCCGAGGACATAGACATGCGGTTAAGACAACGACTGGTTTCCGACTACATGTGCGGGAAGGGTCAACTACTGCCTGCCTGTCTAGCCTTTTCCCAACTAAATTGGGGTCGGCTTCCAGTCTAACCGGATTTAGCTGAGTACCAGTATTTTACATAGAGCGACTGCCTATCTGACCTCCTCAACCCAGTAACTGGCCAGTAATCGACCCTTTTCTATGTTCTTAATTTTAGTGTGGTTACGTAGTTTTTATTTGTATTTTATTTATTCGGGTGTGACAACTTTCACAAACGTTGTTGGTTCTATGCCTTTGACCAACTATATTCCAGACAGCGATATATTATTCATCATTTAGCCATTGTCGGGCCATGTATGCTATGAACTGTTTCTTCTTTGCCCCGCTAAATTCATAAGATTCTGTGTTATGTACTCCGATCCGTTTTTATCAAGTTCTACTGAAGTTAGCGGCAATGCCGTAGGTACATACGAGTAGTCCCACAATTATTTTATGTAGTTTACTTTCAAACCAATTGATTTCGCTTTTCGCCATAACCTCTGACATTAATGATAGTTTTCGTAACTGTGTTCATATTGGATTGACGTGGAATTGCAGCATGAAACACTTGAATATAAGATGTCTTGTAATCACGTTAACAGTACACTAAGAATGCAGATTATTATATTATTCAAGGAACTATTTCTAATACAACAACCCATTGTAAGAAAACGCGCGGTGATTTGGAGCTCGGGCGCGCCCGAAGGTTCGAAGCGTGTCCCTCCGTGTACTACTATCGCGTTGGACGTTGATCGGCGCGAGCGTTTCAGCGCGAGCGTTTCAGCGCGAGCGTTTCAGCTGCGTTATCGCTCTCCCTCTCTTATGCCTCGAGTGCATAGTCATTAAAGCGAGAGGGAAGGCATGCGCGGCGGCGCACGTACGACAAAATAATCGATTTAAAATATTTATAACGATTAGTATATAATTTTTAACATTTAATTATTTAAAAATTTTTTTGAGCGTCTATTATCTATATACTAAGCAGTTTGACGTTATCTAACTCAACCTACGGACCTAAAAGTACTGATTTTTTAATATATTGAAATTATATTTTAATTTTTGCATTGAAATAAAACAACTCAAAATAAATCGTAAACTTTGTATTATTAAAAAAAAACATTATTAATCATCTTCTTCGTCATCGTCTTCCTCATTCTGATTGTTACCTAAATATGTTGGTTTCAATGGTTTTTTTTCAGTGATCGAAGTTGACTTATCAGGGGATCAGAGTAAAATGTCCGTGTTAGTATTAATTCTTGAAGTTTTTCGTGAGTCCATGAGTCGTATGTTTTTATATTATTTTCGAGAGGCTTCCAATACGTTCTCGGTTAGCTGACTCACAGGCAGAGGTAGCTGACCTATGATGTCGCTGCTGTGGATAAGTAGTTTATGTACTGACGCACTCATATTGTACCATCCATATAGTTCAATGCATTTTTTTGCTGTTTCCATGCAATATAGTTTGAAAGTGTTTATGTTGATTTAATGGCAACTGGAAATTGTCTTTAAAATATTTGAAACCATTTCGATCAATTCTTTATCGATTCCAGTAATTTCAGCAACTATCTCAGGATTTTCAAAAAAAATCCGTGCCGTGTTGCCGCCATTTGTGTTTCCACCTCCTTGCTCAGGTTGGTCCACTACTAAACTCATCTTCTCGTAAAACAGGTCCGTTTTATTTTTCTTCTTCTATTTTGCTTGATCCTTCAATGTGCCTCTAGCTTGCCATTGTTTAATATCAATTTTATATGCTATACGCAGAAGATATTCGAAACACCTTAGATAGGCATGTAAATTAGATATACTTATAGGCAGAAACATCGCAGGATCGTTGTAAGACCTTATCCAAGTTGTTTATGTCCTTCGGAGTTACCTTACAAATGTTATAGGGCGACAACACTTTGTCGATAATGGGCTGGGGTTTTTCCAAATTATATTTTTTTCTTCTTCTTGGAATATAGACACTTCGAGAGGAACAGATTCGAATATTATAGTGCTCAATATAATATTCGAATCCGAGTACTTTGGACTGTCTGCGAAGTGCTGTTTATAAATGCTGTGCCTACCACTACCATCCAGCCCCAACTTATAGCAGACATCAATTTCGAATACCTCTGGAGGAAGATGAAGAGAAATAACTTCTTTTTGCACTTCAAATAATCTTCTGACTGTGTGATCAAGTAGGTTTTGCATAGGAATCCTTGCTTCGATCTCCGAAACAGTAATATTTTCGGGATAGCAAGTTTGCTTTATCTGGAAGATTTGATTATCAGCAGCTCTAGCTTTAGCTCCTCTTTGTACTTTTATATAGTCTTCTTTTGTCATACTAGTGTCAACAATAAGAGCTAGCGCTTCCACAGGTGTGTATGGTGTGCAGAAGGGCTTGTTGTTTTTTGACTGCTGCATTCGTTTCTAACTTCTTGGTGACGACTCTAGGGCTAATTTCATCACTTTAGCAGCTTTGCGTTTTCCCGATACAACTAAGCTGGATTCAGTTGCAAATGAAAGTTGTTCCGGAGAAAGACCTTTCACAAAAGTTTGCACAGATCTTTGTTTAGAACGCAGCGATGAGACACCAAAATCCTTCTTTGATTGTCCTGAAACCGGTTTCTTACTAGGTGTCTGTTGGTCTCCTTGTATGTTCTGAATTTTGAACTCCTCATTTAACCAATCGTGATGATTTTTTATCAGTCGGTCATGGATGCGATGGCATTGTTTCCATTTTGCAAATAACTTTGCCACAAACAGTTTAATTTTCAATTTGACCGATTTTTCAAACAAAGTCTTCACCACATTTTACAATGGTTTAATTTGTTCAAAATATAATTAAATAAATGTTCAATGCATTTAGGCAAAGAAAATTTGAAAAAACTTTCACTTTCTAAAACAAAATACAATTCTAGTCTTTTATTAGTTCGCATTTCCACGTTATCATTTCGACTTCCTGAAACAAAAACAACAAATACTCAGAGATGTGTAAATACGTGCAGCTAAAACCAGTTTCCTCATAATAAAAACAATCCGCGTTATTGATAACAAACAAATTTAAAGTGGTACTCGTCGTAACTTTTTAGAAAAGCTTCCACGAATTATTTTTCTACAGCAAAACAAGATTATTTTAAGTCTATCGATATATTTAGATTATTTTCTATGTTTAAAGTGTTGAAAGAACTCAATGATAGGTTTAAAATGAAGTACTTACATGGTAATGGATCCATACTAAAAAACAAGATTTCACTTCAAAACAACTGCACATCGACACAACGTATTCGCACCGAGTTTAGTAGAATACTGGCGCCTAACAATAAGCGAAGAGTCGAACAATAGCGGCTTTTTACCCGACTGCCGCAGGAGGGTAATGTGTTTATCAGTCTATGTATGTATGTGATGTAATTAGAGATTGCAGCACTAATTACTTGTAGATTAAAATAAATACACTCGTTGAAGCTGAACATAGATTTTAATGTTAAGAAGGCACCGGATACAGGATATAGCTACAGAGAGTAGTGTTGATCACAACAAATAGTGATGTGCGGAATGCAAACTAAAACTAAAGTAGGAAGGCGCTAAATTTAAATATTCAACACTCCTGCCAAATTTAAGCCTTCTAAAACTATACATTTTATTATAACTAAATAGACTTACATATTGAGTTCACAATACTGAATGACAAACATGCATACATATTGTAAGTTAAATAAAGAGCAATTATAAAGATTAAACATTGTTCACGTTTGCAATAGATAACATACCAATTTTATTTCTTAACCACTGAAATTTCTCTTTAGGTAATGCCTTAGTTAATGAGTCAGCAAGTTGTTTATCACTAGGTACATAATTCAAGTCTATTATTCTAGCATAATATTTTTCTTTAATAAAATGATATTTAGTGTCAATGTGTTTGCACCTCTTATAAAAATTAACATTTTTGATAACACTTATTGTACTTTGATTGTCTATATTGAGACACACTGATAGTTGTTTATAGCTATCAAGTTCACTTAGTAGCTGCTTGATCCGTATAGCCTCCTTAGTTGCAGCACAAGCTGCCATGAATTCTGCTTCTGTTGTTGATAAGGCAACAGTATGTTGTCGTTGACTAGCCCAGGTTATTGCAGTTCCATTATGTATAAATACATAGCCAGTGGTACAGCGTCTTGTAGTAATATCATTAGCATAGTCAGCATCTGAGTAACCAATGAATTCCAATGATTTAGGTTCTGATAGGTAACAGAGACCATAGTCTTTTGTATCTTTTAAATATTTAAAAATTTTCTTGACAGCGCTCCAGTGGCTTTCATTATAACAATTTAAAAATCTGCTTACCAAGCTCACAGCAAATATTATGTCAGGGCGGCTTACTATGGCTGCATGTATCAAGGAACCCACAGCTTCCCGGTAAGGAATATTCTTATTGGAATCTTGGTCACTTTTCTCAAGCTTCGAGTGAGGATCAACAGGAACACTGTTGGGGTTTGCATTTTCCATATTAAATTTAGTTAATAAATGTGTGATATATTTGGTTTGATGAATAATGATACATGTACTGGACATTTTATTAAATTCTCCCATAAATTTTGTTGGAATGGAGATAGCTCCATTCCAACAAAATTTATGGGAGAATTTATTCTCATTTCAAATACAGTTTGCAAATCATCTGTTACTCTTTTTAACACAAGCTTTGACTTTGAAAATAGAAGACCGTCATCGACATAAATACAAAGGTAGCATTTTGTTCCCTCAATGTTGGCTACATAAACACATTGATCAGTTTTACAGTTAGTAAATCCAAATTTCTGAAGTACTGAATTAAATTTTGAGTTCCAACATCTTTGGGCTTGCTTGAGGCCATATAAAGATTTAATTAATTTACATACCATGTTGGGATTCAAACCAACCCCATAACCTGATGTAATTAGAGATTGCAGGGTAAGCCTTTAGGAGGATACATGTATATTTCCTCCTGCAGTTCACCATACAGAAATGCTGTTTTTATGTCAAGCTGTAGAATTTTGAATCCATTGCTGGCTGCAAGAGACAATAATAAGCGTATAGAGTCATACCTCACTGTAGGTGAAAAGGTTTCCTTGTAATCTAAGTCTTTAGTTTGAGCATACCCCTTTGCACAGAGTCTAGATTTGAAGCGTGGACCAGTTGGTTGATCTTTCACTCGGAAAACCCACTTGCAGCCGATGATCTTAGTGTTTGTAGGTTTATTTACCAATGTCCATGTTCCATTCCTTTTATGTGCTTCAAGTTCGTCTGCAATTGCTTCCTTCCATTGTTCACTCTCTGTGGAATGAAGAGCTTCTTCATATGTGTCAGGTATTTGATAAGGTAGCAATTGTTCCTCAGAGCAGAAATGAGATTGTTCTTGGTTTATATTACGTCTAGGTCTCAATGTTATGTTACTTGGGATTGGAGAATCTACTGTATTTTCAAGTATGTATTCACTGTCTGAGTCAGATTTTTGTTTTATAGTATCATAAGAACTGTCAGTACTATAAGATTCATCTTTATGGTTATTAATCACTTCATTTGATTTTTCTGTTTCAGATAACTCCAAGGAAGGATATTTCCTTTCAACTGTTGATTCTAGAAACACAGCATCTCTGCTTATAATTACAGTTCTGGTGTTTGGTTTTATAAACCTGTAACCTTTAGTGTTGTTACAGTAACCAACAAAAATCAATCTGGTTGCTTTAGGATCCAATTTCTTCCGTTTTACTTTTGGCAAGTGAACACATTGCTTCACATCCAAATATCTTCAGATGATTGACATTTGGCTTACGACCTTTCCACAATTCCTCTGGAGTTTTAGACAATAATGACCTGGTAGGAGATCTATTTATGACATAAGCAGCTGTTTTTATAGCTTCAGCCCAGTATAGCTTTGCTAAATTAGCATTCAGAAGCATACACTTTGCACGTTCAACCAGCGTTCGGTTAAGTCTTTCTGCAGCTCCATTTTGCTCTGGAGTGTACGGTGTGGAGGTCTGATGTATTATACCATTTCTCCTTAGACAGTCAGAGAATGACTTGTTCACATATTCAAGTCCATTGTCGGTGCGGAGTATTTTAATCTTACAATCTGACTGGTTTTCTACCTCAGCTTTAAATTCCTTGAATCTTTCAAAAACTTCAGACTTATTCTGCAAAGTATAAACAAAAACCTTTTTAGAGTAATCATCCAGAAATGTTAAACAATATCTTGCTCCTCCAAGAGACTCAGTTTCCATAGGGCCGCAGAGATCAGAGTGCACCAGTTCAAGTAATTTTGTTGAATGTGACTCTGAGGCTTGGTTGAATGGTAACCGTGTCTGTTTCGCCTCTTGACAGGTAATACAGGTTAAATTGTTGCTTTTGCCAGACAATTTTATTCCTTCAGTATTGTCTGTCATTTTGTTTAAACTTTGGAAATTCAGATGACCCATTCTTTGATGCCATAGGAAGATATCATCTTGTTTGACATCGGACATGCATGCATGTCATGCAGTAGTCATGTTAAGCCGGTACATGTTGTTAATTTTCTTAGCTGTTGCTACAATAACACTGTCTTTGTTCAGTATAACACAGCCTTCAGAGTTAAATTTTACTTGTCCACCATTGGCAGTAATCAGATGCACATACATATAAGACATTTTGTAATAATATTTTGTTTGACTGACCTTTTACATCCAACGTTTCTAGGACAACATCACCAGAAGTTTTCACTGGAAGTGTTTTATTGTTTGCGACTTTAATATTGTCTATTGTAGGTGGTTTTTCATTAATAAGCAGGTGTTGATACTTTGTCATGTGCATTGTGGCTCCAGAGTCTATGTACCAAGCCGAGCTGTCATTGTTTGAGGTGGCAATAAATGCGGCAGCAAATGAACCATTTTGTTTTGATGTAGACTTGTTTTTAGGATTTGACTTACAGTCTCAGTAAGAAATATGGGCTCTTGTGCCCATATTTATTACACTGAAAGCATCTCGGACCTTTTGAGAATTTCTTTTTCGCTGTAGTAGTGTTTCTTTGAAACCCATTACTTGTTGCAAAAGCTGAGTTATTGTCACTGTCTTTAACTTCTTGAAGCAACTTAGATTTCACAGAGTCTGCACTAATCTTCATTCCAGAACTCTCAATAGCAAGAAGCATTGGTTTGTATATTTCAGGCAAACCAGAGAGTAATAGGGTACCAAGCCACTCATCGTCAACTTTGAACCCGATATTTCTTAATTTGTGTGCCGTGGACATTATTTTACTTACGTATTCTTCTATGTTGTGGCTTCCAGAGAGTGTAGTCGTGCAGAGATCACGTAATAGACCAACTCTGCGTGTAAGTCCCGAGTCGTCAAATGCGCGGGATAGGTTCTCCCAAACCTCTTTTGCAGTTTCTGCCTCTTGTACATGAACATAGTTTATAGGATCGACTAACAAAATAATTTTTGTTTTCGCTTTAGTGTCCTTTTTCGCATCTGTAACGTGGCTTGCGGAACTTTCTATGCAGTCCCAAAGTTCCTCATGTTGTAAATAGGTTTTCACGGCAAATCGCCATGTGGCATAGTTTTCTCGGCCTGATAATTTCTCAAAAGCCACGAATGATCCACTTCCAGCCATATTTTCGATTGTGAGAGTTCATATGACTAACAATTTTCTTTGAGCACGTTGCGAGTTAAGGTTATTTTTGTTTATTTCACTTTGTACTGAGAACTTTCGCATTCACTTTACTTAGTGGACTTTCCTGGGCCCATAACCTGATGTAATTAGAGATTGCAGCACTAATTACTTGTACATTAAAATAAATACACTCGTTGAAGCTGAACATAGATTTTAATGTTAAGAAGGCACCGGATACAGGATATAGCTACAGAGAGTAGTGTTGATCACAACAAATAGTGATGTGCGGAATGCAAACTAAAACTAAAGTAGGAAGGCGCTAAATTTAAATATTCAACAGTATGTATGTTTGTTCCTATGTGGCGTTCTAGAGACCAAACGCGTTGGCCGATTTTGATGATTCTTACGTCAATCGATTCGTTTTAACCCTGCGAGTGTCACTGGCTACATAAAAATTGGAAAACACAAAAATGGCGGATTTTGGGCGCCATTTTGTGAGGGGATTTTTTTTTTCTTCCAAACCCATCGTGTGGGGTATCAAAATAAAGGGTTTTAAGAGGTGATTTCAAAAATATTTAACACTTATATGTTCAAATATACTTCATTAAAAAAATACCAAAAAGTTGTAAATAAAAAAAAGTTAATAAAAAAATCAAAAAACCCGACTGTTTTTCGGTTTTCTACAATTTTACAATCTGGTTTTTGTAAGCCAGCACGCGAATATGTATCCTCCGACTGCACAGCATGATTTTCTTCTTGTTAACGTCTTTTTAGTTCGCTTTTTAAGCAGTCGGGTTTTTAGATTTTTTTATTAACTTTTTTTTTTGTAAACAGGTCTCGCTCGTAAATAAAAATCTTTTGTTGATTTTTGATCATTGAAGGGTAGAGAACACCTAATTTATGTAATTAGCGTATTTCAAAGATTTTGTTTTAAATGCTTTTGTCGTCGTAAATCGATCATTTTGCCGTACGTGCGGCGTCCGGAAGTGCGTGGGCTTCTTAAGGCATTTGCTACGGCAATCTCGAAATCTGCGTGGCATACAGTGGGACACCAATAGGGAAATTTAGTTTTCAGGATGTCAAACAATGCAGCATATGTCGACTCTTTTTTGTGTATTAGCGGTATCGCAGAAGTTTGTTTGTTGTTTGTTTACAAAATATAATACCCTTAGAGCATTTAACCTACCATTTGTATTAGTTTTATTTTGTTTTTCTAAGAATCGAAAACACTTTGTACCTTTTATGAAAAAGCCAGCAGAAATATAACTAAAAGTAGTAAAATCTAAATAGTAGGCAAAGAAAGAAATTCGACAAACGCCGATCAGCAGATCGACTTTATTAGAATTTAAAGGTACTGCACTAGCAATTATCATATACATGGTGTGAAAAAACAGTAGTGTGACAAACGAGAAAAATATCCTGTTTTTCATACTGGTGTGACTACGAGCCGGCAAGGGAATTTACCAGTACCCATTCAAGCGTCTCATCCTTTTCCTGCTCCTTTTCAAACTTGTTGTATACCTCTAGACCTTCATCACCTATTGTGTGCAATAGGAGTGCTACTTTTTGGTCGTTGGTAATATCTTTTTTTACTTTCATAGCTACTAGCCTTATAGTAAAGCATACATTTTTGCGTGAATCTTTTCCAGTTTTCTTTTAATTCGCTATGAAATTGCAATGGCGGAGGTTGTTTGAGGTTTTATATTTTTATTGTGACAGTGAAAGTATTACTAGGTTACTTTATAAACATTTGTCACTTACCGGCTGCGCCATCTAAATACGTTTTAATAATAGGGTTCATTTATTAAGATAAACCATTTTTATTATAATATGTCACCCTATCGAAACATTCAAAACGTATTAAAGGTAATTCTACATATTAATATGTGTCATTAGAAAAAAAGATCTCGCTAATCCTTACTTTCTTCGATAGATAATCATAACTAATTTCTAAGTGTTACCGTACTACAGCTCCTGAAATATAAACCTAGGATTTTTTTGTGTATTTTACATATTTCGACAAATTCAAATCTAGTTTTTACATTCACTTCAGACCTCTGCGATGCTTTTTCAACGAGATATCGGCGATAACGTATTTGTCACCGTTTCAATGACGCTGCCATGGGGTTTTAGTCTTACAGCTCTTTAAATATAAACCTAGGATATTTTTGTGTATTTTTACATATTTTTACACAAGTTCAAATTTAGGTTTTACAAAAAACTTCAGACCTCTGCGATGAGTTTTCAGCGAGATATCGGCGATAACGTGTTTTTCACCGTTTCAATGGCGCGGCTATAGCGTTTGGGTCTTACAGCTCCTGAAATATAAACCTAGGATTTTTTCTGTATTTTACAAATTTTGACAAATTCAAATCTACGTTTTACCAAAAACTTCAGACCTGTCAAAAAAAACCTCTTACCTACGTAGTCTCGTCTATGAGTGAGTGGAGCGACGCGGGGAAGGCCCCCCCCTCCTCCCCCGTGCAGACTAGGCGGCAAGAGCGGGCGTCTTCCGTTAGTGTTAGTACCTGCTGCCGAAAGAGTCGGCAAGACATTGCTCAAGTCAAGCCTCGGCAAGACCTGAAATGATCGTTTTCCTCCCTCCGGGGTAGAAAACGGTAGTATTTCAGTTCTGTGCCTTCAGCTTGAACTTTCGGAAAAGTGTTTACCATCTGCCGGCTCCAAGATACCAGCGTACTGTGACCCTATTTTTTTACTTATTCAGAATAAGCTATCTGAGTTAGTGAATAATTCTGTCTTTCCTTGGAAGTTTTACAGATGGGAAACCAATAAAAATATTCCAATACAGTAAGAAGATTTGTATTTATTATCATTTTACAATTTTGTATAAATTAACAATCATAAATTACTAATAACCACGTTTTAATTAATGTTTTAAACAATCAGTTACAGCAAATGCACTAAAACGCTTCAAAATTGGTAATTAGCGTATTTCCACCAGATCTCTGCCTTTCCACTTCTTTACATTAGTATTTGAGGAAGTTGGTAGATCCTCTTCAGTTCCCCCGCCTTAATATTACATCCAAGGGTGTGTCGTTCGCGTAGTCATACGAAGCAACCGCTCGGATCCGCTTGGATCTGCAAAAGTCACAATCACCGATTTATGAACTAAAATGGTTGCATATACCAACTTTTTAACCCTGAATAAGAAGCTTAGGTTAGGTTAGGGGCCTGTCAGGTTTTGCCCCGTGCTGTTTACACCACGAAGTCCACTGTTTTCTTGACGAACTGTAGGTCTTCCAAGTTGAGTTTCGCCAAGCGGACTGGAGAAGTGCGACATCTTCCGACTGAAACCCTGCAGTTAGTTGGCTCAACCCCGTACCTTCCAGACCTCCAAAGATAAACCTTTCATTCCTGGAGAGGGCTGATTGGTCGATAGGTCTATTAGGTGCCCGGTCCAAATTCCAGATTTGAAACGGTGCTTCCACTGACATCTTTTTGAGTTTTCCTCTCCAGAAAACGTTTTCCCATCGTGGTACCACCACTAGATATGATCCCGAAGCCTTATTCAGGTGCTGCAGGACCTTGGGGATGAGACCTGAAGGTGGTAAAATCCATGCCAACTGGAATTGCCACACCTTGCTGAACGCGTTCACAAATAACGCTTGGGGATCTTTGGCATCTAAGGTCACGTAATGGGGGACTACTTTGGACAGTTTTGTCGCAAATAGATTTATTAGGGGCGTGCCCATCTTTTGAAATATTTTCGTCGTTATATCCTTGCCGAGATGCCAATCTGTAAGATTCTTGCCTCGAGAGAGAGAGTCCGCTATGTCCGATTTTTCACATTTGCCACAACAGTCCTGATCAGCGCCATTGAAACTGCATACAGCTCTTTTCGATTTATATGCCAACCTAGTTGTTCCTTGGTCCAATATTGCGATAAGTGAAGGTTTCCTACTTGTACTCCCCAGCCTATGTTGGAGGCGTCCGTGGTAATAAATATCTTTGGATCGGCAACAAACATTCTGCCCGGTCGCGACAGATTCTTTATCCACCATTTTATGTCGTCCATGGCCGCCAGCGGCAGCAAACACATCCCATTGGGGTACTTTTCTGGTAAAACATGAGACGCTCTCTACAGGTTTCTTGTAAATAGGCGCCCGGGGAGTACTGTCTGCGAGTCCAAGACTGTAGAGCATCGCAGGACAATGGTCTTGTAGGACTTTTAAAATGGCCAGCATTTCTTTTTGGTTGCAATGTAACAGATTTTCCTGCTCGGTCCATGGTCCGGACAGAGACCAACTGTCCAACTGTGCACCCCAGGCTAGATCGGAGGCGTCTGTTGTTAGGAAATGACTTGGTGGTGAAATGTGAATCGGAGACGAAGCCTGGTTTGTGCAAATTACAAAATATAATAAAATGAAATCGAGGGTAGAACAAAATATAATCCTATAACAAAATCATACAAAAGAAAAGCAGCATGAAGCCGATCTTTTGTAAGATTATTAACTGAGGGTAAACCCAGAATAAAATCTTTTATGTAATTTAATCAAACAAAAGAAACATCAGAAATGATTTCTGAGCCTTTGTTAGATTATAATAAAATGGAGGTAGAAACGAACAGTATAACTGTTAGAAAATAATAATTAAATAAACACTCACTTGTACGATGCTTACAGATTTTCGGATATCAAATAAATTTCGGTTAGAAACCGAAAAGTAATGTACACCTGGGTGTTCAGGTTCTTTAGAGAAATATATCCTTATGCAGCGAAAAACAACGCCAATGAGCAAGCGACTCGAGCGCTGCTAGCGGCGAGCCCTACCAGGTGGTGAAGGAGAGGTGAAGGGGAGGGTTTGTGCGAAAGAGAGGGTTCTATAAGGTAGAAAGAGAAGGGAAATAAGCGGAGAGACAGAGTTGCCATCTCAATAAATTAAGCTTCGAATTTACGGTCAAGTTATTTAATGAGATATTTTACATCGTATCTTCTCTGCATTTGTTATAACTTTTTCGAAATGACTTTCATAATGTTGACCAAAGTTGAGAATCATATTTTGTTCCGCATTCACAACTTTAAAGATTTTTGATGCTTGCTTAATACATTCGGCATATTTTGAAGCAGTAAAAACGTAATCTTTCTTTCTGTTAAACTTTGACGAAAAATCCAAATATGTCACAAATGACAATGACATTTCATTTCTTGCAAAAAGGAGGCAGGTCCGAATCTGCTGCCTTCTTGCATCAAAAGGAATAGGGTGGCCCAGATCCAAATATTGTTAAAGCGCGCTTGGTTTTCGTCGGATTTGCCTCGTTCATACATCAAACGATAACCCTAATATTTGTTAAAATTGTAGGTGGAAAAAAAACAGTATCGGCAAACATTTGATCTGCCTCCCTTTTGCTGCAAGGTATTCAATTGCATTGCATGCATTTGCATTCAGAAGTATCATTGGTGCAAATATAAATAAGTGGTCCTGGATAAATTATATTGGTATCATCGAACTCTGAACTCATAATGAAACCGGAAGGTACTCCGTAATAAAACAATGTTTTCTAGTTGTTTTACGGCATCGTGATTTTCATGATAATTTACATTTATCAATTTAAATTTTTATATATATTTTTTCTTAAAACACAAAGGAAAATTCACAAGATTTATATTGAATACGTAAAAATAAATAAAAATATGTTTTAAAGAAAACCTGTATTTTCTTTACTTTGTTTTACTTCTCTCCAGGAACGTAATTCCTAATCCTAATATGTAGGTAGATACTTAAATAGATATAACATGTAGGTAGATACTTAAATAAAATACTCAAACTCTAATACTTAATCCTAGTAAAATATAGATACCTAAAAAAACGCAAACTGTAATTCCTAATCCTAGTAACAAGCAAAGCTCTGAATGCTCGACTAGGTCATCACCACCATCAAAACTAGCATCGAGAGAGGCTTGGGCTGTTTCAAACTCTAAATCGGTATGGGCAGGGTCATATCCTTCTGGATATATCCTTATGGCAAACTTATATGCCAGGTTGTGCTACACATAACAAGCTATTATAATTTTTGCACAGCTACACATAACAAGCTATTATAATTTTTGCACATTTTTCTGGCTTGTAATGTAGGGTGCGGTCTTTATTAAGGCACCGCCACCGATTTTTTAGTCTCCCAAATGTGTTCTCGATCACAACCCGTGCTTTGCCATGAACGACTGTGTATCTTCGGCTTCAAGACTTCCCTCGACCGCATCTAAGATTGGCGTTATCAGCTAGGGCCTCTGTGGATACCCAGAATCACCTGTTACACCCAAGTTTAGTATTTAACAAGGTTAGCTTTATGTTAAAAACTAACAAAACAGGGGTGATCCATAAATCATAATCCAACCCCTCTAAAAAGCACCCATCACCACATGTATCTATAGTTTCCAGAATGATTTCCCCTGAGGTGTCTTTGAGCCGAAAAGTTAAAGTTTGTAGTATTAGAAATACCAAATTATTATTACTTTTAGGTCATCCCTCGTAGGTTTACTTAACTAGTTACCACACTTGCTCTTTATTCCAGTGCAATTTCTGCATAAATGTGTTTACAAAGCTGTTCTCCCAGCCGAATTCGTAGTGAGTTGCCCCGCCATACTTGGGATTTACGTTTAAAATGTTACAATCACTGTCACAAACCTGTTGAAGATGTTTTTTTATCGATAACAATTATCATTGTGATTAGTCCAGCCAAGAACTATGCTTGATTCATTATAAACTTACTATTTGCACTTTCACGGAGTGGACATGTTTTCGACAGTAAAACAAATGTTCTACTGCCCTTCCTGGTTTAAATATATGGAAATGGGATCCGTCATGGGATGGAACCGCATACTCCAGGAATACCAAAAATTTAAACAGGTTATGATAACTGCAAGGGTATCCAAACTACGTAAAGAAATTAAACGATTATAAAATGTTTTTGAATAATGCGGCATATATAATACTTTTGCTTAATAGCTTCTCTTTCCGACCTTGAAGTGGGCAATCTTATAAATGTGTTAACCAACGCTGGGTGTGTCAGTGCTTTAGTTACTTCTCCTACAAATTTACTAACTATAGTTTGGCCCAAGTTTTTGGTCAAACCAACTATGCGTTGGTATGAACCCGTGGCAAAAAATTAAAGTGCGCAAAAAACCCTGCAATTAATTAGATGCTATAAGCATGCTTAGATTCGGTACAAATGTAACTATTAATGAGCAACTGTGGAATATAATAGGCACCTTAAGTTCCAAACTAATCCTTTGACTATGCTTTAGATTTGGTTTCAACCCGAGCTCTTCGCAAAGGAATTTAATGCCTCTTTGCTCAGTCTGTACCGGTGTCTGAACTCCACGTCCGTGATGATGATTCATTGGGTCCGTCAAGTGTCTCAGCTGGTTTCTTTGCGTTATCAAACTTTACAAAGAGTTAGAGGATTGGCATCCGTAGCAAAGCTTTGCGGCGCAGCGAGCGTATGTTCCCCCTACCTCTGCGTTTTGCAGCCGAGTGGAACGAAATCTTCGAACAAAATGTAGAGCAAAAGAGACAAATAAATATTAATTAAATTACAAGGTGTGACCGCATACCAACACAGCAGGCAGCGGGACGTGGCAAGTAACGTCGACGCTGTTCTGCAGGAGTGCGTTATCGCCCCACAAAAAAAAGTATAAATTTGTGCCATACAAAATAAAAAAAATAACAACCTCGTTTCTCGGCTTCTTCTAGGATCGTTGAGTAGACGGTAGGCAAATTAGTGATGGGCTTCTGCCATTGTCCTTTCGCCTACTTATCTGCATCTTATTGCATCTTAAATGCAATAGGTGAAACATACAATTGTTTCCTGTCTGATCATAATACAGCTCAGATCGTTACAATTGACGAACACATTAACAATAAAACTGATTTCTTTTTTGTGGCTGTTAATGATTTCAGCAAATGCACTAAAACGCTTCAAAATTGGTAATTAGCGTATTTCCACCAGATCTCTGCCTTTCCACTTCTTTACATTAGTATTTGAGGAAGTTGGTAGATCCTCTTCAGTTCCCCCGCCTTAATATTACATCCAAGGGTGTGTCGTTCGCGTAGTCATACGAAGCAACCGCTGATCATATTGAACCCGGTGTGCAATTGATGCCTGTCTTTAAAGGTGGTTTTTAACCAGCCCGTTATTACTGACCTGGACGCAGCCTTCACATTTCCTCGAGTAGTTATAAAAAGATTATGTAAATTTTCTCGAGATATACGTCTCTCAATGTGACATCAATCAGGCTCCTAACCCAGCCTACTAAATCAAAAGTTGAGTTATCTGATTTATTTAATAACCATCCTGATGGACGACCTCTTGTGCCATCCGTCTTTGAACCGAAGATAGGCCAGAACGTTACCGACGTCTCTGTACTAGTGTAATTATCTGTACCAATACTTAGAAGAGTCAGAACATGGATTTTTCGCCCCGATGCCAACAATAAAAACAATGACACATAACGTGATACTTGGAAAATGCTCTCTTTATCAGGCGGATGAGTCACTAACCAGAATAGGAGGTCCTGAATATTCCAAATCTGAGTCTTAGGAGTCATGGAGGCCTGTTTCTGTAGATTAATTGCCTTTAGCATTGATGTGATAAGCGGGTGTGAGGATAAGTTTTTGACTTCAGGATCTGCAAAAGTCACAATCACCGATTTATGAACTAAAATGGTTGCATATACCAACTTTTTAACCCTGAATAAGAAGCTTAGGTTAGGTTAGGGGCCTGTCAGGTTTTGCCCCGTGCTGTTTACACCACGAAGTCCACTGTTTTCTTGACGAACTGTAGGTCTTCCAAGTTGAGTTTCGCCAAGCGGACTGGAGAAGTGCGACATCTTCCGACTGAAACCCTGCAGTTAGTTGGCTCAACCCCGTACCTTCCAGACCTCCAAAGATAAACCTTTCATTCCTGGAGAGGGCTGATTGGTCGATAGGTCTATTAGGTGCCCGGTCCAAGTTCCAGATTTGAAACGGTGCTTCCACTGACATCTTTTTGAGTTTTCCTCTCCAGAAAACGTTTTCCCATCGTGGTACCACCACTAGATATGATCCCGAAGCCTTATTCAGGTGCTGCAGGACCTTGGGGATGAGAGCTGAAGGTGGTAAAATCCATGCCAACTGGAATTGCCACACCTTGCTGAACGCGTTCACAAATAACGCTTGGGGATCTTTGGCATCTAAGGTCACGTAATGGGGGACTACTTTGGACAGTTTTGTCGCAAATAGATTTATTAGGGGCTTGCCCATCTTTTGAAATATTTTCGTCGTTATATCCTTGCCGAGATGCCAATCTGTAAGATTCTTGCCTCGAGAGAGAGAGTCCGCTATGGTGTTGTACCTGCCTGGGATGTAAAAGGGGATAAGGTCCACCACAGACGATGGGCCAGCAGAAGCAATTCTCTTGTCGATTCCAGAAGAGTCAATGATCTCGTTCCACCTTGATTTTTCACATATGCCACAACAGTCCTGATCAGCGCCATTGAAACTGCATATAGCTCTTTTCGATTTATATGCCAACCGAGTTGTTCCTTGGTCCAATATTGCGATAAGTGAAGGTTTCCTACTTGTACTCCCCAGCCTATGTTGGAGGCGTCCATGGTAATAAATATCTTTGGATCGACAACAAACATTCTGCCCGGTCGCGACAGATTCTTTATCCACCAGTTTATGTCGTCCATGGCCGCCAGCGGCAGCAAACACATCCCATTGGGGTACTTTTCTGGTAAAACATGAGACGCTCTCTACAGGTTTCTTGTAAATAGGCGCCCGGGGAGTACTGTCTGCGAGTCCAAGACTGTAGAGCATCGCAGGACAATGGTCTTGTAGGACTTTTAAAATGGCCAGCATTTCTTTTTGGTTGCAATGTAACAGATTTTCCTGCTCGGTCCATGGTCCGGACAGAGACCAACTGTCCAACTGTGCACCCCAGGCTAGATCGGAGGCGTCTGTTGTTAGGAAATGACTTGGTGGTGAAATGTGAATCGGAGACGAAGCCTGGTTTGTGCAAATTACAAAATATAATAAAATGAAATCGAGGGTAGAACAAAATATAATCCTATAACAAAATCATACAAAAGAAAAGCAGCATGAAGCCGATCTTTTGTAAGATTATTAACTGAGGGTAAACCCAGAATAAAATCTTTTATGTAATTTAATCAAACAAAAGAAACATCAGAAATGATTTCTGAGCCTTTGTTAGATTATAATAAAATGGAGGTAGAAACGAACAGTATAACTGTTAGAAAATAATAATTAAATAAACACTCACTTGTAGATTTTCGGATATCAAATAAATTTCGGTTAGAAACCGAAAAGTAATGTACACCTGGGTGTTCAGGTTCTTTAGAGAAATATATCCTTATGCAGCGAAAAACAACGCCAATGAGCAAGCGACTCGAGCGCTGCTAGCGGCGAGCCCTACCAGGTGGTGAAGGAGAGGTGAAGGGGAGGGTTTGTGCGAAAGAGAGGGTTCTATAAGGTAGAAAGAGAAGGGAAATAAGCGGAGAGACAGAGTTGCCATCTCAATAAATTAAGCTTCGAATTTACGGTCAAGTTATTTAATGAGATATTTTACATCGTATCTTCTCTGCATTTGTTATAACTTTTTCGAAATGACTTTCATAATGTTGACCAAAGTTGAGAATCATATTTTGTTCCGCATTCACAACTTTAAAGATTTTTGATGCTTGCTTAATACATTCGGCATATTTTGAAGCAGTAAAAACGTAATCTTTCTTTCTGTTAAACTTTGAAGAAAAAGCCAAATATGTCACAAATGACAATGACATTTCATTTCTTGCAAAAAGGAGGCAGGTCCGAATCTGCTGCCTTCTTGCATCAAAAGGAATAGGGTGGCCCAGATCCAAATATTGTTAAAGCGCGCTTGGTTTTCGTCGGATTTGCCTCGTTCATACATCAAACGATAACCCTAATATTTGTTAAAATTGTAGGTGGAAAAAAAACAGTATCGGCAAACATTTGATCTGCCTCCCTTTTGCTGCAAGGTATTCAATTGCATTGCATGCATTTGCATTCAGAAGTATCATTGGTGCAAATATAAATAAGTGGTCCTGGATAAATTATATTGGTATCATCGAACTCTGAACTCATAATGAAACCGGAAGGTACTCCGTAATAAAACAATGTTTTCTAGTTGTTTTACGGCATCGTGATTTTCATGATAATTTACATTTATCAATTTAAATTTTTATATATATTTTTTCTTAAAACACAAAGGAAAATTCACAAGATTTATATTGAATACGTAAAAATAAATAAAAATATGTTTTAAAGAAAACCTGTATTTTCTTTACTTTGTTTTACTTCTCTCCAGGAACGTAATTCCTAATCCTAACATGTAGGTAGATACTTAAATAAAATACTCAAACTCTAATACTTAATCCTAGTAAAATATAGATACCTAAAAAAACGCAAACTGTAATTCCTAATCCTAGTAACAAGCAAAGCTCTGAATGCTCGACTAGGTCATCACCACCATCAAAACTAGCATCGAGAGAGGCTTGGGCTGTTTCAAACTCTAAATCGGTATGGGCAGGGTCATATCCTTCTGGATATATCCTTATGGCAAACTTATATGCCAGGTTGTGCTACATATAACAAGCTATTATAATTTTTGCACATTTTTCTGGCTTGTAATGTAGGGTGCGGTCTTTATTAAGGCACCGCCACCGATTTTTTAGTCTCCCAAATGTGTTCTCGATCACAACCCGTGCTTTGCCATGAACGACTGTGTATCTTCGGCTTCAAGACTTCCCTCGACCGCATCTAAGATTGGCGTTATCAGCTAGGGCCTCTGTCGATACCCAGAATCACCTGTTACACCCAAGTTTAGTATTTAACAAGGTTAGCTTTATGATAAAAACTAACAAAACAGGGGTGATCCATAAATCATAATCCAACCCCTCTAAAAAGCACCCATCACCACACTATAGTTTCCAGAATGATTTCCCCTGAGGTGTCTTTGAGCCGAAAAGTTAAAGTTTGTAGTATTAGAAATACCAAATTATTATTACTTTTAGGTCATCCCTCGTAGGTTTACTTAACTAGTTACCACACTTGCTCTTTATTCCAGTGCAATTTCTGCATAAATGTGTTTACAAAGCTGTTCTCCCAGCCGAATTCGTAGTGAGTTGCCCCGCCATACTTGGGATTTACGTTTAAAATGTTACAATCACTGTCACAAACCTGTTGAAGATGTTTTTTTATCGATAACAATTATCATTGTGATTAGTCCAGCCAAGAACTATGCTTGATTCATTATAAACTTACTATTTGCACTTTCACGGAGTGGAAATGTTTTCGACAGTAAAACAAATGTTCTACTGCCCTTCCTGGTTTAAATATGTGGAAATGGGATCCGTCATGGGATGGAACCGCATACTCCAGGAATACCAAAAATTTAAACAGGTTATGATAACTGCAAGGGTATCCAAACTACGTAAAGAAATTAAACGATTATAAAATGTTTTTGAATAATGCGGCATATATAATACTTTTGCTTAATAGCTTCTCTTTCCGACCTTGAAGTGGGCAATCTTATAAATGTGTTAACCAACGCTGGGTGTGTCAGTGCTTTAGTTACTTCTCCTACAAATTTACTAACTATAGTTTGGCCCAAGTTTTTGGTCAAACCAACTATGCGTTGGTATGAACCCGTGGCAAAAAATTAAAGTGCGCAAAAAACCTGCAATTAATTAGGTGCTATAAGCATGCTTAGATTCGGTACAAATGTAACTAATAATGAGCAACTGTGGAATATAATAGGCACCTTAAGTTCCAAACTAATCCTTTGACTATGCTTTAGATTTGGTTTCAACCCGAGCTCTTCGCAAAGGAATTTAAATGCCTCTTTGCTCAGTCTGTACCGGTGTCTGAACTCCACGTCCGTGATGATGATTCGTTGGGTCCGTCAAGTGTCTCAGCTGGTTTCTTTGCGTTATCAAACTTTACAAAGAGTTAGAGGATTGGCATCCGTAGCAAAGCTTTGCGGCGCAGCGAGCGAATGTTCCCCCTACCTCTGCGTTTTGCAGTCGAGTGGAACGAAATCTTCGAACAAAATGTAGAGCAAAAGAGACAAATAAATATTAATTAAATTACAAGGTGTGACCGCATACCAACACAGCAGGCAGCGGGACGTGGCAAGTAACGTCGGCGCTGTTCTGCAGGAGTGCGTTATCGCCCCACAAAAAAAAGTATAAATTTGTGCCATACATAATAAAAAAAATAACAACCTCGTTTCTCGGCTTCTTCTAGGATCGTTGAGTAGACGGTAGGCAAATTAGTGATGGGCTTCTGCCATTGTCTTTTCGCCTACTTATCTGTCCAATCACTAAGTCATCTTGTGTTGTAGCCCGCTGTGTCAGAATTTTAAGTAACCTAGATTCTTCATTTAAGTCACTTTGGTCTAACATAAGATATAGTAACCCGGCTCGATTACACATGTTATGTAAAATAGAGCAAACTGTTCCTATAACACTCGGTGAATTAGTAAACATCTGAAGCGCCATTTCAGTATTCTTATGGTCCTCTCCACACTGTTCCGTGCACCGCTGTGCAAATGTTTGTAATGACTCTCTGGAGTCCCAACTTCTGCATCTCTAAAAGGAGTCATTAAATGTGGTCTTTAGGGTATCCCTATGTGCCCTGAAATCAATTAATGATGGCCGTAATAAGTGCAATCCTACTTGTTATTATCATTGTATAGTAAACTAGCTGCGCCCCGCGGTTTCACCCGCGTAAGTTTCGGTATCGTGGGAATATCGGGCTAAAAAGTAATAGCTATAGGTAACAACTATGTACCTACCAAGTTTCATCGCAATCGGTTCATTAGTTTTTGCGTTAAGAAGTAGGTAACAAACATATAATGTAAATAATTCTTCACAAATCCATATTCAATTTATTCTTCATTGTTTTTTACGATTAGTGTAGAATTTGATTAATGGAGACACAGTAATAAAATCTTTCCGCAGTCGGAAAATAAAGAAAGAAAATAATAATGAAATATAAATACCTATAAAGAATTATTGCAAGGCTTCTCTGTAATCTATATTTGATGTGCTATTAGTTTGAAGCAAAATAAATTGATTCTCCGGAGTTCCCACGCGAGACAGGCTAACGTATTGCCCATGGGAAAACCACTCTTTTCTTATGTCGATGCCGACCAGTGAAAATGTTTGCCCCTGGGGCTTATTAATTGATAGTGCAAGATTTTGGCGTGTTGTCGGTAGAAGGCTACCTATGAGATGATATATGTACTTGTCTTTCTACTTTAATGTGGAAAGGGAACGCCACGCCGGCCGCCGGCGTCGTACGGTTCGCATATTGCATTTCTATACTCGTTATAACTTGGAAACTAAATGTCCAAACTGCTATTGTGTGAGTGACTTAACTATGACAGTTTATAATGAGTACTATAATCATGTAGTACATAATTTTCATGTATTATCAATGATTTTCTCAGCGCACTCCAAATAATGCATTTTATAGGCAAATTTTACTACTTTGGGTTACATTATTGCAAATACATGTCCTTCTCAGGGTCTAAAACTATCTCCATGCCACATTTCATCTAAATCGGTTCAATACATCCAGAGATTACCCACTACAACCTCACAAACTTTACCTCTTTATAATATTAGTATTGTATTATAATTTACCATTTTTCTTGTGTCGACACCCTTGCACCATCCCATCTTCCTAGCACGGTGGGCTGCGCTGGGGCGGCTGCTGCAGGTGCTGAAAACCTCAAACGGCGCAAATACAACACCTTGATTGGTAATTATGTGTTTGAGCCGTTTGGGGTTGAAACACTAGGGCCATGGGGTCCGAGTGCACACCTATTATTTCGGGATATCGCCAAGCGGTTGGTCGACTCTTCACGGGACCAGAGGGCTGGCCTTTTTTTTGGCCAAAGAATCAGCATTGCCATCCAACGTGGCAATGCTGCCAGCCTTCTGGGCACTTTTCCTTTTGACAGCGATGTGGACGAATTTTTTGACGCCCCGTAATTGTACATATTTTTATTGTTATTTAAGTTTTAATATTAGTTTGTAAATATTAATGTACATATGTAAATAAAAAAGTACTAATGTTCTTAATAATTTACCAAGTAGGTATACTATTTCTCCATTTTTATTTAAGTTTTCTACATGCTCCTAAACTGTAGTGTTTGCAAAAATCAAAACTATCATGTGTTGAACCTCCGAAAGTCACATGCAAGATGTTCAGATCAGCATCGTTAATCTGAAATAAGTAGGTATGATAATATGTTTTGGATTCTTTGCAACCAATATATTGTTTTTTTTTTTTGTTTTTTTCCATTGTGAAATTACTCTATGTCCAATATTTATTAATAAAACATATATATACAATTGAATATTCTAAAAAAATAAAATACCTATATACAAATGGGAGACGGAAAAAAGCTCATTGTGCATCAAAAAATTCGTCCACATCGATGTCAATGGGAAACGTGCCCAGAACGCTGGCAGCATTGCCACGTTGAATGGCAATGCTGATTCTCTGGCCGAAGAAAAGGCCAGCCCTCTGGTCACGTGAAGAGTCGACGAGCTTTGATATATTGGTACAATAATATATTATATAGGTACCTACCTAATGAAAGACGCAACTTACAATAATAAAATAAAAACTGTGTGGCAATTACTTAATAGAGAAACTGGAATTTGTTTCATTAATGAAACACAGTAAAGTAGTACCAATTTTCAAATCAGGCTGTAAGAGTGATCCCTCTTATTATAGACCTTTATCCGTGCTTCCAGCATTGAGTAAAATCATGATCTAATCATGCTGGAATAGATATTGTCTCACTTCAATTCAAATGGGATCCTGCATAGTCAACAGTTTGGTTTCACGAAAGGCCCTTTCCTTTTTCTTGTTTACATTAATGATCTCCCTTTTATAATGGCCAAATTATCCACTTTTGACAATTGATCAGTAGTTTTTCGAAAATATACATGGTAAATATCCCGAAACAAATATTAATTATAAATACAACTGTCCAAAAGTCAACTGGATTTTCACCTTTGCGTTTACTTATCGGTGTAGAAGCAAATATACCTGTTGTGCAAGCTCGTCTAAACGATGTTGTTGATAATTATAGTTTAGAGTCTCGTATTAATGTACAAGCTGGGGGGTTACCACAAGCTCTTAGAGTAAGGTTATTTTGAGATCGAGTAAGGGACAGATGTATATGACGTGTATACATCTGTCACTTACTCGATCTCAAAATAACCTTACTCTAAGAGCTTGTGGTCTCCCCCCTGATCGTGAACTTGCCCGACAACGATTGCAATTAGTTTCTGAAAAATTTAAAGAGCGTTTTGATTCTGTTAGGCGAAATAAAAAAATATATAACATAGTAAGTAAGTAAGTAAATTTTATTTGTTTAAACATGGTGTACATGATACATTGCATGCAGGATAGTAATGGGATACAGAAAAGTTCTAACATGTTCAGCCACATATCGTGGCGTACAAATTGGTAGGAAGAGATGGTGCATAAACCGTGATAATATTCATCAAAATTACATTTTATATCATTATACATCAAAGATTAGGTAAGTATAATAATTACAATTCAATAAGCATATTTTTTAGATACAATTCAATAAGCATATTTTTTAGATACAATTCAATGTCAAAGTAAGTAATCATTAAATAAATTGGTCAATAAAAAATATGAATAATACTGTCATTAAAAAAAATTCAATTAATTCAAATAAAAAATACAACAACATGTCAAAAAACAAAAAAATAATACAACATTGTCATCTCAAAAACGAAGAAAATTATCCTCTTTCATAAACTCTGCATACTGTAATATGCTCTTTCAGTTAGAAAACTCTTTAATTTACTTTTAAGGGCAGATATATTTAATGTTTTCCATGATTTGGGCAATTTATTAAAAATGGTCGGAGCCATGCAAAAGATGCTCTTACGCATAAGAGTAGTTTTAGCGCCGTGAACACAAAGTTTGAAATTATCACGTCTATTCCTAGGGAAAACATCAGACAAACGCTGAAATAAATGGGAATTTAATTTAATGAACATTACTGTTTCTAGGATATATAATGAGGGCAATGTCAATATTTTACGTTCTATAAAATAAGATTTACAGCTGTCCGTTGTTTGCAGTCTAAACATCGATCTAATGCACCTTTTCTGTGCCCGAAACGCTATTTCATTGTCCGTGCTATTCCCCCAAAAGATGACTCCATATCTAAGAATTGATTCGGCTAATCCATAGTAAGCAGTAATTAGTGCATCTGTGTTGAGAACCACAGCAAGCTGTTTCAGAGCGTAGGATGCACTACTCATTTTTTTACTAAGTGCCTCTATTTGAGGTTTCCAATTCAATTTGGAATCTATTATAGTCCCAGAAATTTTGTTGTGTCAGCTTCATTGATATTTATATTATTAAATTGAATATTCAGATTGTTGATTGTTGGTGTACGTTGTCTAAAGTGCATTACATTAGTCTTTTTTAGATTAATTATTAAATTATTATCATTTAACCAATTTATAATAGATATTAGTGCATTATTAATGTCAAGTTCATATGTGTTTATGTCATTACAAGCTATTGTCAAAGTGCAATCGTCAGCAAAAAGTGTCATCGGATGTTCAGTTATTTTAGGCAAGTCATTTATATACAAAGTGAACAACGGAGGCCCCAATACACTGCCTTGAGGTACTCCGTATATAACCTCGCGTTCTTCTGATCTTGAAGTTTCTTCACGTTTAATTTTTGTATTTATTTTACTGATCTCTGTAACTTGTTTACGGTTATGAAGATAGGATTTAATTAATTTTAAAACGTTGCCTCTAACACCATAGGCTTCAAGTTTCTCTGCCAGGGAATTATAATGGACGCAGTCAAAGGCCTGTGTCATGTCGCAGAATATGGCACAGACTGGTGTTCTCTTATCTACATTTAGCATGACATTATTTAAAAACTCATAAATAGCCAAATTTATACTTTTATTTTTTCGAAATCCCTTTTGTTCGTCACTTAATATATTATATTTTTCTAAATAGGTATTCATTTCACCATATATGTATTTTTCGAACACCTTAGACATAACTGGTATAAGCGCGATCGGCCTGTAATTTATCATTAATTCGTGATTATCTTTCTTATAGAGCGGTTTCACTATAGATTTCTTTAATGCATCAGGAAATACACCAGCACTTATGGAAAGATTAATAATGAAACACAAATGAGTACTTATTTCAAATGCAACTGCTTTCAATATTTTTGTGGCAATACCATCGTAGCCAACGCTGTTTGTGTTTTTGAGTTTCATAATAATATTTAGTATGTCATAGGGCGTAGACGGAGCCATAAACATAGATTGTGCTCTGCTAAGAATTAATGACGTTGAGTTTGTACCTGCGGTAATTGTTGGTTGTATTTTATCTATAAAATAATTATTAAATGTATTGGCAATGTCCTTTGGGTTTGTGATGTTTTTATTTTCGAATTTGATGCAAGAAATTGAGTTTTTCGGGGCATTGTATTTACTCTTATTAATTATTTGCCACGTAGTCTTAGACTTGTTATTAGAGGTTTTAATATTGTAATTGTTTTGTGCTTTCTGTGTTAGATTCATAATTCTTTTGAGTAGCTTTGAATATGTTTTGAATTTATCTCTATTAGATTGATTTGGTTTTAACCTATATTGCCATAGAAGCTTCCGTTTATTCTTACTACACAACTTTATCCCACGTGATACCCAAGTAGGATTTTTAGTAGTCTTAATGGTAATCATTTTGCTGGGGAAACATAATTCGTACAATAATTGGAACGTTTCAATAAAACAGTTGTAGGCTGCATTAGGATCGTCCATCTCGTATACATCTGAGAAGGATAGACTACTTAAACAAGTCTTGAATTTTTCTATATTTACCTGACTGTAGTCTCGTGTACTTTTGCGATAATACTTAAGAATATCCTTTTTTATAACGGGGCACTTTAACAGTTGTGCTGTGTGATCGGATAGCGCGAACTCCAATACTTGTGATGTACAACGACGCTTGTTAAAATCATGAGCAAAATTATCTATGCATGTTTGGCTCGCAGCCCGAGTAGGTTGTCTCAAAGCAAGTTGTAAATTAAAATTTAAAAGAATACACTCGAATTCGGCTGACAGTTTACTTCTCTTCAAAATGTCAATGTTGTAATCACCAGCCAAAACTATATTCTTACATCGTTGTTTGGATAAATATTTTAAAACAGTTTCCAGTTTATCAAAAAACTCATTGATATTATTTGAGTTAGGTACTCTATAAATACACACAATTATAATGTTATAGTCCGTCAATTTAACTGCACAGCACTCGATTACACTTTGCGAGGACATGTTTGCTACATCGGTCAATTCTTTCCATTGAATACCATGCTTAACAAGTATACATGCACCGCCTCGCTTACTTGTCTGTCTACTATAACAAGCAGCTAAACTATAATTAGGTAGGTGTAGCCGATTCTCACAGCCAGCCATTATAAAATGCTCTGAAATGCATATTACATCTACATCGACATCTCGTTCTGAAAGTTCACATAAACATACTGAGAGAGCATCAGATTTACTAACGAGACCGGCAATGTTCTGATGTAGTACACATAAATATTTAGTCACGAAAAAAAGTGTCCTTATTTGTCAGATTATTATCAATGGTTATGTCAATTGTATCACTTAGACTATTATTATATTGTATGTCAATTATTAAACTATCTATGTCCTTAAATATTATATACATTCCATGGTTACTTACTAAGCCAGTTCGTTTATTATACATTTTGTAGTCATAGGAAAGATTTTTATTACTGTCCAACAGATATAAATGTTCATATGTCAATACATCTAGATACAAGAGGTTATTGAAAGTTTCTGTTCTACTGTTAAATAAATTAGCATAGTATCCATATTTATACGTCGGTAAACATATGATCACATTCGTATTATTTATGTTTTGAATAACTTCTCTTAAGCGGAATATAATTTCAAAATAATTATTAGTATTTTTGAAGTCTTCATCACCTAAAAGAATTACACAAAAATCATTCATTGTGAATTTCATAAGTTTTTCTTTTAAACCGTTCAAGAGTTGTTCAATTTTCCCTTGACGTGTTATATAGTGGCAACAGTCAAATTTGTTTGCAAAGGTATTTTGCGCTATGGATAGTATTTTATTAGTATTATTCGTGCTCAGTATGTATAGTTTATTCTTGTGGGCAAAGCTGGCGACTGGCAGCTGGCTTTCCTTGCACACACTTGGATTGGTATCTTTTTCAGAAAAAGCCTGGATACTTGTAGAATTTCTTTTAAAACCTTTATCTTGCTTCGGTTGTTCTACATTTATAGGCTTGTCAGGGATAATAATATGTTGATCATTATTTTTCTTAGACGGGGTGTTAGTCTCATTCTGGTCTTTCTTTTTATTATTCTTCCGCATTGTAGTTGGTGGGGTGGAAGAAGACTCCCTATATCCGACCTTTTTATATAATTCTATGATTTTAGAACTCTTTTCCAATTCCCATTTTAATTTTGTATTTTCTGTGTTTAGATTCTCTATTTCATTATTTGCAATCAGTAATTCCTCCTCCACAGATAATAATTTATCTTGTAAATCACGTACTTCTAAAGTTTCGCATTGGTCAGGCAGACTTTGCACCGTGGTCTCAAAGAGTGACGAGTCTGAAGTGTTCATAATTGACACATTATTATGAGAGTTCGTTTTCCTTATTTTTCTCATTGTTATATTACTAGTGTCTCCACTCGCCATTGTTGATAGTAAAATAAGTAAATAATACTGATATTAAAATAATATGAAAATCAAAATATAAGTATTTAAGTCAGGATCGAACTTGTGCCTAATCAAATATTTTTGAAGAAGTAATGTTGTACAAAAAGAGCGTACGATGGTGGAATCGAACCCGCGGCACTTCGTTCATACGATTTCTGATGTCGGCAGTTCTCGCACTTCGCCAACTGAACAATACTTCTGGTAATGAAATAGTGTGTCTATTCTTATTTCAATAAATTTTCAAACATCAAACGGTCGTTATGTGACTCATGCTGCAAAAATGTTCACACTGTCAACTGGGTTTGCTGCAAGTTTTAGACACAATTATTTATTGATTTTTAAGTAGTTCACGATCCGCTTTTGTTGGGATATTGTTTTGAATGTTTTAAAACTGTATTTTATAGGGATTTGTTGCACCTTTGTCTTCTTTTAAAGTAGACAAAGACAAAGACAAAGATATTTTATTTCAACTAGGCCACAAAGCGGCACTTTTGAACGTTAGAATACATTAAAATTTACAGGGAATAAAAATTGATTCTACCGTGCATTCGGAAAGTAGCTTGTTATGGAGAAGAACGCACAAGAAACTCCATACTTACTCTTTTAAAAAAATATATGTTTTTTTTACAAAATTTAGGTACATAAGTACATACATTAATAAATTTATATGTGTGAGGACAATGCACCCAGAATCACTACATACTATACTACGTACAAAGTATTAAAAGTACTCACACATGTACTGTGCAGTTACATAATAAGCACTAGAAAAACACTAGCATCCGAAGCAGTTAAGTTAAGACCAATCCCAACTGACGGCGCCCGTTCACGAACATGACGCATGAATCGGCACCACCCAGCTCAACCATCATGAAGGGAACCGAATGATCCAACACACACGCCACCATCAGAGAGACATTTGAGAGAGCATGACACACTCAACTGCCAGGGCAAAAACAAGTCAACGAACGACACCAAGGTACAGCAAATGGTAGATTTACAGTTGGGTACATAGTACTCACACACGTGCTGCGCAGTTATACTATACTAAAAGAAATTGAGTCTATATAATACAAATATATTCATACAGTCTTCAGCAGGTCCAACAATTCTACAGAACAATAATGTTCTGCATATCACTTGTTTTTGCGCCCTAGTGGTTGTGGAGCAAGACTAGCATTGAGCCAAGCATTTTTATCAGTGATGTAATCCCCCAACTTATAATATGCCTGCCTGCATAGTGTGCGTTTTATACAAGTTTTAAATTTCGTCTCATTCAGTTCTAGAATGTGGGGAGGAATTTTATTGTAACATTTTGTACAGTACCCCATGAAAGAAGAGGCTACTTTAGCCAGTCTGAAACCTGGTTGAACTAATTGGTCCCTATTTCTAGTAATGTAATTATGTCTATCTCCGTTTTTACTAAAAAGATGTAAATTCTTTCTCACGTACATGATATTTTCATAAATATATTGACAAGGAACCGTCATGATGTTAATGCCCTTAAACAGTTCCCTTAGAGAATCGCGCCGGCGAAGATTGTATATCGCTCTGATGGCTCGTTTTTGCAGAATAAAAATTGACTCAATGTCTGCAGCCCTTCCCCATAGTAAAATACCGTAAGACATTATACTATGAAAGTACTAGTACTAGTTGCACGTCACTTTTAGATCACTTTTTCACTTTTCTGGGTAAATTCGGAGTTCAATAACGATAGGACAGCTAATTCCAAGCGATATTAACACTTTAACACCACTTTCAACGTTAAATACTCGGTAATACTATTTTTAAATATTTTTATACACGGAGACAATGTTTACGTGACGGCAGCGCCATCTCCATAGGTGATATAGTATATGTCAATCAAGACCACAGACGTAATGAAAAATTAAAACCAAAGTTCAAAGGTCCCTATGAAATTGCCTCGATTCTACCTAATGATCGCTATTCTTTAAAGTTTAGAAATCGAAGAGATGTTATTGTTGCAAAAGAAAAGTTACGATATTGGCCCGGAGAGTGGGTAGTAGAAAACATTGCTGTTGAAAGTGCCATTTGATTTAAATATGTTTTTGTCGGTAGTAAAAATTGTTTTAAGGCGATATATACGCCCCAATGTAACGCAGTACTGGCTGTGCGCCCGCTCGATGCCTTTTGAACAGTTTTGTTTGCAAAATATGATTTGATTTACATATGCTATGTTAGGTATGAAGAAATTCCAGCCATCAATTTTTCTGTATAAAAATATTTTTAAACATCCAAGTCGTTTTGGAGGAGTTTCCAAAAGTTGCGAAAAAATATCGTGTTGTTAATTATTTTTTTAAAGCAAAACTTAGTTACACGAAAAAACCTTGTGTTCAAAATTATGTACATGAGTCAATAATAAATATATTTTTTTTTCAAAAAAGGGTTTGCTGTTACTGAGGAGTATGCTTTAGAAAGTTACCGTTTTACGGCACTAAAGCGTATTTAGGCCCTTAAGAAAAATATTGTTCAGGTACCTATTGGTTTATTGGTAACGTGTATTTTATAATTAAAATAATAGGATTTTAGATAAATAATTATTTTCTTACTTTGATTCTATTTATAAACAACATATTATGATTAAATATAGCGACGAAAATGTAATAAACAAAAGTTACTGATACAAATTCATAATTAATACAGAAATGTAGGTACAGTGTCTGGTTTCAAGTGATGTAACGTTATTATAATATAACCGCTGATGTTTAGAAGCCTTGTGTTGAATTGTGGTCTATCAAAATATCTCAATAGTCAAATGTCCGCTACTAAGCCTTATATTTGGCGCCATGAAGTCTCACCGGTAGCGGGTGAAAGCGATTGGCGTGTCTACTTATTTGGCCGAAATATCCGCTACTAGGCCTTATATTTGGCGCCATGAAGTCTCACCGGTAGCGGGTGAAAGCGATTGGCGTGTCTACTTATTTGGCCGAAATATCCGCTACTAGGCCTTATATTTGGCGCCATGAAGTCAATCAAATCAAATCAAATCAAAATTTCTTTATTCAATTAGGCCATTAAGCGGCACTTTCGAACGTCAAAAATAAAAATTAAATGTAATAATAATTGATTCTACCGTCCATTCGGAAATGTAGCTTGTTATGGAGAAGAACGGACAAGAAACTCCAAACTTACTCTTTTAAAAAAACAAAAATGTGTTTTACAAGTATTTGGTTACAATAATCTTGTAGGAAAATACATATATGTGAGAACGATGTAAAAAAAAAAAAAAAAAACGCACTTAAAAGCGTCTAGAGTAAAACAAACAATTAAAAATACAATAAATAGGTAATTAAAAACATGCGGAGGCAGCTAAGATATGACCAATCCCAACTGACGGCGCCCGTTCACGAACATGACACATGGATCGGCACCACTTAGCTCAACCATCATGAAGGGAACCGAATGATCCAACACATGTGCCACCATCAGAGAGACATTAGAGAGAGCATGACACACTCAACTGCCGGGGCACACTGAAGTCAACGAACGACACATAGGTACAGTAAATGGTAGATTTACAGTTAGTACATAGTACTCACATATGTGCTGTGCAGTTATATAATCCAAAAAATAAATTGAGTTTATACAACACAAATATACATTACAATTATTCGTACAGTCTTCAGCAGGTCCAACAATACTTCAGAACTTTTCTGCTTATCACTTGTTTTTGTGCCCTAGTGGCTGTGGAGCTGGAATAGCGTTGAGCCAAGCATTTTTATCAGCGATGTAATCCCCCAACCTATAATATGCCTGCCTGCATAGTGTGCGTTTTATACAAGTTTTAAATTTCGTCTCATTCAATTCTAGAATGTGTGGCGGTATTTTATTGTAACATTTTATACAGTACCCCCTAAAAGATGACGCTACTTTAGCCAGCCTGAAACCTGGTTGAATTAATTGGTCCCTATTTCTAGTAACATAACTATGTCTATCGCTGTTTTTACTAAAAAGATGTAAATTCTTTCTAACGTACATGATGTTTTCGTAAATATACTGACAAGGTACCGTCATGATGTTAATGTCCTTAAACAGTTCCCTTAGAGAATCGCGCCGGCGAAGATTGTATATCGCTCTGATGGCTCGTTTTTGTAGAACAAAAATTGACTGAATGTCTGCAGCCCTTCCCCATAGTAATATGCTGTAAGACATTATACTATGAAAGTAACTAAAATAGACCAGCCTCGCGGTATCTACATCAGTAAATTGACGAATTTATCTAACAGCATAAGCCGCCGAACTTAACCGCCCCGCAAGTGATATTAAATGAGGACCCCATTGTAACCTTGAGTCTAGCGTGATACCCAGGAAAACGGTTTTGTCGACGAATTCTAGCTTCTCGTTGTTTAATATAATGTCACAATCATAACTTTTGACATTCGGCAAGGCAAATTTTACACACTTAGTTTTTTTAGCATTCAAAACTAAATTATTAGCAGTGAACCAATTTAGAACTTGCCGCAATGCATTATTTACGTCGGCAACGTTACTCGTACGTCTATTTATGTTAAAAATCAAAGAAGTGTCATCAGCAAATAACACCATGTTCAGTTTGTTTTTCAATAGATGGGGTAAATCGTTAATGTATACTAAAAATAAGAAAGGACCTAAAATTGAGCCCTGGGGTACCCCCATTTTCACGTTCAACCCCGACGAATTGACACCGTTTATTTGAACTAATTGCTGTCTATCATTCAAATAGGATTTTACTAAATTTAATGCTGATTGGCCTAGCCCGTAATGCTCAAGTTTCAAAAGCAATGTTTCATGATCAACGCAATCAAACGCCTTCGACAGGTCGCAGAAAATACTTGTCCCTCCTCCCACGCATCAAAGATGTGTTTTATTAAGGTGACACCAGCGTCGGTTGTACAACGTCCTTTGGTGAAACCACATTGTTTCTCGTGTAGGATGTTTTTCGTATTAAAATAAATGAGCATTTGATTTAGCATTATCTTTTCAAATATCTTGCTGAAAATCGGCAACACGGATACTGGTCTATAATTATTTGTGTCTTTACTGTCCCCGGATTTAAAAAGTGGTATAACCTTACTATATTTCATTAGATCTGGAAAGACTCCTTGATCTATACACAAATTAAAAATTAAAGCTAAGTACGGCGCTATAGTCTGAATAATGGAGGTACAAACTTTGATGGACATTCCCCATAGATCTTCTGTCAGTTTTATCTTTATTTGCTTAAAAGCTTTTATCACTGTTATTGGGTTTATATGTGAAAAGTTAAATTCAGTCGGGCATGCTGAAACGTTAGCGTGTAATAAACCATAAGCGAGCGACGGCGAAGAATTTAAGGTTTCAGTAGTTTTAATTGGGATGCTGGTAAAGAAATTTACAAATTCTTGAGCAACTTCTTTGTTATCTCTAATAAGTCCATGTGTAGTCTCAAGCGTGTAATCAGTATTATTTCTTTTGTTCCTGTTTGTTTCATTGTTAATAATTTTCCAAACCGTCCTAATTTTATTTTCTGCGAATTTAACCTTATTGCTAATGTATAAAGCCTTAGCTAGTTTACATGAATTTTTAAAAATTCTTGAGTAAGTAGCAACATACTTATTAAAAGTTTCAGTGTTTATATAAGGCTTAAGGCCATACAGCTCGTAAAGTCTTTCCCTACTTTTCCTGATTCCTTTAGTCGCCCAGTCACTGAATAAAAACTTAGGGCATATAGTTTTAGTTTTCTTCTTAAAAGTGTTATTGAATTCTGTTTGAACAACTGAGAAAACTTTTTTGTATAAAATATTACCATCGTTCACTGTGAGGTCCTGACAACTTAACTTACCAATTAAAGCGCTGTTAAATTTATTTAATTTGCCGGATGTTATTGGTCTGGATTGAATCTGCACTTGCTGTATTGGTATGCTGGACTCAAATGTTACCAGTAGCCCACTATGATCTGAAGGCAGACAATTCATAATGGCTTTGTTTAAGTAGTCGCAGCAACAAAAAACATTATCAATACATGTAGCAGTAGTCACAGTTGTTCGGGTTGGTTCCTCAAACACATGCGACAAATTAAATGATTTGAAGAGATTCAATAGTCTACTGCTATCTGAATTATTTTCTAAAATATTTATATTAAAGTCACCACAGATTATGACTAGTTTATTACCAGTTGTAAGTTTTGCCAAAACATCTTCCATCACTGACTCAAATATACAGTAGTTTTTATAATTGGGGGGTCTGTAAACGCACACTATAATATGCTTATCCAGCTCAACACAGGACAGTTCAACACTATGTTCAACTGATAGATCTACAATATCTTTACGAGATTTTGATTTAATACCATTTTTGATTAAAATAAGTGAACCTCCACGTAACATAACATTTCTGTTAAAACAGCTGCCCACAGTATAATTTTCATAATTAATAAGCATTGAATGTTCTTTCAGCCAATGCTCAGTAAAACAAATAATTTCAAACATTGTCTTTTCTAAAAACAGTTCTATTTCCAATTGCTTTGGAGAAAAACCTTGAATGTTTTGATGGAATAATTGTATAGAATTCTGCTTAGCCCCTTTTTTTAAATTAACTATGTGAGAGCAAGAAGGTACCTTCTTGTTGGTGGATGTACTCCTAACTATTTGGTTATTGGTACCCTCCCTTGTCCTACAAACTAGTTTAAACTATAAATATTAATAGCAGAATTGCTAACGTTATTAATGTTATTGGATATCTGTAAATTAGTATTACTACTAATATCAACTACAGTACATGACTTCGACATACTATTTATGTCTGAGTTTAAAGTAAAAGATAATAGCCTCGCTATTTGACGTCTTACCCTAATAGGCAGATACACTGTATTGCCTGTCGACTTTAATTTATCAACAAAAATGTTGATGTCAAAAAAAACTAATTTGTCACTGTAATGGCTGACAAGGAAATGAATATGTTTATTCAGCATGTGAATATAATTATTTTGTCTACTAGACAATTTTTCCAAATATGGAAAAGCACACAATATTATTTTATTACAATTTAATTTTAGTAACTTTGTTACACACTCAGTGATGTCGTCTTTTTTTACATCCAAACTGTTACCTATAAAGACAGTTACATTGGAGTCTGATTTATATACATTGTTTGTTACAGATTCCATGATATGCTTGTAAGATGACCCAGGCATACAATAATTAATAGTCGAATAACTCTGATTGCTATTTAATAATTTACCTAAACCTCTTCCAACACCATCTGCAAACATAACCGAATGAGACCCATGATTACTATTACTAGATGCAAAGGTAGCAGTCTCAGGCTGGTCTACTTGAGACACTTCCTGTGCAATATCAGGTGTGTCTTGGTCTTGGACAAAGATACCGTCCTGAGGCACCCTCTCAACCTGGGCTGGGCTCTCCGTTACCTCAGGCTGGACAGCCTTCAGGTTTGAGACTATCTGACAATTGCATTGACACATCACTAACTCATTTGCGGCCAAAATGTGTTCCTTGATTTGTAACTGGGATCTAACATATTTATTGTAAAGGGAGCCCAGTTTGTCTTCAAGTACCTTTATATCATTTTGTAAGCTCTGTGTGTCAATTTCATAAATTTTTATACTGTCCTCTAATTTAATCTGGTAATTGTTTAATTTATTAAGCAGGTCAACTCGTTCTTTTCTGAGTGGAATATTTTTAAAGAAAAGTTTGTGTTGTTTCCTGTACTGGGTATAATTTTTAATTATTTTATTAAATTTTGCATACTTTTTCAATTTTTTATGACTAACTTTATATTTATTTGTCTCATTTAATAAGGAATCTTCAGTCAGGTCAATAGTAGTAATGGAATGAGGTTTACAATTTGATTTTATTAACTCACTATATAAATGGCACGTTTCCTGTACCTGAGTACATGACTTTTCTTTTTGCAAATTCAGAATTTGAAAATTAGCATGAGCCAATTCATCTTCTAGGTCCCTAACTTTACCTAAAGCCTCCTCATAAAGATCACTGCAATTATGGAAACCATCCGTGACTACCCGCACTTGGTCGCGTTCATCAACAACATTTTGATAAGTCTCACCGGTAGCGGGAGAAAGCGATTGGCGTGTCTATTTATTTAGCTCAATTATTAACAATGAGGCCTTCCATTTGGTGTCAGTTATCTCACCATCTCAGCGGGGAAATGTCATTGACGTGTCCATAGTAGCAGCATTGTACCTACATTATATACTTACAATTTTGTGTTGTCATTTTGCAACCACTTAATTTTGGTAGTAAACACAATAATGTTATAAGTGTTTAAGGAGCTTTTGCAAATAATCTCAAAACAATTCTTATGTTAATATCTTTGTCACTGCCCCGTATGATAGAAACTTTCTAAATTACTTTTGTTGGTGTCAATTTTATAAAGTTTTTATAGCATCACTATTTTTGTGTTTCATGATTGTTATATTTTCGAAGCAAAATAGTAATCGATAGTAGCATGTTACTTCGTGGACGAAGTACAGTCAGTATGGCCGTAATAGATTAAGGAATACACGATAATATAATAATAATAATAAATAGCCCAATCAACGGGGCATAAGTAACCCGAAAAATTCTCCTGCCTGTGAGAGTAGGTAGTGTGATAAAGTAAGACCTACAGATTACAGATATCAAATTATCCAACAGATTTTGATAAGAGAAGTTAGGTATTTTTACCTAAACTTGAAAATTGCTTATAACTCTCTGTGAAAAATTCCTCAGACTGGAATACTTTCTGTATACGTACGAGTGTATTAGTTAGAATAGGCATGTATAGGCATCCAACATTTTTTCGATTTGGGAGACACTCCAAATTTAACTTTTAGCATTTTACGCTATAACTTCTACTGAAAAATTGGTCTGCTACTTTTTATTTTTTAATATGGTTTTATTACGTTAAATAAACAGATTTGATAAGTTATCCAAAAGATTTTCCTTTATTTGCCATTTTTTTAGATTTTTGCTTAATTACGTAATGTGAAAAATATCTCCGTGCATTTTCATACCTTTATTAGTCATATGATTTTATATTAAATAAGAATTATCAATTATCCAACAAATTTTCGAACGTTCATTATATTTGTTAGGATAGTTCGCTGATTTATGCTAGAGCGTAAGGGTTGACCTTCACTTGACCGCTCGGAGCTGCTTTGCCACGCATTACTTTTGGAGTATTGTAGGCGGGTTTTGTGGCCACCGTTATTATTGCAAATATTTTTTTATCTTAATATGCAAACTTATGTGAAGTCATCCAGTTACCACAAACTGTCAAACTTTCTCAATCGATTTTGAACTTAACCATCAAGATTTGAAGGTTTAAAATCATTTGGAGAAATTTTTCAGTTTTGTATAACCCAATGTGCTGTTGTATTGTGAATATTTATTACTTATATGGATTTAAAATAAACGGTTGATACCTCCTTAAGGACTATGTAAACTATGCAAAAAAATGGTCAAAAAGTATGTTTAGAAAGACACATGTTGAGGCGTTAACGAGTAAGATAAAAGAAGATTATTATTATATCCCTTATTTAATGTTCTTTTCTTATCGTCTTCATTTATTTTTATTTATATAAAATAAATTAATAAAAAAACATATAAAATAGAGCCCACCGGTATCGGGAACAGGGTCTAAGCATGAAGTTCAAGTTTTGTATGCACTAGGTAAGTGCCCCCACGGAAAATCCCCGGTTGGTGCAGGACTATTGTTAAATATGAAGACAAATATATTGGGCTATGGGTTTTGGAAGGTTTATTGGATCGATTGCCTAAAACTATAGAATTACTATTAGCCCCTGCCTGACCACTGTTGAACTACACGACTAAAAAAGATAAAATGGCAGGGGTGACTTACACACTCAAATAATGGGCTACAATAGCGGATCTTCACTCAAGTCAGCCAATTAAGGCAAGAGATGATGGACTTTGCCCGCAACTTATGAAAGTGTCAAACCTTACAGGACACGTGAAATGTCGAAAATCATATATAAATGATGCCATGATCAAGGCGTTTAAAAGGAAGAAGACATTATTCATGAACGCTACAGTGTCAGAAGCACCGGCAGCGAGCATCCCGCCTCTCGAATTCGATTTCCAGTCAAAATGTCTAATAATAATACAACTGTAAAAAAAACTAAATCTAATAAAAAACTATAATATTAACTTATACAACTCCTACGCACCTTCCTAATTTCGTGTATGGGGCAATAGACCACGGTCCTTCGCTATCCAGGATGTCTAAAATTTAGTCTAAATATCCAGAGGAATATGCATAACATGTAAGGATCGACGAGGTATAATCCAGGGTGCTAGTTTGAGTCCACTTTGGTTTTGCTTAGCCCTGAATCCTATAAGCATGCTGGAGAATTCAGGGCTGAAGAGAGGTGGTCAGGTTATATCTCACTTCCTTTACATGGATGACCTGAAGCTCTTTGCCCCCAGCAATCTTCAGCGGATATCTCTATCTCTACTGAAGGTAACTGAAACTTTTAGTAGAGCCATCAGGATGGAGTTTGGTGTGGATAAATGTGCGGTCATGCATGTAAAGCGAGGGGAAATTGTGGAATCGCGGATTACGTAAAACAAGAGGTCCCTGTCCCCAAACGAATCCTTTAATTATTTGGGTATGTCTGACATGAAGCAATCGTAGAAGGAACGCTTCTTTGGCTGCCTGAAGAAGGTATTCAATAGCCTTTCGGGCGGAAACATGGTGCGTGCCTCAACGATTCTGAGAATGTAGCGTTCCTTCAACGATTGCTTCATGTCAGTAGTGTTGATACCTAACGCTTCCGACATACTCAAATACATATATTATGCATTGATGTACTCTTTCGGCATACTCAAATTAACTCAAACGGCACTTGACGCCCTGGATAGGCGGGTCCGTACACTGCTGACTGCATATCAAATGCACCACCCACGATCGTCGGTCATGAGATTGTATATCCCTCGGAAGTGTGGAGGCCGAGGCTTTTTAAATACCAAAAACCTCCACAACCGCGAGATAAGCAAACTGAAAGAATATTTTCTACACGCCGACGTGGATATGTATGAAGTAGAAGTGGACAAGGGACTCAGCCCGCTCTCCTTGGCTAATGAGAACTGGCGCAAGCCTGTAGTGCTTGACAATAACGACCGCAGGGAGGTATGGCAAAGTAAGGAGCTTCACGGACGCTTTTTCCGGGAACTACATGGGTTCGATGTAGACCAATCGGCGTCCGTAGCCCGGCTGCGTTTCGTATATGCCCGACCCAGTGTTCGAAAATGGCAATGTCACGTTGTATTGGGATCGGTCTATCATCACTGACAGGGCTATTGTTGCCAATAAGCCTGACATAGTGGTGATAGACCGACTAGAGCGTCGCGCAATGATTGTTGACATAGCGGTCCCTCAATTCGAGATCCTCTTGAAGGCTGAGGGGAGATAAGAAAACTAAGTATCTTGATCTGGCTCGCGAGGTTGTCGACATGTGGGATGTGAATACAGCAGTAATTGTGCCGATAGTCGCGAGAGCCTATGGCATAATAGCCAAGAGCCTCGACGAACACCTGGGAGAAGTCTTGTTCCTCACCACTCTCTTGCCTTAATTGGCTGGCGTGAGTGGAGATTCAAAAGAGCAAACGTGCTCGGAGGAAGAAAGTTAACCCAACAAGATGCTTGTAGGGATCTTGACTGTACTTCCGGGAATGTCCTGATAGCCGTGGTATACCTCTCCACTCCTCAAGCACCTCCGGATATGGGCAACATAGCCTTGGCGCTACGTCACTCAAGTGCTAGAAACCGTTTATGGGAGCCCATTAACTGAGTGTTGCGGGGATCCGCTGGATGCGAGATGCACGGGACCGATCAATGTGGCGACGCTTGGGGGAGGCCTATGTCCAGCAGTGGACGTCTTTCGGTTGATATGATGATGATGAGTTCAGCAGTGGTCAGGCAGGGGCCATTAATCCTCCTATAGTTTTAGACAATCCATCAACCAAACTTACCAAACCCATAGCCCAATACATTTTTCTCCATATTTTGCAATAGTCCTGCACCAACAGGGGATGCAATTGCGTAGTGCATACAGGGATAATCATCGGTTGATTTCACATTTCTCGATACATGCCTAACAAGGCCTCTGCGAGTTGAATTCAGCCCCTTGCACGCCTTTCAAAGGATCGGGATCCCAGGGTCCCGAGATTGGCAAAGTCATGTAAAATAATAATAATATACCGCAGGGCAGCTTTGTGGCGAGCTGGTGGGCTGTGGCGACGATGTGTCTCTCATCTCCGGCTTGCCTTTATTGGCCGGTCGGAGCGAACACTGATAGGGCACAGAGCTCCCATCTCTCTCCTGCCTTAATTGGCTGGCTTGATTGGAGATCCGCTATCCGCTATGGTAGCCCATTAATTGAGTGTGCATGTCACCCCTGCCATTTTTTAGTCGTGTAGTTCAACAGTGGTCAGGCAGGGGCTAATAGTAATTCTATAGTTTTATACAATCGATCCAATAAACCTTCCAAAACCCATAGCCCAATATATTTGTCTTCATATTTAACAATAGTCCTGCACCAACCGGGGATTGTCCTTGGGGGCACTTACCTAGTGCATACAAGACTTGGACTTCATGCTTAGACCCTGTTCCCGATACCGGTGTCTTATCGTCTACATTTATTTTATATAAATAAAAATAAATGTAGACGAAAAGAAAAGAACATTACACAAGGGACATAATAATAATCTTCTTTTATCTTACTCGCTAACGCCTCAACAGGTGTCTTTCTAAACATACTTTTTGACCATTTTTTCGCATAGTTTACAAAGTCCTTAAGGAGGTATCAAACGTTTATTTTAAATCCGTATAAGTAATAAATATTCTTTAGAAATATAAAGCAAATTTCTAAACGCCTTTTTACAGTCAACAGCACATTAGGTTGTACAAAACTGAAAAAATTCACCAAATGATTTTGAACCTTCAAATCTTGATGGTTAAGTTCAAAATCGAATGAGAAAGTTTGACAGTTTGTGGTAACTAGATGACTTCACATAAGAAATGCATAATAAGATAAAAAAATATTTGCAATAATAACGGTGGCCACAAAACCCGCCTACAATACTCCAAAAGTAATGCGCGGCAAAGCAGCTCCGAGCGGTCAAGTGAAGGTCAACCCTTACGCTCTAGCATAAATCAGCGAACTATCCTAACAAATATAATGAACGTTCGAAAATTTGTTGGATAATTGATAATTCTTATTTAATATAAAATCAAATGACTAATAAAGGTATGAAAATGCACGGAGATATTTTTCACATTACGTAATTAAGCAAAAATCTAAAAACATGGTTAAAAAAAGGAAAATCTTTTGGATAACTAAAAAAGGTATGTATTTAAGGAAATAAAAACACATTAAAAAATAACAATTAGCAGATCAATTTTTCAGTAGAAGTTATAGCGCAAAATGTTAAAAGTTAAATTTGGGGTATCACCAAAATCGAAAAAATGTTGGATACCTTTACATACTTGTTCTAACTAGTACATACATACGTATACAGAAAGTATTTCAGTCTGAGGAAATATTCACAGAGCCGTATAAGCAATTTTCATGTTTAGGTAAAAATACCTAACTTCTCGTAACATAATTTGTTGGATTATTTTACATCTGTAATCTGTATTACCTAATTTCATCACATGCCAAATTTCATAGGCGGGAGAATTTTTCGGAAGTCTCCATACATCAAATATCCTCGTTGACTGGACTAAAAGCCCATTTATTTCCAACAACCTTAAATAACATTTTCTCTTATTACTAATTAACTATTACTACTCTATTATTGGAACCCCACGCTGGGTAAAGGCCTCCTCTAGCTTACTCCACAATTTTCTATTTTTTGCTTTGTCTCTCCAATTTTTTCCTGCTACTAGAATTATTTCGCCTATCCACTTGTTCCTTGGACGACCTCTTTTTCTTATTCCCGCCGGTCCTTTCCATGTTGTGGTTTCTAATGTCCATCTATTGTCTGTGTATCTCTCTATATGCCCAGCCCATCGCCATTTTTGTGTGCGAGCATGATGAAGTACGTCTATTAAGTTGGTTTTTGCTCTTATGTCTTTGCTTCTTATCTTTTGAATTTTTCTTATTTTTAACATACTTCTTTCCATCGCTTTCTGACAGTTTGTTAGTTTTGTTTTTATTTTTGTGTTATACGTCCATGTTTGGCAGCCGTAGGTAAGAGTCGGTAGAATACATGTATCCATTACAGTCTTCTTCAGGTGAAGGGGGAAAGTGCCTTTTAGAATTTCCTTTAGACTCCAGTATCTTTTCCACCCAATGTTCACTCGCCGTTCTATTTCTTCTTCCTCATTATTGTTACTGAATGATACTTGTTTGCCGAGGTATATATATTTGCTTACGTATTCTAGTGGCTTGCCATACAAGTCGATGTTGGTGGTTTTGCTGTTTGTCATTAGCTTGGTTTTATCTTGGTTCATCATGAGCCCAACTTTTTCGCTTTCTTCTCTCAGTGTGCTTATCATTTCGTCTAGTTTGTCACTGGTTTCGGCGAAAATGACGATGTCGTCAGCGAATCTTAAGTGAGTTAGCCTCCTCCCATTTACTCTGATTCCGTGTGTTGGCCAGTGCAAATTCTCAAAGATAAGCTGCAGTACCGCTATAAAAAGTTTTGGTGAAAGAGGATCTCCTTGTCTTACTCCCCGATAGATTGGTATATTTGTTCCTCTTTTTTCCAGTTTTACCCTGCTGGTACTTCCTTTGTAGATGTTCTTTAATACTTTTATGTATTTTTCTTGGATTTTGCAGTGATCCAGGGCTTCCCATATAGACTTATGAGAGATTGTATCAAAAGCTTTAGCATAGTCGATAAAAGCTATATATAGTGGTTTGTTGAACTCTTTGTGTTTTTCTATAACTTGTTGGATAACGTGTATGTGGTCTGTTGTGGAAAAGCCCGAACGGAAGCCAGCTTGTTCTAAAGGTTGGTGTTCATCAATTTTTGGAGACAATCTGCTTTGCAGAATTGACATAAATAATTTGTACACGCTTGAAAGTAGACTTATAGGTCTGTAATTACCTACGTCTTTCGGGTCTCCTTTTTTGTACAATAAGATTATAATAATCTTATTGTACACGATAATATACTATTATTTATTTATTTATATATGCTTTATTGTATGTACACCAAATGAAATCAAAGAAAAGGAAACTTAAAACTAAAATACAAACAAAGGGCGGCCTTATCGCATACCGCGATCTCTTCCAGGCAACCTGGACTATAATTAATAACTGTAATATCTAATTAATGTTTCTTTAAATATTTTGTTCATAGTGAGATTTATTTGTTGTGGTATCATTTATTCAGGTGTTGCAACACCAAAACGGAAAGTTGGTTCCATCGATTCTATGATATTTATTATGATGGTAGTAGACATTTTGAAACACTATAAATAGACCCTCCTGGGTTGTATCGCTCCTTTTCTGCTCTGGTCAGCCGAACTGTGAAGATCGAACGACTCGTAAAGTTAAGTATCTTAGCTATTATTTTATTTTATTGTATCCACTGCTGTAGTATATAATATTGCCTATTGACCTATTTTTGCCATTTTTGTGTGTTAACTGTTGTTTATACAAATTAAATAATCAATTGTTATTGCTTGTGTTTGTTTTCTACTTTCCCCAATGAAGTGTGTTCTATCCAGCCTAGTAGTTCTAATAACTTGCTTCTCATTTTAATAGACAGTTATTTCGATAAATCCTTTACATTTATAGTATTTTCGAATGCATGTGATAGATTTTAACTATTAACTATAGTTAAAATCTACCACATGCATATGCTTTTGTTGATGCGTCACGAAAGCCGTGTAACTCTACACTACTCGCTGTTTCCGTACCGTACCATCTTGGTATATTGAATTGATTGATACTTTCTAATTCTTCCTTGTTTTTGATCCATTCCTTGGTGATTTTATCTGGTACTTGTTCATCCCACTGAAGATTGGATAACCATGTTTAATGAAATAAATTCTTCAATTTTGTTGTTACTGGCACGATCCATCCTAATGGGTCAATTTTTTTTGACATGTCTGATAGTGACATTAGTGCTTGATTACTAAATTTTTGGTAAAAATGTGAAGTTATCATGTGTAGGGTTCCAACGAAGTCCTAACGTCTTAGTTAATCCTGCTTGATTAACTTTACTCATTAACTTACTTTCTTGTTTACAATAGCCATAATCTTCTCGTTGCAGCAGACGACTGTCGTTTGATGTCCATTTTCTCAAATTGAAGCCCCTTAATTTCAGCAGATTCATCAAATCTTGCTGCAACTGTTGTGCTGTTGATAGGGAGCAGGCTCCATGAAGCAGATAATCCATGTAGAAAGATTCTTCGATGACCTTGGCGGCTTCTGGGAATTTATCTCGTTCATCAGCCGCTAATTGTCTCTATGTCATCATTGCAAGAAATAGAGCAGCTTTTGTGCCTTGCGTCACGGTTGTTGTTACAAACAATTGATATTCTACAATTTTTTGTAAAGGGTTATCTCTCCACACATTTTTTTGTAAATGTTGATCTTCTGGGTGTACCCAAATCTGCTCAAACATTTTTTGTATATCAGCCGTGAATGCGAACTGATATTGTCTCCATTTAATGATAAGAGACTGAAGGACTTACTGTAAATTGGGCATCGTGTACATGAGGTCATTTAAACGTTTATTTGTAGATGTTTTTGCTGAAGCATTGTAAACATTTCTCAATGCAGTCGTTGCACATTCTTCGCGCAATACGCAATGATGCGGTAGGAAACATTCCAGTGTCTCATTACGAGGTGAAGGTTTTATGTGACCGAAGTTTTGTATTCGGTAATGAATGACTTACGACGGCGTTGAATATATCAAACTTTCTTGCATCATATTATTATTTTGTTGTGTCATGCGCGTGTTGCCTTGATTTGCACGTTCCTGATCATAACGAATATTGTTTTGCTGTGTAGAAGGCGTCGAGTTATTTTCCTTTAGTCAATTCCTTTGAATACGATTCATGCAGCAATGTGTTGTGAAATTTGTTGCATTGGAGGCAACGCTTTTTTAATAAACATTCTTTTCTTTTATGATCATATAAGCAGTTTTGGTAATAGTTGTCTTTGAAAATAACTAATCAAACCATTTCTGATAGGCAAGAAGTCGCTGAGACATTAGAAAATTTATTTACCAACATTCCGTTAGAGGTTACGAAGTCTCTTCCTTCCTCTTCTAAATTAGCTGAAGCTCTTCTTAAAGAAAACTTTACTAAAGACATACCAATCTTTACATTTAAACCAATATGTATTGATTCAATTAAAAACGCGTTCAAAAGTCTCAATAAAAAAAATACTGAAGACTTGTGGGTGATATCCGTTAGGGTTCTTGGAGATATTATTGACTCAATTGCTCCTGTCCTAACAGGCATATTCAATGTTTGGACAGCGGCACTTTTCCTGACTTAATGAAACACAGTAAAGTAGTACCAATTTTCAAATCAGGCTGTAAGAGTGATCCTTCTAATTATAGACCTATATCCGTGCTTCCAGCATTGCGTAAAATCTTTGAAAAAATCATGCTGGAACAGATGTTGTCTCACTTCAATTCAAATGGGATACTGCATAGTCAACAGTTTGGTTTCACGAAAGGTAGGTCGACAACGGACGCGGGAGTAAAACTCATCAGCCACATCTTGGAGGCTTGGGAGAGGTCCCAGGATGCCATTGGCATTTTCTGCGATCTCTCAAAAGCTTTCGACTGCGTCGACCACAACACACTGATCTGTAAATTACACCACTACGGAATTCGTGGAAAATCTGCTAATCTCGTGCTTTCCTATTTATCAAACAGACAGCAAAAAGTAAATGTTAATGGGGCGACGTCCTCCGGGTCTCTAGTCAAGATGGGCGTGCCGAAGAAAGAAGTGTGAAGAAGAAATGCGGGTATTGCAAACTTATTGGGCATAACGTCAAACTATGTCGAAAATGGATTGCTGATGGAAAACCTTCCAAAGAACAACAACCATCTACTAAACAAGCTAACACTTAAACCTGACTCTTATGCAAGTTGAGACCAATGAAGCAGTGACCAACTTTGAAGATCTTGACAATTGGTACGTCGATAATGGCGCAACAAGCCATGTCACCTGTCAACCTGACATATTCTCCACTTTTCAACACTTCTCTAAGAATCAGACGGTTACCATTGCAAATCGATCTACAACTGAAGCCATTGTAAAAGGAACAGTCGAATTGATTGCCGATGTTTATGGTCGACAAGAGCATATCACATTATGCGATGTTTGGTACGTTCCCGCAATAAGACGCAACCTGCTCTCTGTACTCGCTTCTCAAGACAGGCTACAAAACAGTGTATTCACATCTAAGAGAGAATCCTGTCAGATGATAAACACTGGAAAAGTGAACTTGATTGGCACACGTGTCAAGAATGGAGGTCTCTATAAGCTGAAAGTTCAGAAATCCAATTCCAGAAGTGAGGAAGTGCTCACTTCTGGGGTTGGATTGTCAACAGTAAACACTTTGCAACTTTATCATGAAAGATTCGCTCATCGTAGCAAAATAGACGTTAAACAATTGATTGATAAGGAACTTGGTATCGAAGTCAAACTCGATTCTAAACTATGCACAGGATGTGTTGTAATATGGAAAGACACACAGACATAAATTTGGAAGAAGAGAAAGAGCTAGAGAACGATATACACAGATGTATGTGGTCCTTTTCCAAATTCATTCATGAAGTTTCGGTATTTCGTATTGTTTAAAGATGACTACAGTAATTTTCGTCATGTTTACTTCATCAAGCATAAGTCTGAAGTCAAAGACAAGCTCGTGCAGATGATCAATGAAACGAAGGCAGTTGGTCATGTTATTAAAACAATAATCAGCGACAATGGAGGAGAATTCAAAAACGAAGCCATTGAGAAGAGACACCAGAGCAAAACGTTCACTGGACCCCCAATGAACGAGAAAATCGAACCCTCGTAGAAGCCGCTCGTACTATGAAGCACGCTCACAAAGATCTCCCTCTTGCCTGTTGGTCAGAGCTTGTTAACACGGCTGCGTACATCCTGAACAGAACCGGGCCAACTTCTCAAGAAGGAAAGTCACCATTTGAGCTGTGGTTTGCAAAGAAGCCGTTCATAATATAAGCCGTCATTGGAACAGAATGTTTTGCACATGTTCCCAAACAGAAGCGAACAAAGATGTCAAAGAAAGCTCAAAAATGTATTTTAATCGGATATGATGGTGATGATGGCTATGCATTACTGGGATTTAATAATAACAACGAACCGTCATTGATCCACTCGAGAGATGTGACATTTAAAAAACCTTTAATAAAATCAGTTAATCTAAATAATAAAGTGTAAACTTTTGTGATCTTGCTAACAGTGTATTTTTTATTTATATTTCTATGATTTTACATTAAAACAAAATAATACGTAGGTATTAACGTGGCGTTAAGTGATTTTTTATTTTTTAACCGCCTTCAAAAAGGAGGAGGTTCTCAATTCGACTGTTTCTTTGAATGTATGTTACATCAGAACTTTGTACTATGTGGTCCGATTTTGATATTTCTTTTTTATTTGAAAGCTGGCTTCTCATGTGGTCCCATTTAAATTTGATTAAGATCTGATGAAGAACTTCGGAGATTTAAGACCTGTCTTTAATAAATGACAGCAAATCTCTCGGGATAGCTGCACTCGCATTTCTGTTTATTTTTTACCATTTCATAACATAACATCACGCCGGTACGTTTTTAAAGGGGTGCGCAGATATGCATAGTTAGTTCACCCTGCGACCCTAGACAAGTGACATTCTAACACCGAAAGCGTGGCGATAGCGATTGTCAAAAAGACAAAATTGTATGGGATTGACAAGTGAACTCGAAAAATCACGTGATCAATTCCTTACATTTAAACATTTCGACTATCGCCTTCGCTGACATTGAATGCCACTTGTCTAGACTCTAGAGCCTATGGTACACCCTCATTCTACAGGTATTTTGTTCAAGTTTCATGTAATTCGGGTATCCCATTCTGGCATTATAGGTACATTACAATAGAACTTACACAATATGTACAACAACTAAATAGCGTAACATTAAAAACTTTTTTTACAAAAAAATACAACCACCGCCCAACCAAGCGACTTTCAAATAAAAACATTACAAAAATCTACAATTTCGGAATCTGTGTCAAAAAACGAAGGAACGAAAACTTGTAACAACGAACCGAATTTTTAAGTTATTTTTCACATTGTAGTTTATTTATTTGTAGGAAGTCGGTTGTATTTTGTAGTAAAAAAAATATTCATAAATCTAAACACCCGACTGCTTAGAAAGCGAACTAAAAAAACGTAAACAAGAAAAAAATCATGCTGTGCAGTCGGAGGTATTCGCGAGCTGACTGACCAAAACCAGATATATCCTCCGACTGCAAAGCATGTTTTTTTTCTTGTTTATGTCTTTTTAGTTCGCTTTCTAAGCAGTCGGGTGTTTTGATTTTTTGAATAAATCTTTTTAATTAACACTTTTTAGTTAACATTTTATTCGAATAAGGTACATTTAAACATATAACTGTTATATATTTTTGAAATCGCCTCTTAAAACCCTTTAATTTGATACCCCACACGAAGGGATTGGATGGGAAAAAAAAATTGGGCAACCACAATATGGCGCCCAAAAGCCGCCATTTTTTCTATTTTTCAATTTTAATGTAGCCAGTGACACTCGCAGGGTTAAGACGCATCGATTGACGTACGAATCATCAAAATCGTCCAACGCGTTTGGCCACATAGGAACAAACATACATACCTACATACATAGACTGATAAACACATTACCCTCCTTCGGCAGTCGGGTAAAAAGTTTTTTAACGTCACACATGTATTTAACAAAGGTAAATTAATAAATTTGCGCGCTTATCTAAAAGGAAAATTGGCGCTAACATGTAAGCTTTTTATCCAACTGTTTTAATTAACGCTCCCAAATAAGATTCGTTAAGTATCTTAATCAATAATAACGTTATTAATTAACATGTCGTATGACGTAAATCTGTGCCTGGTGCCGCGTCCAAAGTTACCCAGTACTGAGCCAGTGGAGGTTTGCTTGTCGCACCCCAAACTACTGACCCCGCTCCGAACTAAACGGTTAAAAATAATAATACTAATTACATGTCCATAGTCACCTCACTGTAATAGTGTCAACTCGTCACGTGAAGCTGGATGACTCTCCCCTGCACCTCAGAGTCTGGCCTCTCAGAAAACATCCGTAGGATTCCGTTGTCGCTCCCCCGAATCCGACGCATCAGAGAAGCTGTTTTCTTGCGCATAACGGCATAAAGTCATCGAGTCTTGCGTCAGCAAACATGCCCGACGCGCTGCAGAATCGAGGGAGAATCACCAGAATCCTAAAGGAACATTATTGTACACGAATCGCGCTGTAGGCCCGCTGGGTGTAGTTGAACCACAAAGCGCTGGCGTAAAAGTTTTGGCAGTAGGCTCTGAATGTGTCACTTTTACGTCTACTGAACACCTTGCGAATCTATGAACCAATCTGTTAGTACGCACCGACAGTGCTCTTCGTTCTCGCTCAACATGCGCTTCATCTTTAAGGGTGACAATGTACCCTAGACACTTAAACTGAGCGACACGTCTAAAGGTACTCCGTTCAGATAGACAGGTGGTGGTGCTCCGGTTCTTTATTGCCACCTCTAATGACCATACACACACTCTTCTTCTCATTGTACCTCAGACCGTGAGCCGCAGCATATAACTCATAAATGTCGAGCAGTTTTCTTAAACCACTGAGCGATGGACTCAGCAACACCAAGTTGTCAGCGTAGCTGATTTTATTAACACAGACATTATCTATATGACAACCGAAATGGCAGTCACTGAGCCCATCGATCAGTTGATCAACTTACAAGTTAAATAATCTTGGAGCGGACAGTCCTCCTTGTCTCACTCCACACTCCAGTGCACACTCGTCCTACAAAACATTTACCCACTTAACGAAATTCCTCTGGTTTATGTACCATAAGGACAAGATGTTAATGAGTTTAGTGGGAGCCCCTACCTTCTCCAAGCTTGGCCCAGAGCCTGTTGTAGTACACTAAGTCAAAGGCCTTCAGACAAAATGTAAACAATATAGAACCCTAAATATATGCCTGCCTGCAAACCGCTGTGTGCCAACCAAAGTGCTCAATACTGATAATGTCATTGCCTGGGGATTTTCCTCTAACCATGCTTCTAACAATCCTTTCCACGTCTTTACTGGAAAAACATAATAAGTTTTCTGGATCAGTGACACCAGCAACAGGCACCTCAATGCTTGATGATAATGGTGACATTACTTTAAAATGTCCATTAAAAAAGTTGGCTATATCCTTAGGCTCACTAAATCCCCCCATAGTCACTGGCATACTAACATTACCCTTATTTTTTTAGTACCCTTCCAAAAAGGCCGAAAGTTCTTACCGGATACATGTTCTGCCAGAATGTCCATTTCAAGCTTGTTTTTATGGTTTTGCCAGAACTATCATAATAATAAAGGATCACTCCGGCCTGCTACATGACACATAATTATCTAATAAAAGTCTGCCTACCCTTGTTGTGTGCGTCCCTTAAATGTTTGTTCCATCCTGTTACACTCTTACCTTTTCTATGATTACTGATTTGAAAAGATAAAGTCCTAACGATCCTACTTAATCACAAAAAAAAATCATGAACACAAAAACAAACAACGCATACAGGTTTACTTTCTATATAGAATATAATAAATAATGTCGATTCGCGGAGGTGCTCGTTCAGTTGATAAAATGACTTCAAAACGAGTCAACACGTTTAATGTCTTGCTCATAACCTTCGTAGTTGTCGCGGTAGGATGTGCCATACGCATCCCACAACTACACGTCAGAAGAGAGACAAAGACCTCCCTCGGATACTCCAAGGACTCCCTCATGAATTTTACGGAACGAACCGAAATATATGGATATATTGCTGAAGAACATCATGTGATCACGGACGATAGATATATACTTATCATGATCAGGATAGTGAAGGCCAAGAACTGTCAAAAGAAGAAGAGATCACCACCAGTGTTGTTAATACTGGATAGATTCTGGACCTAACGCTGGACTTGCCTACGACCTTTGGTTGGGTTATGTCAGAGGGAATTATTACTCCAGAGGACACGTTCATCTAAACCCTGACAAGGATGCAGCATACTGGAATTTCTACATTGAATAAATCGGGATCTATGATGTGCCAGCAATGATCGACTATGTCCTGGATTATACAGGATTTGATTTTATTTCGATCACGAACGAGACTAGGAGAGTGTTATTTGGGCACTGCCCAGCTGGCACCTCCCTTCACAATTTGGCTCGATACGGACAGAGCATGAGGATTAGGAGATTCGAGAAGTTTAACTACGGAAAGGAGCAAAATCTAGTGAAATACGGAAGCGAACATCCTCCGAAATACAACGTCAGTGCGACAACAGTGCCTATTGTATGCATTTACGATAAAAACGATGGAATAGTGGACGTAAAAGATGTGGAGTGGTTATTGTCCAAGCTCCCTAATGTGTTAGAGTCAGTGAAGGTGGAAGACCCTCTGTGGAACCACGTGGATGTTACATATAATCAGTACACCGGTGATACTATTTTCTCTAAGATTAATGAGTATTTATTAAAATATACGAGTGCCTAGCTGTGATATTTGTTTAATTCGTTCCCGAGTAATTAAAAATTGATGTATACAGTGTCGTGACAGTACGTATTAACCTGGTTTTGTTATAAATGTTTTAACATTGAATATAAATGGATTTAAAAAAATTGGAATTTTCTTTTTGTTTAAAAAATATTTGTGAAATGAAGTGGATAAAGTGCGATGATTTTGTTTGAAAAACTACAGTTAAGTAAATAATTTATTTAGTTGGTATAATGAAGGTTTTTTTTCCAAACATTTACTTGTCTTTAAAACTACAGAAACCCTTTCAATGTTTTGAAACCACAGATATAAACCTCATGTCGCAAAATTATGTATCTACGTGTAAATCGCGTGTCAAAAGAGGGCCTAAAATGTGAGATCAATAATAGAGCAATATTCTTACTTAAAGCTGTTTCATTTAGAGCTATCGGCACCGAAATTTAGAAATATGCCTAATTATACCGTATTGAGCTGTAAAAACTGTGCAAAAGAAATTGGCCGCAACAAAGGAAATATTATTTTTCATCGTTATGTAATTTTTTTCTTAAATTGTGTGTGAAAAAGTGGATAGCTAGGTTTTCATACAGATGGAGGGATTTGCGTTTTCTAGTTAGTTAGATTTATGTCCGTGTTAAAAATCTATTGTAAAGTTGAATATGAATATTAAAAAAAACATTTATTTGCTCTCAAAAATATAACAATTAGGTAATTATGATTTTAAACATTTTATCGACTCTAACAGTAAGTAATTTATACTAATATTATAAAGCTGAAGAGTTTGTTTGTTTGAACGCGCTAATCTCAGGAACTACTAGTTGGAATTGAAAAATTATTTTTGTGTTGGATAGCCCATTTATCGAGGCAGGTATAGGCTATATAATATCACGCTACGACCAATAGGAGCGGAGCATAAATTAAAAATGTAGCAAAAACGTGAAAAAATATCCTTTTTGAGAGCTTCCGTTGCGTACGCTGCGTAAACGGTTTAAGTCACGCAACAATCATGTACGTAGTACCCTACGGTAGGGTAGGTCGGGTAGATGGGTAGGTAGGTAGCAGTTGACGGGAACGAAGCCGCTTGGGGCAGCTAGTCATAAAATAAAATCCGTCAGGTTGAACTTGAAGCCTATCTGAGGTTAATGAAAAAATGGTCATCATTCTCAAAAATAACAATATAGTGAGTATCGATGTTTTTGGAATAAAATATACGTCTCATCAACTATCAAAGTAACTAATATTTTGAAGAGGTAAAATGGATTCGTTGTTAGTTTGTTTGTAATCGGCAATTTTTGGAAGTACTGAGATTTAAGCAACATTCTACCAACGAAAGCATCAGATTAAATAAAAGTCAAAAATGGGAATGGCAAGCAAACAACTTGGCCGTTGCAACTAGAGCGCGAATCAGCTAAACATCAGTAAACGAAACGTCACGGAAATTACCGAATCATACCACCGACAGCGTGATCGGCTTACAACCAATCGGCTAGTCGGCCAAAGTTGCAAACTTGAGTATATGATATTAATTTCAAGTCACTATATACCTCCATGCGTTCCCGAGACAAAGGGTCTTGACAAACAGACAGACAATAAAGTGATCCTATAAGGTTTCGTTTTTTTCCTTTTGAGGTACGGAAACCTAACAAAGTGATTCTATAACGGTTCCGTTTATTACTTCTGAGATACGGAACTCTAAAAACTGATTGACTTGAGAATCTGCTCCTTTTTATCGTCGGTTAAAAATAAGACTGTAAGTACTCATTTTGGAACCTGTTTTTATTTGACAAATCTTTAAAGTTAAATCAGTTTTAGTTTGTTTTTAGGTTTACGAAAGTTTGTAGGTATCACTAATCATCTGATTTCTCAATCGTCAGAGAAAAACATGACACTCTTAAAATTATATTGATGACTACATTATAATTATGAATTTATTATATAACCTAAAATCAAATAGTTTATTTCAAATAAACCTTAGCGGTACCTTTGAATTGTCAAAGAAAAACAAATAAAAGATCACTCTAGTTGCAAATTCGCAAGCGTCAGTCGGTCTCAATGGAGAAGAATTTGCAAGAAATGCCACGGACATTCTTTTTTTTCCATCAGTTTTAATTACAAGTTTTTGGTAACATCTTCATTCTTATTGAAAAAATACATAAATGTGAGAACGATGTCAACGATGTAAAAGCGTCTAAAATAACAAACAATTAAAAAAAAATACCATAACAGGAGTTATGTTTCGGCGGTCGGGGATTTACTTAAAAAAAATGTATTTATTACACAATTACTTTAATTATAAAAATACAGGATATTTAGCTGGTGGCTGATGCAAGACTGAATATAATACAAAGAAAAATAATGATGTCTAATTTTGCGGTAAATGCAAAGTTGCAAAACGACGCATGTTGACGGTGACTGCTTACTCAGCGTAAACGTCTGTTACAATGAGTTAACTCCTCCCTCCATAGGATAGAAGCAACTCTTGCTTCTGGCGGCGTCCGCGCTGCCCTTGGTGTCCTCCGGGATGTTCTTTGTTTTCCATTGATACAGCTTCCAGGATGCTGCTGCGACCAGTAGGATATATAGGATGATTGTGCTCCAGCTAGGTGTAACTGCTATGATTGGCCAATTATCTTCTTCTGGCACGGAGATGTCGCCTGCTCTGTTGATAAGTTCGTGGATGCTGTCTAGTGAGATGTCTTCTAATTGGAGTTCGTATTGTATTGATTGTTCTGAGACTTGATGCTGCTCCGGTAATGGTATGACCTCGTTGATAACGACCGTGTCGGTGTGAGACCGCAGTGTCTTATTCATGATGTTCATCTGGCAGTCTTCTGTTAGTGTAACGAGATGAATTCCCGACAGCTTCTTATAATCTGTCTTGGAGTTGCATTGTGTTATGGTAACTTCTTCTTCTCTGAGGACAAGTAGCCAGTCGTTGTCTCCGATCTTCTGAACTTTTCCTCTTCTTAAGTTCATCTTAGCGTGGCAGCAATTTGCTGGGCGATGCTGGATGAGTGATAGTATGCAGTCATCTGAGTCTTCAATTCTTCTGGTGTCGAGGAGCTTGCAGAGCTGGGTGTTGTCGGTCAGTGGCTGACAATCATCTTCCAGGTAAGCGTACTCATCGTTACCAAGTGCCAGGTATTTTGATTTTGGAATGATAGTAAGGTTACTTTTATTTGGGATAGAATAGAGATGGATAAGGTCGTAGGTTTTCGAGGTAATTGAGGGGATTTCGAGAATAAAGTTAACAGAGTGTTCTGTGCTGTAAGCTTTAACTTTAATAGACTTCTCTATCCTGTATATGTTACTAATGCTAATACTAGCTACTGGTTTAAACATAAACATACTTTCTAAGTTTCTTAACTCTTCTATTAAATTCTGAGGACTTATAATACTAGGATGCATGGTAGGCACCATGCAAATCATCTGAGCAAAAGTCATAGCATCTTCTAATAACATTAACCTATCTAAAATTATCTGTAAACTAAAATCTATCTATACGTAAATATCTAGGAAATGTAAATGGTTAGAAAGGTTGTTGGAATTATTCGTAATATTTTGTAATACACTAGCCAAATGTTGCTGATTATTATTTAATTTTGTTAACTGTTTACTAAACTCATCGATTGTATTGTGTGCTAATACCAAGGATTTCCTTTGTGAATCCTGTACGTTTCTAACTCTTTTTTTAATGTTTAAAATTTCTGCTTCTAACTTAGCTGCATCTTCTTGGTCGAGATTACCTGTGATAGACTTAACGACAGTACCTAATCCATCTATCAGACCGCGTCGCTTTCTAACTTGCGGCGTTAAAGACTTAATCTTCTTACCAATAATATTAAGGATATATTCTATTTGATTCCTATACGTTTTATGTAACTCTCCAGATGCGGTACTCTCAGCGTTTTTCGTGCTAGCATATAAGGACATCAATTGGATAGATGTAAAGTGCAGATTGCTAATGTTGTAAACGCAAGCAAGGCTAAAGTAGTTGTCTTGTTTAAGGAGTTGACCTTATTTAAGGAGGAGGATACCATTGTCATTACCTACTTGGGTAATGGTTACGGTTGCTGTTGTGATGAGCACGACGGCTCCTGCAACAAGATGAGGCCTCCGTAGTAGTTTGAAGTGAAACCTAATGGACTTAGAATTTGGATGGTTACCTATTATTTCAGCCACATTATTTGGGTGAAGGTGTGTGATCTTGTATGGTCCTTTGAAGACTGGCTTCGTCTTGTCACTGCGTGCTGACTTTGCTACCTGTTTATAGACAGTTTCACCTACCTTGAATTTAATTTCTTCTGCTTCTTTGTTACGTTTAGCAATCACCTGCTCCTTGTTTTTGGACATGTGTTCCGCGATGCACTCCTGAACTGCCTCTGCGTTGGCCCGATGCTTAATAACATAGTCCTGGTAAAATTCTTTTGGGTAGTATAATTCTAGTGGGTTTCTGGATGCTGTGTGTCCGAATAATAACTCATGAGGTGTATAATCTGTTGCTGAATGTATAGCGTTGTTGTACGCTATTATAGAGTACTTCATAATTAGCTGTATAGGATCATCTTTGTTAGTCATTCTTTGTATCCTAATTATTTCGGCTAGGGTAGAGTGTAAACGTTCAATAGGGGAATTAGAATTAGGGTTATAGGGTATCGTGAAGTATACGTGAATGTTATGTAGTGCGCAAATTTCTTTAATAACATCGTTGTCGAATTTAGTATCTGAATCTGTGGTTATTTTATTAGGTAAACCTAACACTGAGAAAACGTTTAGCAGTGCTTCAGCTATATGGACGCTACTGCATGCTGTTAGTTGGACTGCCTGGGCGTATTTAGAGAAGTTATCAATTACTGTAAGGAATGTTGCGCCTCCGGTTGAGTATAGGTCCATAAATATGTGTTCCATCGGTTTACGAGGGGTATCGGTTATAGCTAAAGGTGGTTTAAGAGGGTTGCGTTCGTATTTAGACTTCAGACATGTGTCGAATTGATTAACGAATCTTTGAATCGTAAGAAGCATGTTTGGCCAATAGTAATTCCTGTGCAACTGTTTATACGTCTCCTGAATACCACGATGAACCGTCTTACCTTCATGATATTTCTTAATCAACTCTTGTTGTTCCGGTTTGTTTTCTACTAGAGTTACGCGTGTTGTACATTTAAGTAGCTTAGGGCCTCTATCATTAAATATTGTTGTGTAAACTCTAGAAAAGGCATGGTATAATTCTTCATTATGAAAGTAACAATGGAATATACGATCAGCAATGGTGTGCTCTTTAAGGAATCTAATTATCTCGGACTCTGTATTATTTACTGGGATAAAGACATCTTTTATAACTACCTTTGAGTTAGTGGATCTGTTATCTACTCTATACATAGAACCGGGTGTTGACCTAATGTGGAACTGTTTTAATTGCCTATCAATAGCGTCTGCTATGATGGGTATACCTTTATTTTCGTTGTCAGGCTGTGTATGTCTTGTAGACACTAGTTCAGGTTCAGCTGACACTACACTCATGCTATCAGTACCTATATTAGATTCGGGAATACTTGAGGTTTGTAATTGTATATTTTCATTGGGTGCTTCTGTGTCTGTTTGATTTTCGGCTTCTCTACGCACGTTTTCGAATATTCTATTAATTATCTCATCGTCTTCGTTATCGTCTAAATTAACAGCTAAAGAGTCGACACTACCGTGGAATATTTTAATACGTGATAGAGCGTCTGCGTTAGTGTTTTGACGCCCTTTCTTGTATACAACCTTGTAATCATATTCTGAGAGTTTTAGACGCCATCTAGTTAATTTTGAATTGGGGTCTTTTAATGACATGAGCCAGGTGAGAGGCCTGTGGTCCGTATATATGATGAACTTTCTACCGTAAACCTAAAGTATTTTATTGCCCATACTATGTCGAGTAGCTCCTTTTCTATTGTAGAGTAACGCGATTCGGTATCTGATAGTGTCCGGGATGCAAATGCTACCGGTTTATCGGATCCTACTATTCCTTGGGATAATACCGCACCTAATGCTACGTCCGAAGCATCGGTGGTGAGGATGAAGGGCTCATCAAAATTAGGGTACTGTAGCATTGGAGCGTTAGTTAAAATTTGTTTGCACTTATTGAAAGCTTCTAAGAAATCCGGGGAGTGTATGACTTTACTATTTTTCTTAAGGCAAAGGGTCATTGGTTTAGTAAGCTTAGCGAAATCATTTACGAATTTTCTGTAATATCCGACCAAACCTAGGAAGCCTTTTATTTCCTTCTGGGTCTTAGGTAAGGGGAAGTTAAGTACGGCTTTTATCTTGTCTTTGTTTGGTTTTAAACCTTTATCTGTTAGTTCATGTCCTAAGAAGTTAACCTGTTTTTGTAGGAACTGTGATTTATCCAACTGGATCCTTAGATTATGTATTTTGAATCGATCGAATACTTGTTTTAATTTTTCTATGTGTTGTTGCAATGACGTAGATATTATTATTACGTCATCTAAGTATGTGTACACATTGTCTATGCCTCTTAATATATGGTCCATTAGTCTTTGAAATGTACTTGGTGCATTTTTGAGTCCAAATGGCATTCTAAGGAACTCATAGTGCCCTCGTTCTGTGGTGAATGCGGTTTTTTCAGTATCATTAGGGTGCATTTTCACTTGGTGAAAACCGCTAGCAAGGACTAGGGTTGTGAAGTATTGAGCTCGTCCTAATCTATCTAATATGTCGTGTATATTTGGTAAAGGGTATTTATCTTCAATGATACGGTCATTGAGTCGTCTGTAATCAATTACGAGTCTCCATTTGACGTTGCCTGAGGAATCGGGCTTTTTGGGTACGATATGAACGGGACATGACCAAGGAGATATGCTCTCTCGCACGATACCTTGCTGAACTGCTGTGCGAACTGTGGGTTTTCTGGCTTACCTGCCGTACGCATTGTGACATCCGATGATACTGGCGTGGGAACCGGTGGTTTTGGAATGTTAGGTTGATTCCTAAAGTTATTTGAAGCATTCGGTCTAGAGTTACCTGATGCTGGTTTGGCCTTCCAGGGCAATACAGATTGTACCCATTGTTGACGCTGTTCGGGGGTCCTATAATTTGGTTGAGGTGCAAAGTTTTTTGGGGGAATAATAAAGCCAGGTGCAAACGGGCTTGCTGTATTACGGATGGGATTATTATTGCCTGGTTGTTTAGATAACTCCCTTGGCTTTGCTTGTGACGTTGAAGGATTATTGCTGTAATTAGCTCTATTTACGAAAGCCTAGCTATTTCTTGTCTGGCCGCTATGATGGCTGCTTCGAAGGTGTCCGGTTTGGCGATTCGAACGCCCAACGAGACATGGAAGTCTAACTAGTTTATATACTGTTCTATAACCATCTTTTCGTAATACGTTTTATTTCCATGTTCACCTACGGAATGCAGAGTATCTAAAAGCTCGCGGAGGCGTTTGCCGAAGCTTTCAGCGTCTTCTGTCTTAGACTTACGCACTCGCTTAAAAGTGCAAGTAGTGATAGGAATTGTAATGTCAGTGGGTTCGATTCCCGTTTTGTCTTTCATTATTTTTCTATTTGAACTTTCCGTACTAGCGTTAGCATCTGGCATTGTATTGCTCAAGACATATGCTGGCTTTAGTCTGTCTATAGATATACTAGCTTTTCGTCCTGGCAACTGGATGACATAAACCTTTGAGCTCCTTTGTAAAACGCGGTATGGTCCATCATAAGGAGACTTCAATGGTTTATGTACTGTGTCGTCTCTGACAAATACGTAATCGACTTTAGTTAACTGTGGAAGTACAAAACATGAGCGTGAATTTCCGTGCGACTCTGGTGCAGGCCTAAGTGATTTTATATTTTCCCGTATCTGCTCCACCAAACTGTGTGGCTCTGAAATACCTATTTTCGCGTCATCGTAGAAATCTCCGGGAAGACGTAATGTGCGACCAAATGTTAATTCTGCAGCTGATATCCCACTGTCGCTTCGACATGCTGCGCGGAGACCTAACATAACTGTTGGTAATTCGTCGACCCATGACTTTCCGTTTAATCGAGCCATAAGGGCGGCTTTAAGTGTTCTATACCATGTTTTTATGCAATTTTATTCTATTCTATTCTATGCCAGCGCTCTACAACTCCATTTGCTTGTGGGTGGTAAGCCGTGGTGCGTATCCTATTAATACCCATAATTTTCAATAGTTGTTGGAAAAGCGTGCTTTCGAATTGGCGGCCTTGGTCGCTTGTTAATTTTACTGGGCAACCGTATCGGCAGATCCAATCTCTATATAAAATACCCGCGACTTTCTCGGCGGTTATATCCTGCATGGGGAAAGCTTCTGGCCATCGTGTACACCGATCGATTACCGTTAAGCAATACCTGAAACCATTTTGTGAAATCGGAAGTGGACCGATTATATCTATATGTATGTGCTGGAATCTATCGACTTTGGGAAACTGGCCTATATCTGAAATAGTATGGCGACCGATTTTTGATCGTTGACACTCTATGCACGTTTTAGACCATTCGTTAATGTTGCTGTTCATATCTGGCCAGAAGAACTTTTTGCTGATTAATTGCCGGGTCGCCCGAACACCGGGATGACTTAGATTATGAATACTTTCAAACGCGATTCGCCTTACTTCTTGTGGTATATACGGTCGCGCACATTCAGTGGATACGTCACAATATATTGGCTTATTACATGTAGGTAAATATAATTTCTTTAGAGTGATACGGCTGCTATTATTTGCATTGCATGCTATCACGTAGTCGTCGGTTTCTTGCAACTCAGCTATCCGGTTGTAGTCTATACTCGTGGGACAGAAAACTGTTTCTACACGCGATAAGGTATCGGCTACTGTGTTGCTATGCCCGCTTATGTGACGTATATCAGTTGTGAACTCGCTGATATATGATAAATGCCTAATTCTATGAGCTGTTTCGTCGGATGTTTTCCCTAATTTTGAAAAAGCGTAAACTAGCGGTTTATGGTCTGTGTACACGATGATCTGTCGTCCTTCAAATATTTTTCGAAGATGCTTTATCGCCATGTATATGGCTAATAATTCCCGGTCGTAAGCGGAGTATTTCTGTTGGGCCGACGTTAACTTTTTAGAGAAATAAGCTAATGGTTCCCAAATTTTATTAACTTCTTGCTGCAAAACTGCACCTACGCAAAACTCAGAAGCGTCGGTCATCAAGGCAAGCGTCGAATCATTCCTTGGATGAGACAATGTAGCGGCCGTTTTAAGACCTATCATACATTGTTCAAAGGCCTCACTAGCTTTCTCTGTCCATTAGATTTTACTTTTGTCTCTTTTTTTTGTGTTGCCGAGATACTTGTTGAATGCCGACTGATACGATGCTGCGTTGGGCAAATGTGCTCGATAAAAATTGTAAAACGCCGTAACTCTTCAACTGTCTCTGGTTTTGGGTAGTCTATGATGGCCTTGACCTTTTCTTCTGTCGGACGTATACCATTTGGTGACACGTGGTAGCCTAAAAATTCTAAATTAATTTGTCCGAAAGCGCATTTATCTAAATTGACTGTTATCCCGTGTTTGTGTAACCGCTGAAAAATTATGCCTAAATGTTCGAGGTGCTGAGTTTTATTCTCACTCATGAAACAGTGCATCATCTATATAATTAAAAACAAAATCTAGGCCATGGAAAACCGAGTCCATGAATCGCTGGAAGGTCTGCGCGGCATTCCGCAATCCAAATGTCATTCGAGGAAACTCATATAGACCGAAAGGCGTTATTATCGCTGTTTTCTCGACGTCCTCCGGCGCGGTCTCAATGAAGTGATAAGCCCTATTTATATCGATTTTTGAAAAAATATTCTTACCCGACATGTTAATGGTAAAATCTTGTAACCGCGGAATTGGGTATCTGTCTGGCTTCGTGATGGCATTTAGTCGGCGGTAATCGCCACATGGCCTAATATCCCCATTCTTTTTCTCAACTATGTGTAAGGGGCTTGCCCAAGGACTCTTTGAAGGTCGACAGATACCTAATTCTTGCATTTTGTTGAATTCATCTTTGACACGTTGGTATCGGACGGGTGCTAGAGGCCGAGCTCGTGCAAAGACCGGTGGACCGGTTGTTTCAATAGAATGCTGTACAGAGCTCGGTTTCGTTTCCACGAATGACATTGGTTTAGTTATGCTTGGAAATTTCAATAAGAGGTCATGATAAGGATGATCGATGCTAACAGAAAGAACAGAAGGTTCACTCATGTTTACTATTGATGCTATGACATTTAAATCAGTTACCTGGTCGATGAGTTTTCGGGCACTGACGTCAACCAGAAGTTTATGATGGCTTAGAAAATCTGCACCCAATATTGGTTGTTTTACGTCTGCAATTACGAAATCCCATCGATACGGCCTGCGTAACTTAAGATTTAAAACTAATGATTTTACCCCATAAGTTTTTATCTCCGTCCCGTTGGCTGCAAATAATTTGTATTCACTGCACTCGCGAGTACCAGGTTTTTTTACGACCGGTAGCACTGACACATTTGCTCCTGTATCCACTAAGAAATATAGTCCACTGTTATTGTCCATGATCCTGAGGCGGTGACTCGGTGAGATGGCGCAGAGCTCCGCCGTTTTCTGCGCCTTACTTAGTTTTCCGGTTTCGTTTTCCACGCACAAGGTTCTTCGCACTTCTTTGCCCTGGTGCGAAAACGAAAATGATAGTAACAAAGCCAGTCTGGGCTCGCAGGCGTCCGCCTTTGAGTAGAGGGATCGCGGCTGCGATTCCGAGATGCAGAACGTGAACCATTATAATTATGGCTATTCCATCGTCTTTGGTATCTTGGTCTTGATCTTTCCATTTCTGCGACCTTGAAACTCAGTTTCGCTATTTCGGCCATGATTAGCTCCGTATCCTTTGAAGTCGAGGGCTGCTGCGTCACTGCGTTTACGCCGTTTGTAGTCCGCGTGGCTTCATACACGTTGTCCGCTATTGTAGATAAGCTGTCCAAAGACTTGGTGTCCGACACTGCCAAAACTGCCCGTATCGTGCCCGGCAAGTAACCTTGCCATAAAATCAGCAGTGTATCATCTGGTATTTTATCTTTGGCTAGCTCCCGCATACGTCGTAGGAGCTGTGATGGCTTCTGATCGCCCAGTTCCATTTCACTTATTAGCTTTTGTAACTGTCTATTTTTGGACTCTTCGTATATTGTTAATAAGCGAGTCTTCAGCGCGTCGTATTTCTGTACAGCTGGTGGCTCCATCAAAATATCCGTTACTTGTTCGACTACATCTTTGCCCAACTTTGAGACCACTAAGTCAAATCTTGCTTCATCTGGTAGTTTTTGTGGAGCCAACGTTGCTTCGGCTCTGATAAACCAGACCCTCGGTTGGTCTGTCCAAAAATCCGGTATTTTTGAGGTAAGAGAGATCGCGGCCAACTCGGCTACCGAAACTGGTGCTGTTGCCATATTTATAGTCTTTGACGGTATTACACTCACGCGCAAAGTTCACTTTTTCTTGTCGGGGTCACCACTTTAGGAGTAGTGTCTCAATAAAACAATAGGTTACCAAATTCACATGTATTCACTTTAATTAGTTGACACGTCTACACACAGGAATTATCGCGTACGAGTGGCCACGTCACTTGTGCGCCTTACATTATGAAGTATCATCTTACATACTAGGTAGGTACCTACGTACAAACTGTCGCTATGGCGTCCCTACAAACCCATAACGAATAGGAGGTTCGACCTGCCTTCCTGATCTTGTTAGTTTCATAGTTTCAGAATGATGAGATACAGGTAAATTAGAATTATCATGAGATACAGGTATATTAGAATTATCATGAGATATACAGGGTGTTTGGAAGGGAGCTGTACATACGCCTAGGGTAGAAACTAGGGATAGTCTGCTACCTACCCCCGCCCATTATATTGACCTTGGCCTCAAGGTTTTTTTTTAATTTATTATTATTTTTTATTTGACTTTTTTATGATTTTTTGACTAAAACTACCTGTAGCTCAAAATCTATCCATGGGACCGGTCGGCTAATGGTCTTGTTTTAATCGTTAGAGTCTTAGGGTCCTGCAAAAAATTATTTTACACCAGAAAATTGTGGAGAAGAAAAGTTATGGGGCCTGAAGTACCGTAGTAAGGTAAAGAAATAATTTTAAGGGCAACTTTCTATGGGGTTTAAAAAAAAACTAACAGGGTTGGAGTTCTTCTGATTTTTTTAAAACATCCTCAGTCCATGCCCTTTCTAACGATATGCTAAAAGTGTAATTATCACTTTTAGTTTTAAAGTTATTAATTAATTTCCGCAACTAGGGCACTTCAAGCAAAAATTTCAACTAATGAAAATTAAATGTGTTCGATCGTAAAAGGATGGCAAATGAAACAAAAAATTTGGTAATGACTAATGTCATTAAATTACAAATTTTAATTAATTACTAATTTTAATTAATTACAAATTTTGTTCAAATTGATGACCATTGACCTGTAAACATGCTCGGCACCTCTTCCTCATCTCCACGGTCACCGTTCTAAGCAGCAGTTCCTCGCGCATTGTATCGAATGCGGCGTGGATCCTGTTAATTAGAACCTCCCTTGTTGGTACTTCTTCTGCGTACACCAACTCTTTCGCCCTTCCCCAGACGTAGAAGTCGAGTGGGGTAAGGTCAGGCGACCTTGGGGGCCAGGGAATTGGCCCACCCCGACCAATCCAAGAATTAGGAAAGCAGTTGTCCAGAAGCTCCCTCACTGCTAGGCTCCAATGAGCAGGACAGCCGTCGTGCTGGAAGACTATGGGCCGATCTTCGTCAAACACTTCTTCCGCTAAATCAGGCAAATCGTTTTCGAGGAAATCTAAGTAGTTTTGCCCGTTTAGGTTGTCTGGCAAAAAGTGCGGCCCTATCAACCGATTACCGATGACGCCTGCCCATACGTTCACGGAGAACCTTCGTTGAAAACCTCTGTGCCTCTTGACTCTCGGGTTTTGATCTCTGGGTGCCCAGTGATGGAGATTGTGGTAATTTACAATTCCTTCCTTGTCAAACTTGGACTCGTCAGTCCAGAGAATACTCCGTAAAAAATTAATATCTTCCACGTCCGTATGGAGCAAGTGGCGGAGCAATTAATAACTTTAAAACTAAAAGTGATAATTACACTTTTAGCATATCGTTAGAAAGGGCATGGACTGAGGATGTTTTAAAAAAATCAGAAGAACTCCAACCCTGTTAGTTTTTTTTTAAAGCCCATAGAAAGTTGCCCTTAAAATTATTTCTTTACCTTACTACGGTACTTCAGGCCCCATAACTTTTCTTCTCCACAATTTTCTGGTGTAAAATATTTTTTTGCAGGACCCTGAGACTCTAACGATTAAAACAAGACCATTAGCCGACCGGTCCCATGGATAGATTTTGAGCTACAGGTAGTTTTAGTCAAAAAATCATAAAAAAGTCAAATAAAAAATAATAATAAATTAAAAAAAAACCTTGAGGCCAAGGTCAATATAATGGGCGGGGGTAGGTAGCAGACTATCCCTAGTTTCTACCCTAGGCGTATGTACAGCTCCCTTCCAAACACCCGTAGGAACATTCAAATTATGCACAGACTCATCATCACTTAACATATACTCTGATTTATTTACATTTGCATTATGACTGTCAACCATACTATCATCACTAATGTCAGTGCTGCAGCCATAATCATAATTGATTTGTTGCCTATTACTGCGATACATATTACCCAACTGATCCTCAATTATGTATGAACGAGGATTAGTCAGCTTAGATACTATTTTTCCAGGTGTCCAAAACTTATCTTCACTCTTCTTTTTAAATCTAACATGTTGACCTGGATAACATTCTTTAAAAGTTATTGCATTTCTATTGTAATACTGCATAATTTTATATATGTTGTTGTAATTTGTCCAATGATTTGTTACGCTTTGAGATTTGTGGTTGTAGATACTTTTTGGACACTGGATACTTAATATTAAGATTTCTATTAAATAACAAATTTGCAGGGGATGGACAATCACCCTTACATTGGTTCCTTAAATTTCACAATGCTATATATGGATCAGAACTGTCATGATAACATTTCTTGAAAATATTTTTAATTATTTTGACGCTTGATTCAGCAAGTCCATTCGATTTAGGGTAATTTGGAGAAGAAGTTGTATATATAAAATCATATTCCAAGGCAAATTGTTTAAATTCTTTACTTGAAAATTGCGGACCATTATCACTGACCAATTCAAGAGCTTGCCATTATAGCTTTCATGTGTTTAATTACTATATTAGATGGCAATTGGTGTAATTTAACCACTTCTACATACTTATTATAATAGTCCACTACAAGTAAATATCACCCTTACATTGGTTCCTTAAATTTAACAATGTTTTATATGGATCAGAACTGTCATGATAACATTTCTTGAAAATATTTTTAATTATTTTAACGCTTGATTCAGCAATTCCATTCGATTTAGGGTAATTTGGAGAAGAAGTTGTATGTATAAAATCATATTCCAAGGCAAATTGTTTAAATTCTTTACTTGAAAATTGCGGACCATTATCACTGACCAATTCAAGAGGAATACCATGTCTTGCCATTATAGCTTTCATGTGTTTAATTACTATATTAGATGGCAATTGGTGTAATTTAACCTCTTCTACATACTTACTATAATAGTCCACTACAAGTAAATAATGCTCGTTATTAAACTCAAACAAGTCTGAGCCCAATTTTATCCATGGTAATTCTGGTATTTCATGAAATTGTATAGGTTCTTAGTATTATTGCTCCTGTATGTTGCACAAGTTTGACAGCTTAGGCACATTTCCTTAATCTGAGATGAAATATTAGGCTAAAATATTACACTCCGGGCTCTATTGATACAAGTATTTATACCAAAATGTCCCTCATGAATTAGTTGTACCATATTTTTTAGGGATATTGGTATCACCAGCAAATTATTTTTACATATTATACCATCAACGACAGAAATATCAAATCTAAAATTCCAGAAGGGTTTGACACTATCAGGCACTGTATTTTAGAGTTTTGCCAGCCATTTTTTATATATAATCTATATCTATAAAAGCGAAAGGTGACTGACTGACTCACTGACTGACTGATCAATCAAAGCACAACCAAAACTGCTAAGCCTAGAAGCATGAAATTTGGCAGAAAGGTTCCTCAGGTGACTTAAGTGAACACTAAGAAAGGATTTTTGGAAATTCCTCCCCTAAAGGGGTAAAAAGGGGGTTGAAAGTTTGTATGAAAAAACAAATTCCCTCGGCCAAAATTCTTGAAACTTAGCACAAATAGTATTCTAAGTAAATGATAAAGATTGACATTATAAGATTTTCGAAACTACCTCCAAATGATGATTTAGGGGAGTTGAAGTTGGTATGGAAAAATCTGATTTCTTGGGTCAGTAAACTTGAAACATGACATAAATACGAAACTAAATAAACAATAAAGACTTTCATTATTACTTTTTCGAAACTCCCCCAAATGATTATTAAGGGGGTGTTGAAGTTTGTATGGAAGAAACTGATTTCTTGGGTCTATAAACATGAAACTTGACATAAATACCAAACTAAATAAACAATAAAGGTTGTCATTATTAGTTTTTCAAAACTACCCCCAATAGATGATTTAGGGGGTGTTAAAGTGTTTTTGAAAAATCTTATTTCTTGGGTTAATAAATTTGAAAGTTGACATAAATACCATCCTTAGTAAACAATAAACGTTGTCATTATTAGTTTTTAGTAACTACCCCCAAAAGACGATTTAGGGAGTATTACAGAATTTTTGAAAAATCTTATTTCTTGGGTTAATACATTTGAAAGTGACATAAATACCATCCTAAGTAAACAGTAAATTATTAGTTTTTCGAAACTCACCCCAAAAGACGTTTTATGGAATGTTATTTTTTTTTAAATCTTTTATCTTGGGTTAATAAACATAAAATTTGACATAAATATCAACCTCAATAAATAATAAAGTTTATCATTATTAGTCTTTTGAAACCTTCCCCAAATTCGATTTATGGGGTGTTGAAGTTTGTATGGAAAAATCTGATTTCTTTTTGCCACAAATACTAACCTAAATGAATAATAAAGGTTGTTATTATTATTATTTGAAACTACCCCAAAAGACGATTAAGGGGTGTTAAAGCTTTATTGAAGAATCTTATTACTTCAGTTAATAAACATGAAACTTGGCATAAATAAACAAGAAAGGCTTTCATTGTTAGTTTTTCGAAACTACCCCCAAAAGATGATTTAGGGGATGTATTTTTTTTGTATAATCTTATTTCTTGGGTTAATAAACATGAAACTTGACATAAACACCAACATCAATAAACAAAAAAGGTTGTCGTTATTAGTTGTTTGCAACTACCCCCAAAATACGATTTAGGGGGTATTGCAATGTTTTTGAAGAATCTTATTTCTTGGGTTAATACATTTGAAAGTTGACATAAATCCAGTCCTAAGTAAACAATAAAGGTTGTCATTATTAGTTTTTCGAAACTCCCCCAAATGATGATTTAGGGGGGTGTAGAACTTTGTATGGAGAAACTGATTTCTTGGGTCAATAAACATGAAACTTGAAATAAATACCAACCTAAATAAACAATAAAGGTTTTCATTATAAGTTTTTCGAAACTACCCCAAAAGATGATTTAGGGGGTGTTAAAGGGTTTTTGAAAAATCTTATTTCTTGGGTTAACAAATTTGAAATTTGACATAAATACCATCCTAAATAAACAATAAAGGAATAAATTCTTAGTTTTTCGAAACTATCCCCAAATGATGATTGAGGGGGTGTTGAAGTTTGGATGGAAGTATCTGATTTCTTGGGTCAATAAACATGAAACTTGACATAAATACCAACCTAAATAATTAATAAAGGTTTTTGTTATTACTTTTTCGTAACTACCCCCAAAGGATGATTTAGGGATGTTAAAGTATTTTTGAAATATCTTATTTCTTGGGTTCATAAATTTATAAATTGACATAAATACCCATCCTAAGTGATCAATAAAGGTTGTCATTATAAGTTTTACTTATCTACTCCCAAAATACGTTTTAGGGGTTGTTAAAGTGTTTTTGAAGAATCTTATTTCTTGGGTTAATAAATTTTAAACTTGGCACAAATACCAACCTAAAAAAAACAATGAAGGTTGTAATTATTATAAGTTCTTCGAAACTAACTCTAGCTAAGAATCTTACTGTTCTGGGTTTCGTTTTTTGGTTCTAGGGGAGCACTAAGTCGCGATTTTGCGGCCGTTCAACCTTTGAGGAGGTGAAAATGGAAACAATTCGTTTTTATGTAAAATCAAATTCCTTGGGGTTAAGATTGATACTCAAAATTTACATAAAACATTTTTAAAACTCCCAGGTAGGGTTAGGGTTGTTAAAGTTTTTTTTGAGGAATCTCACTGCGCAATCTAATTAACATAAACGATAAATAAAAAGGAGAAGAAAAGAGTGAATAGCATATTTAGGTTGTTCAAAACTCGACCCTCAACGGGGCAAAAAGGGGTTGATAAGTTTTTAGGGAGGTTTTTACCTACTTTGTGGCGGTAACCTTAAATTTATTATTCTTTAAGTCAAATAAAGAATCGTCCCAAACCAATAAACCCTGTATGTCTACGATTCCCAGTTTTTAATTGTTTGAATAATAGCTTATTTTTGGTCGCCTTCACTAACTGCATATAGAAAATCATTTATAGGATAAACAAAATCACGCGAACGAAGTCGCGGGCGGAGTGCTAGTCTGTTATAATAGTAAGAGTATTGTCTTCTTTAGTTTTTGTTTTTATTAAATTTCTCTTACTTTTAGAAATAGGGAGACATTCTAATGTTATCTCTACATGACAAATGGCGTAGAAAACGTGCAAAGTTTTGAACTCTCTGCATCCAATTTGACTGTCCAAAAACCACTATTACAAGTTTGAATACTTTACAAAACCACTAGTTTTGTAAAGTATTTATCTCCTGAAAGTTTGTCCATAATATCTTCAACTGTTGGCAATTGTTTATGATGTCTGATAATACATTTATTTAAGTAACGAGGGTCAATACAAATCCTTAATTTATTATTTGCTTTTTTAATAATTACCATAGTGTTGACCCACTCCGCCGGACAATCTACTTTTGTGATAATATATTCTTGAATCATTCGTTCCAATTCACTTTTTAAAGGTTTGCAAAGCGCAATCGGTACTCGGCGAGGTGGATCGGCTCTGGGAACTGCTCAATCCTGTAATTCAATTTTGTTTGGTTTATCAAAACAGCTTATTCCCTTGAATAATTTAGAATGACTTTCTACGAGCATATTTACATTAGGACATTCTACTAATAAAACTTTACTAACAAAAATCTGCTAATAAGTTTCATGTTTACACATGTTTTTAGTCCCAAAATAGTTGTACAAGGTGAATTTACAATTACAAATTCAACATTATATGTATTGCCATTTTCCAGACAACATTTTTAATGTTACTGTCTAATGTTATTAATTTTATAGGTTTCCTAATAATAAAATTAGAATTGTAACACATGCAGTTCACTTGTGCACCGGTATCCAATTTTACCATAATTGCTTTTCCATTAATCAATAATCTCTCAAACCACTCACTTTTGTTGTTCACCTCCAGTGAACCAATAAAAAATGTTTCCACTTCCCCAGCCTCCTGCAAATCACTATCCCGGTCCTCTACTGTTGCCACATGGTGACTCTTGCAAACTTTCGCAAAATGGCCTTTCTTTTGGCATTTTAGACATGTATCACCCACAGCCGGGCACTTGTGTGAAGGCTCCCAACCTTGGAAACCACATCTGAAACAAGTCCTTTGATTCCCCCTCACTTTCTTCGTAATTTTACTGAAAACACACTTTCAGACACTGCACTATATTCCTGTTACCATTTTCTAAGGATATCTCAGGTAACTGCTTCTGTGAGAGTTCAGCAGCTTTACATATTCTTATGACTTTGACAAATCTATGTCATCAGCCCTTAATATAATCTTTCTCTTGTTGTGTTGTTTCTTATACCTATTATTAATATGTCTCTAATTAGACTCTCCCGCAGGTCACCAAATTCACAGGAAAAGCTGCTGTTAGTAAGCTCTGTTATATAATGCTCTAAAGATTCAGTTGGACCCTGCTTTCTAGTAAAAAACTTGTGACATTCCATTGAAATATTCTTTTTAGGTATGAAGTATTCATCAAATTTCGTTTTTATTATTTGGAAATCATTTTTCTGATCACCCAAATCAAATGAATTATAAATCTCTATTCCAGCGTCACCGATGGCGTTTAAAAGGATCGCCGTTTTTCTCTTGTCTGGGGCATTCTCTAAATCATTGGCAATTATAAAAATATCCAATTTTTGGAACCATTTCTTCCAAGCTTCAGCGTGATTCTCGCCGTCAACCGTCAAGGATAAACGGCCCAACATGACCGGCGACGCTAAGCTTTTCCATTTTCAATTTACGTTTGGTGCATTCAACTTATTTTACACCTGACACCATGTTTATGATGATGTTACATATTTAATTAAACACAATATAATGAATCACTTTTATTTTAATCAGTACAATGTCAACCTTCTAGATCCCTCCATTGTTGCCAACCGTCTTCCCCCGGACCCCGGGCTTCATAGACAACACCTCTATCATTCATAGAGTTAAGGTACATTCACACAACACTACCGACATATTGATGCAGTGAGGCAACAGCCATATCGCAGGCAATTAATTTGATAAAGTCTTACTCCTGGCATTGCTTTATCATTTTCAAGCACTCAATGAAAATTTTTTTTACTGTATAATCAGTGCCGTGAAAAGTAGGTAAATTCCAATAGGTTTTTATCAAGTGCGATGTGTCTAAACGCACAAAGCACTGGAGGTTGGTGTATCAGGTTTCTTATTAAGCAAATTGAAACAATTTTCAATGTAAGCTTTCGTTGACGAACAAGATGCGAATACTTTTACCACAGCACCTATCAGAGCAGCAAAGTCATCAATAACAACTACGTTAGGTGGATCCATTGAAGCCTTCCACGTAGAAAGCCATTGCGATATGTTTGCCAATGTATGGCTCTCCGACAACATTGCATCAGTGGCACACTAGGCATATCTTTAGCATACATAACGCTTGCATATAAGAGTATATATGTTTTGAATTTTCCACCCCAAGGAAAAAAGAGTCACTTTTGTCAACAGCGGAAACATTTTTCCTTATTGAGCCTGTAGCATCTATCGATAAACAAGCATGGCTCTTTTTCTTTAAAGAATTCTTGTAAAATCTGAATTTGTGCCGGGGACCAGAAATAAACGTAAAATGGTCGAGCCGATACCTGCTGAATGAATGTAGAAAATAACGCAATTGTAGTCATTTTCCAGACATTCATGAAAGGATTATCATCAAGAACGCTCTCGCGTTTCAACTCTTTCTTGATTTGGTGGATTTTTTCCAGATCAGAAATACATGGTTGTGTCATCTGTTTATAATCACTACTACTACTGTCTTGATTGGGTATTAAGTCATCAGCAATAGAGTTTCTCACCACAATTGCGGCATGCAGCTGTAATTTTTTTGAAATTTATTGTCGCTGGTATGTCATCATACGCAACTTTGCTTTAGGGTCATGTTTAATATGCCTATTTTTGACCTTAACTGTGCAACAAACATCTAAATAAGAATCTATGTTGAATTTTGGAGTAATATTTACTGTTAAATCAGAAAAACATTGATTGCAATAACCAACGCACTTTATTTCGCCGTTTTTGTAACAAATATTTGATTTCATGCACCAAGTGCACGGTAACTTCGTATTTTTCCATATTTCTAAGCATAATATTATGTAACTCCATTTTCTTTTAGGAAATTTAATTGTTTTTGAAAAAGCGTATTTGGCTTTTTGGTGTCATTTCTCTGGGAATAATAAACTTTTGATTCAATGTCCTGCCATTTGTGACAATCAATCGTAAAGTGATAATTCTTGAGATCTGAGATGGAATCTACAGTGGTGTCACTAGAAGATGATAATTCACTTGAAATACTTTCTTTGCCAGCGGTCAAAACTTCGTTTGACTCCGTGTTTACAGGGTAAAATGTTGTGATTAAAGAAAAAGCTATAATTTCGCCTTACCGACTGGCAGACAGCTTTCGCAGTTAATCTTCCATCAAAATCTTTGGTAATTGTCTTATAAATTTTATTTTTAGGCGTAGGTTATTTTGTTGCAAAAACATGTTGATAACCACAAAGTACATTTTTTTGTTCTTGCAAACTCACTGCAATTTTCCTACCAGCTATATTTTTATCTACACTATGCACTTACAATACAAATTCAATTTAAATTGTAAAATAGAATAGATAAATCCATATCCGTAGTACAAATGATAACTGTTAAGGTGAACGCGCACACAACAGGAGCCGCAGGTTGCGCCGGTTTGCGCACCATGCCGCACGCATTGTATTCACTTCTGTAACATCTTGAACTATATTTTCATAAGGATGAGGTCTCCACGCCGCCCGCATCGCACTCGCCGCAAGCATCGAACGCGCCGAATCTGATGACGTCATCCGCACGCGCTGGTTGAATCCGTATACCTACAGCGTTTTGCTGTAATGCGGCTCATGCGGCGCGTATAGGTGTGCGAGGCTGCATACGATTTCATACAAAGATTTATAAAATGCGATGACTGCGGCGCATGCGGCTCCAGCGGCGCGGATAGGTGCGCGTTCACCTTTAATCGTAACTCGTGATGTTTCATTGCGAAATAAAAAATATTCAATACTACCCTCAAATTATTTCGGACGTCCTTATTTTATTTTAAGCACACATTTTTAAAATAACCTCACATGAACCTCACCTGACAGTAGAAACTACCTACGCTTAGAAAGAAAATTTTGTTTTTCGAAATTTTGTGATCTTCGATATATCTACATTACAAATATTAAATAAAAAATATTAATAAAATCTAATTTGAATTGTAATGGGGACAAAACTGTTACATTATAAGCGAAAGAAATTAATTTACTTAAAAATACATCGCTAGGGTTACTTCTTTGTATTGTCTTTTTTAACTTAAAGTAATGCATTTTATAAGTAAAAAGTAGATAAGTAATTAAAGTTAATGTAGAACTAATCGCCTATCTAGATTTTGTTTTTTTAAAGTGCGTAATTTAAAAGTACATCGCCGGCTAACTGTTATAGAAGAAGTAATAAAAAAAAACTGAACAAATTGCGTATTATGCATATTTCGATAAAACAAATATAGATCTAATTATTTAATGTATTCGTTAAAACGCAGGGCATGTTCAATCGCTAGGTACAGAGACATCCACCAGTGCGGCCACTTTTAATGATATAGGAACATCACAAAATTAAACGGCTCAAAAGCGCGAGCGGTTAACCGCAGTTAGCGATAGACCGCAACTTCTTTTTTTCTGTGTTTAAAATGCCTAACGCACACCGCGCCGTCCGAGGAAACGACGTGGTTATGTGCGGCTTGCACGCACTAAAAACTCCGTCTGTGCACCTACTTTCCCCTGATGGGTGGGCCGCTAGAACTGCTACGCATGACATTCGCGACACATCCAGCGTGGCCCACTTTTGGGCTCATTCTTGTTTGCCCGCCTGCGGGGTCCCTTCTCCTCCGGCGATGTCCGGGTGCACTGGGCCATCACCAGAGGCCGTGCAGCATGAAATATACATTCTCCGGCGATCACATACGATCTATCGTCCGCTGACCCTTGTTATTGCGGCATCAAATCGGCGTTTCACCGCCTGCGCCGTCCTGCCCTCCTGCGATGAATCGGGTCAGCGAGAGTCTGCCTCCCTGACCCGCTCCGCCGCTTTTTTCTACAAGATAACATCCTCGCAGAAAGACGCAACCACCTTCCATGCCCTTTCACTGCCGACCATGGTCCTAACGATGGCCGGCGGTGACAGGTCTTGTCCTATTTCTCAATCAATTGCTCAATCTAGAGGAGTAGATACGGGACACGGGACGTTGTACTTCCGTTTAGTGCAGGTATTATCAGGGCATGGCTGTTATGGCAAATACCTGCACACAGTGGCATGACGGGAGGCGACCCCCGTGTCTCAACAGTGCGGTTGCAATCAGGACACGGCCCTGCACACTCACGAGCAGTGCCCTGCCTGGAAGGCGCAGCGCCGTGGTGGCGGCTGAAATTGGGCAAGCGCTAGGCCGCACCTAGCGCTACCTAGTGATCACGGCCTGTCTCTATATAAAAATGAAAGGCAAATGGAGCTGGAGTTCGGCCCCGGGTCGCTCCGCGGGCCGGTCAGGCTGTTGCCCTGTTGTTGTAGGTATCCTAGCAGGTAGGTAAGAATACTGTAGTGTAGTAGAAATAAATAAATTTGTTACTTTCAATTAATGATAGACAAAAAGACTAGTATCCAAGTTTAAAAAAAATATAGCTTGGTTGTTGACGACGAACTTTTGATACACGCCAAGTCGCATAAACAAATATAATCTTTCCAAAGAATATACTTTACATTTCATGCTGAAATAACTAGGAAAGGGGTAATGCGATATAGCCCTTTAACTTCCGCGAAATTGAATAATATTACCTATAAAACACATTATTAAAAGTTACCCAGACATAACCTACAAAAGTTCATGACTGAATATCTATTATTCTCGGCGTTCTTGAACGTAAATTCTTGCAAAAAATAATTCAGAACAAGATCCTGAATACATCGAGATATTACAGCATTAGTACTATGGGGGGACAACGTAGGCCCGACAATAAGTCGTAAGGAACTACAAAATAAAAAGTTTACATAATAATATATATATAACAAAGTTAACAAATGTTAATTAACATCTAGAAGGCCTAGAATGTTCACACATTCACAAAATAATCGGTAAAAGAATCTATACAAAGTTAAAAATATATATATATAACTAACAAGACTAAATTTAACATGTGGCACAAATGTTGTTATCAGTGCTGTAACTATTCTTTGCAAAGGGCTATAAAGATGATTGCGAACTATTGTAAAAAGTCCAATTAAAAGAAGAAAAACAAAAAAAAAATTAGATTGAGAACAGTTAGAGACATCCACATATTTGTGCCGTTTATGAGTTACCAGGGAAGCCGCATGCGCAGAAGGAGCTAAAACCAAATTTTTTATCTTCAACGTAGTCCTTGATTTTATAATATGCTTTTTTAATTAGGACACGTTTGATGTGATTTTTGAACTTTCCATCGGTCAGTTCTATAACTGACTTTGGCAACTTGTTATAAAAGCGTATACTGTTTATAAGAAAAGACTTGCTAGTTTTCATTCATCATCATCATTTCAGCCGAAAGACGTCCACTGCTGGACATAGGCCTCCCCCAGGCGTCGCCACACTGACCGATCCTGTGCGTCTCGCATCCAGCGCCTTCCCGCAACCTTAACCAGGTCATCAGTCCACCTAGTGGGAGGCCTTCCAACGTATCGTCTTCCGGTTCGCGGTCGCCATTCCAGAACTTTTCGGCCCCATCGGCCATCCGTTCTGCGAGCAATGTGCCCTGCCCACTGCCACTTAAGCTTGGCAATTCTTCGGGCTATGTCGGTAACTTTGGTTCTCCTGCGGATATCATCATTTCTGACGTGATCACGCAAGGAAATTCCGAGCATAGCCCTCTCCATTGCCCTTTGGGTGACTTTGAGCCTTCTGATAAGGCCCATTGTGAGCGACCACGTCTCGGTCCCATAGGTGATCACTGGCAACACACACTGGTCATAGACTTTTGTCTTGAGACACTGCGGTAAATTGGACGAGAAGATACCACGCAACTTCCCGAACGCCGCCCAGCCGAGTCGGATTCGACGGTTGACCTCTTTCTCGAAATTGGACCTACCCAACTGGACCGTTTGTCCCAGGTAGACATAATCGTCTACAACTTCGAGAGTAGAGTCTCCGACCTTGATAGGAGTGGGTGTTACATGGGCATTCACCATGATCTTGGTTTTGTCCATGTTCATTTTAAGACCCACTCTTTCGGAAGCTCTACTGAGGTCATCGAGCATTTTACTGAGGCTCTCCATGGTCTCAGCCATGACCACTATGTCATCGGCAAACCGAAGGTGAGTAATGTACTCGCCATTAACGTTGATGCCCTGCCCCCTCCAGTCCAGAACCTTGAAGACATCCTCCAGCGCAGCTGTGAACAGTTTCGGAGAAATGACGTCTCCCTGTCTCACGCCGCGCTGGAGAAGGATTGGTTTCGAGGTCTGATCCTGAAGACGGACTGACATGGTGGCGTTTTTGTACAAACACTTCAACACCTCAATGTACCGGTAGTCGATCTGGCATCGTTGGAGAGACTGCAGTACAGCCCAAGTCTCTATCGAATCGAAGGCTTTCTCGTAGTCCACAAACGCTAAACAGAGAGGCAGGTTATACTCTTCGGTCTTCTGTATAACCTGCCGCAGCGTATGTATGTGGTCTACGGTGCTAAAGCCTTTTCGGAATCCGGCTTGTTCGGGGGGCTGGAAATCGTCTAACCTGCGCGCGAGACGATTCGTGATGACTCTTGAAAACAACTTGTAGACATGGCTAAGAAGTGAGATGGGCCTATAGTTCTTCAACTGGGCATTGTCGCCCTTCTTGAAGAAGAGTACCACCACACCCCCGCACCATGCCTGTGGCGTTTTGCCCCCGAGTATGACGGAATCAAACAGCTTCTGAAGGGCCCTAAGGACCGGTTTTCCACCCGCCTTCAGGAGTTCGGCCGTAATTCCGTCATCACCCGGTGCCTTGTTGTTTTTGAGCTGTTTCAGAGCCATCCTAATCTCGTACAGGCTGACGTCCGGGATATCTTCGGTATAGTGTCGGATCAATCTAGCTCTTGGGTCGTTTGCTAGACTCGCAACGGGCTTGCTGATCGATGTGTACAACTGCCCATAGAATGTCTCGATCTCCCTCAGAAGCTCCGGTTTGGCGGATACGATCCTGCCATCGTCGGTCTTCAGTTTCGTGAGTTGGCTCTGCCCAATAGCCAGATCCCTTGAAAACACCTTGGAGCCTTTATTTCGCTCGATCGCGTCTTTAATACACTCGGTATTGAAGCGGCGGAGGTCTCTTTTCAAGGATTTAGAGATCTGTCTATTGAGCTGCCGGTATTTGCACGCCTCATCTGAAGACTGCAGGATCATCTCACGCCTCTCCTTCATAAGCTTGAGGGTATGATCAGAGAGCTTTTTGTTTCTATCTGTACGACGGGTCTTGAAAAACTTAGACCCGACCGTATGGACAGCTTCCACGAACCCGTTGCTATATTCATCCACGGAGCTCCCTAGGCACTCGAAACGATTCTGGAGTTCGAGCTGAAAGCTCTCGGGGTTTTGGACTTGGATCTGTGCTGGCCGGAGCGTGGACTTCATCAGTCGAGACCTTTCAAGCTTAATATTAATGTTCAATGTGCCTCTTACCATGCGGTGATCGCTCCCGGTTTTTACCGAATTGATCACAGAGACATCATTGAACATTTGCTTCTTGGTTGACATGATGAAGTCGATCTCATTTTTTGTTGCACCATCGGGGCTCTGCCAGGTCCACTTCCTGTGTTCACGCTTTTTGAAGAAGGAGTTCATCATATAGAGGCCCTCCTTCTCCATAAAACTGGCCAGTAGGTGACCCCGGTGGTTCCGTTGTCCAACTCCAAATTGCCCCACTTGCAGCTCATCCTCGTCTCGTTTGCCCAGTTTCGCGTTGAAGTCCCCCATGACAACGGTGAAGTGAGTTTTGAAACCATGCATGGCTCTGGAGATATCCTCATACATGGTCTCTACCTCATCGTCGGGGTGTGCCGAGGTTGGGGCGTAGACCTGTATGACCTTCAGCGAATATCTTGAAGATATTCTGAGTATAAGGTACGCCACCCTGGTCGACACACTCTCGATCTTCACCACGTTGTTCACAAGGGACTTGTGGACGATAAACCCGACACCACCCTGGGACTGCCGGTCACCCTCTCGGAAATAGAGCAGGTTACCGGATTTGAGGATTATCGAGTCCTCCCCCTCTCTTCGGACTTCAGATAACCCTATAATACTCCATCGCAACCTGCTCAATTCCTCCTCGAGTTCGGTGACCTTCTCGTCGGTCCGAAGTGTGCGCGTGTTGTACGTTGCCAGGTCCAGTCGTCGGTGATTGTTGGGGTAGCCGGATCTCGTCCGGAGATTCTTAGCACCCCTTGCCATGCCGTAGCCTCGACCGCTACCGTAGTCGAGGGTAGGCAAGCTGCCGGGTACCAGGGGCCATTTTTTATTTGTGCTATTCATTGGGGGGGGGTTTGCCATAATCGCCACGCTTGGCAGGCGGGTTGGCGATCGCAGTATGGTTGTTATAGAAGCACAGAGAACGCTGCTGCCCATTCTCTGGTTTGTCCCTTAGTCGCCTCTTACGACACCCACGGGAAGACATGGGATGGTGAAATTCTTTACGTCCGGCACCATACGGAACGGTGCCGGACGTGCTAGTTTTAGTTAATCTGAATTTGGGTATTACAAGTTCGTGCTTACTGCGTGTTTTTAAATTATGTAAGTCGCTTCTAGTTTTGAAAAGCCCTCGATTTTTGCGGACATACAAAATACATTCCAAAATATAAAGTGAAGGTAGAGTCAGTATATCGATCTCTTTAAATTTATCTCTGAGGGACTCGCGAGGGCCCATTTTATAGATCGCGCGGATTGCCCTCTTTTGTAATATGAAAACTGAGTCAACATCTGCTGCTGATCCCCACAGCAGAATGCCATAAGTATGTACTGTGGAAATAAGCATAGTATACTAACCTAGCTGTGGCTACATCGGTTAAGTGCCTTATTTTCCTTATTGCATATGCAGCTGAACTTAACCTTCCCGAAAGAGTTCTAATGTGCGCGCCCCACTGCAATTTTGAATCGATAGTAATCCCTAAGAATACAGTTTCTGTTATAACTTCAAGATTTTTGCCGTCATGATTTAAGTTTAGGTCACGTTGTGGTACATTTGGTAAAGAGAACTTAAGACATTTTGTTTTTTTCGCATTCAGTAAGAGATTGTTAGCTGCGAACCATTTTGAGAGAATAATTAGACTGTCGTTGACATGTAAGACATCCGTATCTTTCCTATCTATTTTAAAAATTAGCGAAGTATCATCAGCAAATAGAATTATATCCGATAATTTGGCCATCATAAAGGGGAGATCATTAATGTAAACAAGAAAGAGGAAAGGGCCGAGAATTGAACCTTGGGGCACGCCCATCTTGACTAGAGACCCGGAGGACGTCGCCCCATTAACATTTACTTTTTGCTGTCTGTTTGATAAATAGGAAAGCACGAGATCAGCAGCTTGTCCTCGAATTCCGTAGTGGTGTAATTTACAGATCAGTGTGTTGTGGTCGACGCAGTCGAACGCTTTTGAGAGATCACAGAAAACGCCAATGGCATCCTGGGACTTCTCCCAAGATTCCAAGATGTGGCTGATGAGTTTTACTCCCGCGTCCGTTGTCGACCTACCTTTCGTAAAACCAAACTGCTGACTATGCAGGATCCCGTTAGAATTGAAGTGAGACAACATCTGGTCCAGCATGATTTTTTCATAGATTTTACTCAATGCTGGAAGCACGGATATAGGTCTATAATTAGAGGGATCACTCTTACAGCCTGATTTGAAAATTGGTACTACTTTACTGTGCTTCATTAAGTCAGGAAACGTGCCGCTATCCAAACATTGATTGAATATGCCTGTAAGGACAGGAGCAATCGAATCAATAATATCTACAAGAACCCTAACGGATACCCCCCATAAGTCTTCAGTATTTTTTATATTGAGACGTTCTATGGTCACCTTGATCCTCGACTTTCTTCTTCCTCCGATTACCCATATTATAAACTTTTCCCTAGATTCCGGTCAGTTTCCATCCCTGTGGCGCAAGGCCTGTCCGTCCACTTCCTAAAATTTCAAATCCCTTTTTACCTAATGATTTTATTTTTATTCTCCCTTTCCTATCAAAAGTGCTCGAGGCCTGCGTCCACAAGCAGTTTTCGGGGTTCGTGCACCGTAACAACCTTCACATCACCTTGACATCAGAGAGGCAATGGAGGATACAAAGACAAAGATATTTTATTTCAACTAGGCCACCAAGCGGCACTTTTGAACGTTAATACATAAAAAATTAAAAGGAATAAAAATTGATTCTACCGAGCATTCGGCAAGTAGCTTGTTATGGAGAAGAACGCACAAGAAACTCCATACATACAAAATAAAAAAAAATAAAAAAGTTTTTTTACTATATTTAGATTCCTATGTGTGAGGACAATGCACCCAGAATCACTACATACTATACTACGTACAGGTACAAAGCATTAAAAGTACCTACACATGTACCGTGCAGTTACACAATAGGTACTAGAAAAACATTACCATCCGAAGCAGTTAAGTTAAGACCAATCCCAACTGACGGCGCCCGTTCACGAACATGACCCATGAATCGGCACCACCCAGCTCAACCATCATGAAGGGAACCGAATGATCCAACACACGCGCCACCATCAGAGAGACATTTGAGAGAGCATGACACACTCAACTGCCAGGGCACACATAAGTCAAAGAACGACACAAAGGTACAGCAAATGGTAGATCTACAGTTGGGTACATAGTACTCACACACGTGCTGCGCAGTTATACAATACTAAAAAAAAACAAGAAAAAATTGAGTCTATATAATACAAATATATTCATAGTCTTCAGCAGGTCCAACAATACTTCAAAAACAATAATGTTCTGCATATCACTTGTTTTTGCGCCCTAGTGTTTGTGGAGCAAGACTAGCATTGAGCCAAGCATTTTTATCAGTGATGTAATCCCCCAACTTATAATATGCCTGCCTGCATAGTGTGCGTTTTATACAAGTTTTAAATTTCGTCTCATTCAGTTCTAGAATGTGGGGAGGAATTTTATTGTAACATTTTGTACAGTACCCCATGAAAGATAAGGCTACTTTAGCCAGTCTGAAACCTGGTTGAACTAATTGGTCCCTATTTCTAGTAATGTAATTATGTCTATCGCCGTTTTTACTAAAAAGATGTAAATTCTTTCTGACGTACATGATCGTTTCATAAATATATTGACAAGGAACCGTCATGATGTTAATTCCCTTAAACAGTTCCCTTAGAGAATCGCGCCGGCGAAGATTGTATATCGCTCTGATGGCTCGTTTTTGCAGAATAAAAATTGACTCAATGTCTGCAGCCCTTCCCCATAGTAAAAAGACATTATACTATGAAAGTAACTAAAATAGACCAGCCTAGCGGTATCTACATCACTAAATTGACGAATCTTTCTTACAGCATAAGCTGCCGAACTTAGTCGCCCTGCAAGTGATATTAAATGAGGACCCCATTGTAACCTTGAGTCTAGCGTGATCCCCAGGAAAACCGTTTTATCGACGAATTCTAGCTTCTCCTTGTTTAATATAATGTCACAATCAGTACTTTTGACATTCGGCAAGGAAAATTTAACGCACTTGGTTTTTTTACCATTTAAAACTAAATTATTGGCAGTGAACCAATCCTGAACCTGCCGTAGCGCGTTATTTACGTCGTCAACCTGACAAGTACGTCTATTTATTTTAAAAATTAAAGATGTGTCATCAGCAAATAACACCATGTTAAGTTTGTTTTCCAATAAACGGGGTAAATCGTTTATGTAGATTAAAAATAAGAAAGGACCTAAAATTGAGCCCTGGGGTACCCCAAGGTCGCCTTCACTGTCGACGCATTCAGATTGCCAGTTTATCACTTCTGGAAGACTTACCGAAGACAAACTATCCAATCTCGCCAAAAATAATTCAGGCCCTGAAATGGTGGATGGCAAACCTGCATCGAGACTCGGAAATTTTCATTCCCCCAGCAGAAGTTTTCCTCTCAACAGACGCATCAGACACGGGCTGGGGCGCTCATATATTCAACGATTCAATCAGCGGTACTTGGACGGAAGAACAAATTTCGTGGCACATAAATCGGAAAGAATTGTATGCAGTGTGCGAAGCAATCGAAAGGTACAAAGATGTGTTAAGTGGCAAGACACTGCTGATTCAGCCGGACAACCAGACAGTCGTAGCCTACATCAGAAATCAAGGAGGAACCAAGTCGCGAGTGCTGTTAGCTATGATAGAGAACTTATATCAAATGACGGAACAAAGAAGCATACATCTGTTGATAAGATACATTCCGGGAATTTACAACAATCTAGCAGATCACTTGTCACGTCAAAAAATGATTCCCGATTGGCATCTGAAGGAACTAATCACTCAAAAAATCTTCTCCCTATGGGGCGTACCGTCAGTAGATCTGTTTGCAACAAAGCTGTCCAGAGTAGTTCCTTACTATGTCAGCCAGTTCTTGGAGGAACAGGACTGCAAGATAGCCTGGGACTTCAAGATAGCCTGGGACTTCAAGATAGCCTGGGACATCAAGATAGCCTGGGACTTCAAGATAGCCTGGGTGTTTCCACCCCCACCGCTATTGGCCCGAGTTATGCATCATCTCAATACTGCCAAGGGAATTTACATTGTCATCGCCCCGTTCTGGCCGCAGGCATTTTGGTACCTCGATCTGAACATGAGAGCTCTGGAGCCACCTCTACAAATACAGGATCTTCATCTCGGCTTAATCGACATGACAACGGGGCTACCTCCACCCCAAATCAATCAGCTACGTTTGCAGGCTTGGAGGGTACGGGGTGGTCGAATTGCACACTTAACTGGAGTAGAAGCGATGTAAAACTGCTTCAGCGTTCTTGGCGACCAGGAACACTGAAGACGTATTCTTCAGGCTGGAAACGATGGAAAAACTGGGCGAACAAAGAATCGGTCTCAGTTAACGCCCCCAGCCCTGAGAACGTAGCTTTGTTTTTGAGTCATTTACACCGAAGTTATCATAGTAAATAAGTCGGTCATTACATCCTTTGCGGATCCAAGCCGAGCAGAACTGATAAACAACCACCCTGTCCACCCTGCCCTGCCCTGTTAAACACATGCTTAAAGCTATCAGTTTATCAAAGGTCAAGGAGACAAAGTCTTCCATCTGGGATGTAAATAATCTAATTGATTGGTTAAAGCTAAATCCAACGGATGAAACCAGTTTATTTCAAGTTTCTCGACATCTGTCGGTCCTTTTATTGTTAGCGTCTGGAAGGCGCATACATGATCTCACACTTTTATCTATAAGTAGAGAATATTTCCAAGAATTTCAATTTTATTTTATGGCCGAAGTTTGGCTCAAAAACTGATAAAATTTCTATCAGACAATCAGGTTGGAAAATAACAAATAATGAGGACCAGATCTTGGATATATCACGTTGGCTTAAGATCCTTTTAACTCTTTCTGAAAATAGACGAAAGGCAAGTCCCAACCTTGATGCTCTTTTTATATCTACTAGAGGTAAAGTCAGTGCTGCGTCAAGGGCTGTGATCGCAGGATGAGTTAAGACTGCCTTAAAAGAGATTGGTATTACAAATAGTCCCGGTAGTATTCGATCAGCGGTGGGGTCCTCACGCTTTAATTCCAACATGCCTTTAGATGACATATTAAAGAGAGGAAAATGGCGAAGTGGACACAATTTTTTGAAATACTATTGTAAGCCCATAGAAAAAAGGACATCTACAAATGTTCAAGAAAACTTTCCGTCGGATTGTTTTGAGCCCATATAAACAGTAATTTTTTTTTAGTACAAGGCAATCTCCTGTCTTCTTTGTTGATTAAGTATTAAATAACTGTGTGATCTCACATCTCTGTGATTTAATTACCTATGTTAGGGTTTCTACATTCTTAAGGAGTACCTGAAATAAAACTAGTTCTTTTATAAAAATTTCTTTGTGGGTTTAATTTATGTTTATCCTAGATAATTTCACAGTACGCCTTTTAGCGCCGGCAGAATATAAACACTTCTCATAAGGGTCAAGCGAAGGCACAGACACAAAATACTGATGTTTTTCCCCCGAAGGGATAAAAACATTTATTTTGGGTCTTGCCGAAGCTTGACCCTCAGTTTTAAGGCCTTGCCGGCTTAAGACAAGGTACTGAGGCGCTGAGCGATCTAGCCGGCGCGGCCGGACAGCGGGCGGTGTGAGTGCGAGCGAGACAGCTGCTTAAGCATCACCGCACGCTGGAGGGAGCTGATAGCACGTTGAATGTTGTGTGGTAGACAGAAGGTAATCTCATAAGGGTCAAGCTTCGGCAAGACCCAAAATAAATGTTTTTATCCCTTCGGGGGAAAAACATCAGTATTTAAACAATTATTTTGATAAAATTATAATAAAATAATAATCAAAATTCAAACTTTTTATTAGAATCTTTCTCATGGTCAGAATTCATTTAAATCTACAGTCTAGACGTAATACAAGCCCAGTCCAAGATGATTTTCATACGTTGTAATAAAAAAATTGTGTGAATCTATACAAAAAGTTTTTTTTTAAATATTCTCAATTCTCTTTGAATAAAAAGTTGATACCAGACTCATGGAAAACACCACGGAAAACACAGTGTGTTATTCCTATACTCAAACCTGATAAATCACCAGATGTGTATGTAAATTCTTATAAACCAATATCTCTATCATCACGTCTCGGCCAAATTTCTGAAAACATGGTTAAGGCTCAGTTGGATTGGTATGTGGAGGCGAATGGTATAATCCGTTAAGTGGCTTTCGTCGTGGGCGAAGTTGCGTTGACAGCTTTGTATTTTTGATCTCGGACGTGAAAAGTGCAAATAATTTACTTTCAAACCTTAGATTATACAAGTAAAAACAGATAGAGTGTACGGAACAAGACAGCGCACTGCGCAACCACCAATACAAATACAAATTGAAAAACTATTACAATCTCGCGCTAGTACGAAACTACGCGTCGCACTGCTTACACGTCACAAGTCATTTCTTATTTTATGTGTAAAAATGCCGTCTTGTATCTTTAAACATTGCAAAATTTGTTCCCAAAAACAAAAAAAAGAAGATGGAATATCTTTCCACAGGAATACATTAATAGATATTTATTTACCCAATCATATTTACGGCTCACTCGGAACACAAAACATTGGCAGTAATTGGTTGGTATTGCCAGTTTACATCGAAATAAGTTTCCTTGAATTAGGGAAATGTACATGGGGCGTAGGAAGATCGATTAATTTATAGATTTATACAGTTTTTTAGTGTGCAATTGTTTTAAGTGGATCAGTATCAGTAATGGAACACATTTCCATTAATTGTTCAATACCTTTTTTATATGCGATTTGAATTCTATAAAATATGGACACAATCTATTCGTATAAATATAATTCAATGAACCAGTGGCACGCGGTGGAGCTGCTGGTTAATTGATAATCGTATTGAACCTTCGCTTACCATTTTTGCGTTCATTTTTCTTAGCCGAAATCTATGGAGCCTTGTTTTTCATTAATTTTTTCACGTAATCCTTACAAATATAGCTTAATAGACAGGGTTTTCACACCTATTCAATTTACAGTCATAATATTTACACATTTTGCCGTAGGTAATTAAAAAGTTTATAAAACAAACACAGGAAAGATTTCACCGATATCTCCGTCAATTGTGGACTGATTTTGAAAATTCTTATTTGTTTGAAAAAGTATGTTTCGAAATTGGTCCCATTTTAATTTGGTGAAGATCTGATGAAGAACTTCGGAGATATACAACAGAACTCTTCAATAAATAACGGCAAATCTCTCGGGATTGCTGCAATCGCATGTCTGTTTGTTGTTTATAACATTTCATAACATAACATCACGCCAGTTCGCTCTTAAGGGGTAAGCAGATCTCTCAGTTCACCGGTTATATTCAAGTTTCATGAAATCTATTCTGCCGAAATAGTTCCCTTACTAACTTGCCTATTAGGTACGTACAACTAAAAAGTGAAAAATAAAAAAAACTTTTTGCAAAAAAATACTACCGACTTCCAAATACAAAACTACAAAGTGAAAAATAACTTAATTTTTTGAAGTCGGTGTCCATAACGCAAAAAAAAAGGTACCTACGAAAGACAACCACAACAAATTGAGGCAGGACGAAAGATTTTTTTTATATTCTCTCCGATCTTACGTATGATTTACCTCTTATGAATAATACTGATCGCGGACGCAGTGCACAAGCATAAACACGTTTTTCATTGCTATCATCTCGGAATGGAAAAGCGGCCCGGAATGGGGAAAAGTAAAATGTCGGACGGTAAAATTACGTATAGTGCACAAACTAGTATGTAAATTTATGTCGTGCCATATCGGACCGTAACAAATCGGACTGCCGGACAGTAAAATTCCTTGTAGTGCACAAACGCTGAGGAATAAATCTGTCTGCCCCTTTGAAAACCAGATTTAAACGTCTATTCAATAGATACAGCTTGATCCATTGGCGTTTTGTTTCAGGTTATTTATTCTTTTTATCAAAATTATGGAAATTTTCGACACTGTTGACGATTTGGCAATTGAAGAAGAGGCTATAATGTACGAATATTTAAATAATGAAAGAAAACAAAGATTAACAAACCAAGGCCTGACCCATTTCATCGCCGTTTCAGACTTTTAAATGAATCTGTACTTTATTTGCTTCCCCTGATAAGTGATAAAATTAAGCACGAAAAACATAGTTAAGTTCCAGATAGTTTTTCGCCTTCGCCTCACCTGGGCACGTTGCTTGATGACGACTCTTTGCGGGTGGCGGTGACCCTTCGCCTGGGCTGCAAGGTGTGTGAACCCCACAGATGCACCTGCGGTTCCATGGTGGAGGCCGATGGCCATCACGCTTTGAGTTGTCGTCGTTGCTCGGGGAGGTTCCCGCGTCATCATGCGCTTAATGATATTGTGCGGAGGGCATTGGTGTCGGCAGATATCCCCTGCTTGCTGGAGCCTCCGGGTTTGTGTAGGACTGACGGCAAGAGGCCGGATGGACTGACCTTGGTACCTTGGAAAAACGGCAAGTGCTTAATATGGGACGCAACTTGCGTCAGCACTGTCGCCGCCAGCCACCTTGGTCGCACCGTCCTCTCGCCGTCAGCAGCGGCGGAAGACGCCGCTGGGAGGAAAAGGGTGAAGTACGCACCATTGGAGAGCCGTTACTATTTTGTGCCCATTGCCGTTGAGACCATGGGCTGTTGGGGCACTGAGGCCAAGAAGCTCATTAGTGATATAGGGCATAGGCTAAGTGACAAAACGGGTGACTCCCGCTCCAGCTCGTTCTTGGTGCAAAGGTTAGCCATTGCCATCCAACGTGGCAATGCAGCAGGCGTTATGGGCACCTTTGCGCCGGGAACAGTTAGGGGCGGGTTATTTGACTAGTTATAAGACAACGCTTTTTGACGTGTCGTTGTGACTTTGACATCTAATTTGTTAATCTTTGTACAATTGTTTTTACAATAAATAATAGTGAACTAAGTAGGTAGGTATCTAGGTATAGCTTCCTACAAAATACAGTTGTAAATTGTAATGTCCCTAACTTTAAAACACTACCAACACTTTATTATTGTTTCACCAACCAATGTATCTCACCCATGTTGCAACTAGTGATGGGACATTCCCGAGAATATTCTCCTTGCGAGAACTTTGCTGTTAAGTTCTCGAGAATATTCTTTTGGAAGGGAATTTACGAGAATTTAAAAATTGAATGACGCTATTGTATCGATTTATTTTTGTAGTAGTAGTTTTCAGTGCATTTGAACGTTTTACGAAGTTAAAGTCAAACTAATCTACTCGACAACTTAAATTCTCAGTAAATTCTCCTGAGCGAGAACATTCTCGAGAATATTTCCGAGAAAATTCTCATAAATTTCTTATGGTGTGTTACAAAATATTGCTTTTTGAACTTTTTGTTTAATGGTTTAGATTTGTTCATAAATTTCCAATTGTGAGCAATCAGACAAATTTTGCCTGCTCTTTTGCCTTTTTTTTTTAAACGGTTTTATTTAGCTTGCCCTGTTTTTTGGTATACCTAGACCTTTAGTTCCGAAGACAATAGAATGCAATATATTATTCATTTTATCATTGTAAATCCAAGTTGGCCGCCGCTACAAAATAGCGACAAAAATATTATTTTTTTAACAACCCTTTCAATATGTAAAATCTTAAAATGATAATCCAATATGGTAGCCAAAAAAATAAAAAAATAAAATCTGCTCAATTCCTCTTCGAGTTCGTTGATCTTCTCGTCGGTCCGGAGTGTACGCGTGATGTATGTTGCCAGGTCCTACCATAGTCAAGGGTAGACAGGCTGCCGGGCAATAGGGGCCATTTTTTTCCTTGTGGTGTTTCATGGGGGTTTAGCCATAATTGATCGGCGGCTGTATGGTTGATACATATAGTTCATAGAGAATGCAGTTGGCCATTCTCTGGTGAGACACTTAGTCATCTCTTATGACTCCCATGGGAGATATGGGCTGGTGCTATACTTTACGTTCGAAACCATACGGTACAATGGAATTCACATCAATTTATCTGGGACAAAAAGGTCCAATTTGGTAGGTCTAACTTCGAGTGAGAGGTCAACCGGCGAATCCGACTCGACTGGGCAGCGTTCGGGAAGTTGCGTAGTATCTTCTTGTCTAATATACCACATTGTTTCACAACTAGTGTGTGTTGCTAGTGATAACCTAAGCGACTGAAACGTGGTCGCTCACAATGGGCCTCATCAGAAGGCTTTAAAGTCACCCAAAGGACGATGGAGAGGGCTATGCTCGGAGTTTCCGTGTGGGATCGCATCAGAAATGAGGATATCCGCAGGAGAACCAATGTTACTGACATAACCCGAAGAATTGCAAAACATAAGTGGGAATTTGCAGGGCACATTGCTCGCAGAACTCAATGATGGTCGATGGGGCCGAAAAGTTCTGGAGTGGCGACCGCGAGTTGGAAGACGTTGCGTTGGAAGGCCTCCTAGTAGTAGTTTTCAGTGCATTTGAACGTTTTACGAAGTTAAAGTCAAACTAATCTACTCGACAACTTAAATTCTCAGTAAATTCTCCTGAGCGAGAACATTCTCGAGAATATTTCCGAGAAAATTCTCATAAATTCTCTTAAATTTCTTATGGTGTGTTACAAAATATTGCTTTTTGAACTTTTTGTTTAATGGTTTAGATTTGTTCATAAATTTCCAATTGTGAGCAATCAGACAAATTTTGCCTGCTCTTTTGCCTTTTTTTTTTAAACGGTTTTATTTAGCTTGCCCTATTTTTTGGTATACCTAGACCTTTAGTTCCGAAGACAATAGAATGCAATATATTATTCATTTTATCATTGTAAATCCAAGTTGGCCGCCGCTACAAAATAGCGACAAAAATATTATTTTTTTAACAACCCTTTCAATATGTAAAATCTTAAAATGATAATCCAATATGGTAGCCAAAAAAATAAAAAAATAAAATCTGCTCAATTCCTCTTCGAGTTCGTTGATCTTCTCGTCGGTCCGGAGTGTACGCGTGATGTATGTTGCCAGGTCCTACCATAGTCAAGGGTAGACAGGCTGCCGGGCAATAGGGGCCATTTTTTTCCTTGTGGTGTTTCATGGGGGTTTAGCCATAATTGATCGGCGGCTGTATGGTTGATACATATAGTTCATAGAGAATGCAGTTGGCCATTCTCTGGTGAGACACTTAGTCATCTCTTATGACTCCCATGGGAGATATGGGCTGGTGCTATACTTTACGTTCGAAACCATACGGTACAATGGAATTCACATCAATTTATCTGGGACAAAAAGGTCCAATTTGGTAGGTCTAACTTCGAGTGAGAGGTCAACCGGCGAATCCGACTCGACTGGGCAGCGTTCGGGAAGTTGCGTAGTATCTTCTCGTCTAATATACCACATTGTTTCACAACTAGTGTGTGTTGCTAGTGATAACCTAAGCGACTGAAACGTGGTCGCTCACAATGGGCCTCATCAGAAGGCTTTAAAGTCACCCAAAGGACGATGGAGAGGGCTATGCTCGGAGTTTCCGTGTGGGATCGCATCAGAAATGAGGATATCCGCAGGAGAACCAATGTTACTGACATAACCCGAAGAATTGCAAAACATAAGTGGGAATTTGCAGGGCACATTGCTCGCAGAACTCAATGATGGTCGATGGGGCCGAAAAGTTCTGGAGTGGCGACCGCGAGTTGGAAGACGTTGCGTTGGAAGGCCTCCCACTAGGTGAACCGATGGCCTGGTTAAGGTTTTGGGAATGCGCAGAATGCGAGACACACGGAATCGATCAATGTGGCGACGCTTGAGGAGGTCTATGTTTAGCAGTGGACGTCTTTCAGCTGAAATGATAATGATGATGATGACTTAATATATGAAATCCGCCATATTTTACCGGCGGCCATATTAGATTTGGAATTTTTCATTCTACTGGTCAAACCCTTACATTTGGTACCCATACTGAAGGAGTTGTTAGTATGCATAATGGGAAATAAGGAAAAAGAGCGTTCCACAGAAACAGAACTTGCTGAAGCAGTCAAAATTTTCAGAAATTCAGTTGCTCCTAATTCAGCTTTTGAATATAAAGTTTGCCACCACGCAACTAGCTTGACTTTTTTTGCTGTTTCCTAAATATACTCTTTGCTCCAAAACCAGTGCCGCATATACGTTCAGACACTTCTTCGAACAGTTGTTGAACTGAAATACTGTGTTCTTGTATATATATACAAGTTAAGAATAAACTTCAGTCAAGTTAAGAATAAACTTCAGTCAAGTTAAGAATAAACTCCCTCCCATCCGTCTATGTTTTCAATATTTCTTAACTAAAATGTAGTACCTGGGCGACCGAGCTCTGCTCGGGTGAAAATAGAGAAAACGACGTTTTCTAAAAATTAAACCTAGCTAGATCAATTTAGGGCCCCCGAAAACCCCTGCAAACAAAATTTCACGAACATCGTTGGAGCCGTTTCCGAGATTCAGATTATATATATACAAGAATTGCTCGTTTAAAGGTATTAGATAGATTAAATTTGCAATTTCCACTCTGCAACCTCATAGAGTAACGTTTTTTGAGTTAAGTATGATATAACATCAAAAGAAGTTGACTTTAGATCATGAAATCAAATATAGTGTATTCAAATTGAGCAATCTTACTTCCAATTTTAAATTCTCATAAATTCTCCGTCGGAAGGAACATTGCAGAATATTGCAGAACATTCTCGATCGGAGAATTTTCTCCGTGAGAGAATATTCTCTCGACCCATCACTAGTTGCAACTACTTATTTCTCTACGATTCTTTGCCTCTGGGAGTTTTTACATTACTGTTGGAGATTTTGGTGGCATTCATAGCTCCACTATGTGCCGGATTATTAAAAAAGTTGCTCAAGCCATAGCATCTTTGAGGCCAACATTCATTCAGTTGCCAAGAGGCAGTGAAGAAATAAGAAAAGCTCTGGAAGAATTCTATAAAATAGGCAGATTTCCTAGAGTGGTGTCAGCCATACATTGCACGCTTATTAGGATTCAGTCGCCCGGTGGAAACACAGCAGCACCTGTAGCCAAGTTGGCAATCTACAATCGATAACGCTAGTAGAAAACGAATCATTGTATGGGAATGTCACATCTGAACGTTAAGTCATATGATCAGACCATACAAATAGAAGGCGTTAACGATTGTAGAAAGAGATTCGATACCAAACGTTTGTAATTTGGCTATGGAGCAGAGGAATTTCGAAACAGAAAAGGCTTTTTTTTCCTATAATGTTCGAGCAATGTGTTCAGCAGATTTGCTATATCAAGATATAGTAGCACGTTGGCCCGGCTCCAGCCATGTTAGCTTGATATTTGCTAATTCATCGGCTAAATTTCATTTTGGAAATGGTGAATTTGGCAATGGAATTGTACTTGGTGATAGTGGTTATGAACAAATACAGTCAGTTTGTATAATGAGTCACACAAATACGAACACGAAATGTAATAGAGAGATGCTTTGATAAATGTTTTTTATCTATCTTTGGTGTGTGGAAACGACGCTTCCCAGTTTTAAGCATTGGTTTAAGATGTACCTAAGCTACCACTAGCACAAGATGTTATTGTAGCCTGTGCAGTTTTACACAACTTGGCAAGAATGAAAAATGAAGTAGAACCGCCAGAGGATCCAGAAGTAAAATGTTCCACCACAACAAATTTTTGCGCCCACCTTAGTTAATTCCAATGGTGAAGAAAGTCACATGACTAGAAACACTGTGCTAGAATATTTCAGTTCCTTGATTATCTAAATTACAGAATTAAGCTTATTATTTCAAAATGAAACGAATTTTACTTTCAACAAGTCTTTATTTTGTTATATGCATGTTCTTTTTAAATTCAGTTCGTGGATTTCCCGCTTTCTTGCTTCATCATTAGCAAGATGTATCATTTTGAGGTTGTGTTCATCTTCAATGAACTGATGTTGCTTTATGGTATTCTCCATTTGCAAGTGTACCAGTTCCAATCGCGCTGCACTTAATTTGTCCAGTCTGCTGGTGACACTTGCTTTCGTCACTGTATCTGTTTTTAATAAAGTTGATACCCTCGATTTATGTGCCTTTGGATGCCACTTTACCCATTTATTTTCTGAAAACATTACAAGTTCAAATAAAATCAAACAATATCAATATTATTTTGCTTCCTGTAGAAGCTGGTGTTCATAATTTTAACTTATTCCAATTTTAATATTGCAAAAGTAGAATAGTACCTTTTTGAGATTCATTATCCTCTTCATTTATCTCCAGGATATGTGACTCGTTCTTGTCTGAATAATAACAATGATTAAATATCAACATTGAAATTAAAATGATACATAATTATGCTGTTTGCACTTGCTATAAATTGGCTGACATTGAATTACAGCTATTGTAAGGTGTGTTACAAGGGTGCGTCTCATTTCATGTTATTTGGTATATTTTCATTTCAATAACCTTCACAAGATATAATAAACGTGAGTTATACCAACTATTGATATAATTTCTTTGGATATAGAATTTATTTAAACTCTAAAACTTATTTCTTATAACGTTATTGAATATAACTCGAAAATCATTAGGCCTATCGTTTAAAATATTTAATATTGATACCAACTTTATGGTTAACAGCCCGATTCAAAGCAATCCAACTCGGATGGGTTATATTAGGTTAGAAAGTTAAGGCGGGAGCGGAGCGGAGTGCCAGGTCCCCTCTATGCTCGTAAATCATTTGGGTTAGGTTTGGTTAGAACAGTGACCAAAAACGCGAGAAGACAAAAGAGTGAAGCGAGCGTGCTGCGGGAGCGGCGTGACAGAAAAGAATCGTTGCAAAACCGCCTCCACGTAGTCTTGTGTGCCCTACCCTTAGAGTGTTATTTAAAATCGCGTAGGCGCGTAGGGGCGAGGCGACCCGCGAGCTGAGGAGCAGGTGGTTTTAACACTCGCCGCCGCGGCTGAGGCTGGCCGGCTGAGCCAGCCAGCAAGCCAAAGCCGCGGTGGTGAGCGTGAAACACATCTGCAACGATAAGCTCGCATGGGACCACCGGAGCTCCGCAACGCCGGAGCCGTGACAGAAACCATGCCTGCTGCATGCTTGCTTTCAAACTGCATGTATGGCTATGCTTGCTTGCGTGCCTGCTGCATGCATGATGTTTTGCAATTTTGCGTTGTGTTTTTTATTAGGCGTTTTATCATATTGGACTAAATAGGTTTTATGTCTTTTGAGTGGTATATCAAACGATTTTATATTCAGTGTATGTTATGCTTATAAAAATTAGTTACTTTAAAGTTATATCAATTGTTTATTATATTAACCTTATATTAACTGATCATTATCTATACTAATATTATAAAGAGGTAAAGTTTGTGAGTTTGTGACGTTGTAAGGGGTAATCTCTGGATCTACTGAACCGATTTTGAAAATTCTTGCACCGGTAGAAAGCTACATTATTCCTGAGTGGCATAGGCTATAAAATATTTAAAAAAAAATAGAGATCCTTATGAAAATTGCAATAATGTAACCCAAGGTAGCAAAATGTTGTCTGTAAAATACATTATTTGGCGTGCGCTGAGAAAACTATTGATGATAGATACAAATTAGTAGGTAGGGCAGGTAGGATAGGCCGGTTAGGCAGGGTAGGCAGAGTAGGCAGGGTAGGCAGGAAAGGCAGGGTAAGCAGAGTAGGCAGGGTAGGCAGGGTAGGCAGGATAGGCAGGGTAGGCAGGAAAGGCAGGGCAGGCAGGGTAGGCCGGGTAGGCAGGGTAGGCAGGGTAAGCAGAGTAGGCAGGGTAGGCAAGATAGGCAGGGTAGGCAGAAAAGGCAGGAAAGGCAGGGTATGCAGGAAAGGCAGGGTAGGCAGGATAGGTCGGGTAGGCAGGGTAAGCAGAGTAGGCAGGGTAGGCAGGGTAGGCAAGATAGGCAGGGTAGGCAGGAAAGGCAGGGTGGGCAGGGTAGGCAGGGTAGGTAGGATAGGCAGGGTAGGCAGGGTAGGCATGGTAAGCAGAGTAGGCAGGGTAGGCAAGGTAGGCAGGGTAGGCATTGTAAGCAGAGTAGGCAGGGTAGGCAGGATAGGCAGGGTAGGCAGGATAGGCAGGATAGGCAGGGTAGGCAGGAAAGGCAGGTTAGGCAGGGTAGGCAAGGTAAGCAGAGTAGGCAGGGTAGGCAAGATAGGCAGGGTAGGCAGGAAAGGCAGGGTAGGCAGGGTAGGCAGGAAAGGCAGGGTAGGCAGGGTAGGCAGGATAGGCAGGGTAGGCAGGGTAGGCTGGGTAGGCAGGGTAGGCATGGTAAGCAGAGTAGGCAGGGTAGGCAGGGTAGGTAGGGTAGGCAGGGTAGGCTGGGTAGGCAGGGTAGCCAGGAGTAGGCAGGATAGACAGGATAGGAAGGGTAGGCAGGGTAGGCAGGGCAGGCAGGGTTGGCAGGGTAGCCAGGGAAGGCAGGGTAGGGGCAGGGCAGGCATGGTAGGCAGGATAGGCAAGGTAGGCAGGGTAGGTAGGCAGTTGACGGGAGCGAAGCCCCGAGGGTCAGCTAGTCTATATATATAAAAGAAGAAACTAACTGACTGACTGATCGATCAGCGCACAGCCAAAACCGCTAGGCCTAGAAGCATGAAATTTGGCAGAAAGGTTCCTCAAGTGATGTAAGTGAGCAGTAAGAAAGGATTTCTGGAAATTCCACTCCAAAGGGGTGAAATATTGTATGTAACTTCTACATTTTGTAAGTTGGACACGTGAAATATTTGATTTACGCTCTTGGTTGATGAAAAGAATTAATGTATTTATTGGTTTTCGCAAATTCGACCCCTAAAGGGATAAAACGGGGTTAAAAGTTTGTATAAAATTTTACAGTTTGTAAAATGGACACAAACATTTAACATTTGCGCTCTTGGTTGATAAAAATAATTCATGTATTTATTGGTTTTTGGAAATTGGGTGGAATTTTTCTAAGGGGGTAAAAAGGGATTGAAAGTTTGTATAAAATATTTACAGTTTGTAAATTGGAAACATGAAATTTTAAATTTTTCGCTCTTGGTTGATAAAAATAATTAATATATTTATTGTTTTTATGGAAATTTCATCCATAAGGGGGTTAAAAAGAGGTTTGAAAGTTTGTATGAAATTTCTACACTTTGTAAGTTGGACACGTGAACTAAAAATAATTCATGTATTTATTCGTTTTTGGTAATTCGACCGCTTTTTTTATTTATTTATTTTATTGTGGGAAATCATCCAGTGACTTCTCCCGCTCTGGGTGAAGCGGGAGGGCGTTTCAGACTTTTACTGACTAAAACCCACCCGTGTTCCTTCAGTTGCTTGAGCCAGGGCCGCGGTAACTCTGGCCTTAGCGGACCCGTCAGTTTTGCTGACATCTCTTTGAGGCGCGCGTGGAACACTACGCGCCGTTGACTCGGGCCTGGTCCTTATCGGACGGCGATCTACCCGCTGCTCGCCGTCCGCAAGCCCGCGCCTACTGTGGCCGGAAATCGTCTTGCGACGCTCGACGCCCGGGACGTCTCCTGCGGTGGCTGGGGGCGTGAGGGCATCTCCGTTGCGTCTCCCTCACGCGTTCCGCCTCCTCCTTCGCGAGCATTACTGCTTCGCAGAAGGAGGTGACAGCTTCCCATGCCCTCTCGCTCCGTACCCGAACCAGGGCCGGACGCGAGAGGTCACCACCGCCGATCGCCTCCACGTGGACACGGCGGTGCTCCGCCCAAGCGGAGCAGACCTCCACCGTATGCTCCACCGTGTCCTCCGGGCGATCCACACAATGGTGACACCCGGGCGTTTCCTCCCGCCTTATCCTGAACAGGAACCTCCCGAAACATCCATGTCCGGTGAGGACCTGCGTCAGGCGGAAGGTGAAGGATTTTATTTATTTCCGGAAGTTCTATCACTAAGGGGATTATAGGTGGCAATTTGTTGGGCTTATATATTTTAAACTTGGCATAAATACTAACATCATATACCATCAATACTCGTAGTAAAGGTTGTTATTAAAAGTTTTCAAGACTAAACCTTAAATACGATTTAGGGGGTGTTAAATATTTTGAAGATTTTTTCTGTACAAGGCTTTTTGTATGATTTAGGGGAGTAAACGAGAAATATTTGTTTAAATGAAAAGCCTAATTTCTTGGGCAAAATTATAAAGGTAACATGAGTTTTTCGGTACTATACCCAAAAGACGATTTAAGGTCTGTTAAAGTTTGTATGGAAAATTTTATTCTGCTTAATGCAAACAAAGTTTGGTCATTCTTGAGGCTATATCGGTTACCTCAGTTTTCTTATCCGTGCTTCCGAGTCGGATTCGATGAATACCTTCGGTAAAGTCACCGATTTTTATGAGAATGGACGCTACATGGGTATTTAAAATGACCTTACTTTTATCCATATTTATCGTAAAACTCGTGCGACAGCTCCACTGCACTGCCTTCTTCATAGTATTAGAGGGTGAGTACTCGCTATGGATCTTATTGTAAAGCCTCATGACTGAGATTTTGATCGAATGACCGGGCATTGGACTATTATTTACCCACGAGCTCTTTATTTAGCTAAAACGATATCTACGATATCCCATTTATTATTGATTTAATAATAGATTATTTTTGGTCGCCTTCACTAACTGTACTTAATAAAGTCATCTGTACTTAGTTGAATAAAATACGAAAACATGCGAACGAAGTCGCAGGCGGAGTGCTCGTATGAAATAAAATTATAGATTCAGTTGTTATATCTTGTAGATATTAGAAATTTTGTAATTACCTATATCATATATTGCTAACCGTGTTACAACAAATGTGTTGTGTTGAATAGGATGGACTATCTGTTTGCCAGTAGTATAAGATAAAAAAGGATACGGACCTGGTATTTTAATATCAGCATGGGTATTGCTCAGTATTTCTTTTTCTTCAGCAGAATTAATCTCTAACTCCACAGAGTTTAAGTCCATTGCATTCAGCACAATGGTTTTCCTGGACTGAAATTGTTGATACTGGAAATCATTATAAAGTAATATTATAGTTCATAAGCCACATTGTTCCTAACAACCTAGTATATAAGTACTAACGTAGGTCATAAGATAAATTGTCACTAACATAGGTTATAAGTTTTTATACTGTTACTAACACCCATTTAAGTATTTTATTTTGTCAGTGTGGACCTTTTTGTTGTATGTAATAAATTATTAAAATATGTAAAAATTGTTTTATGTAAACAGATAATAAAGAAACTAGGATGAATTCCTAATGTTATTTTTCAAGTTATACTGAATACTAATAATACAATTATCTAACTATTCTATTGGTTAATTAAATCTTAAAATTAATGCATCTAAAAGTAGTTTTATGATTTTTGGCAAAGATGATCCAACCTGCGATATTGTATATGGATAAGCAATTAGTAGAGTTTGTTCAAAGAAATTTTTGGGTGTTATCATTGATTAAGCCATAATTTTTATGTTAGACATATTTCACAAAATGCTTTTAAAGGATTGAATATAATTAGATGCCTTGCTGCAGTTTCCTGGGAAACAAAACCCAAAACATTATTTTGTAAGGAGCCATTTTGACTATAGGGCTATAGCTTATCTAAAGAGTGCTCATGCCCATAAATTAGACATTTTGCAGAATATAGCTCTGAGACTCCCATTAGGGCCATGGAAGTTGAAACTAAAATTATGACTTTGATTTTGAGACGTCTCCTTCTTACAGAGAGATATTGTTTGAAATTGTTGTACTCAAATAACACACAAATTATTAACAAAATTGTACCTTATAGAATCAGTACTTCTGGACCTTTAGCTACTGGTAATTCTCTCCTATTTGATCATTCCAGAATGCCGCTCTATTTTTTCCTGAGAAATGAGAATGGTTGTTTTAAGATTAAGAAGCAGTGCCCTTGTTCCTATTGTACTTTTTCTTATCAAAGCATTATACATCCCATTAAAGTAATACATACTACAGTTGTCAATAATTTTGATATAGTAAATTTTCTTACTGAAAGTAATGAATATTATACATTTTATATTGATGGCAGTAAAGGAGATGGTTATGTGCGCTGTGCTATGTACGATTCACAGATCAAGTTTACTCAAGAGTTTTTTTATGCAACCAGGCGAGCACGGCCTCCAAACATTGACAAAAATGTGTGACTCAAGCCTGTCACAATAGGCCATACTCGGCCGACAGGACATGTGTTCAATATTCACTGCAAAGGCATAGGCAAATTGAAAATGTAAATATTGTTTGATTGTCACTGAATCTAAAGTTTGATTAAAGGTTTATCTAACCTCAAAATTAATTATAAATCTAATTTTATTTTGTACATTTTAAAATAACAAATTCATCGACATTCGCTCAGGGGCATTGAAATTTCTTTTATGTGGTTGTCATCTCATCAAGGCATTGCTGGCAATGAAATAGCTCATATAGCTGCATTTGAGGGCGTTCATTAAGAATCTGTGGATAGAGATGTGGAAGAAAGGTAAGGAGACAAAAGGAAGGTGGCATGAAAGAATTCAAGAGAGCTTACCAGTTAGACCTTGGTACGATCGACTTACAAGATGCCAGCCGAGACTTTATAACCACTATTAATAGACTGCGTTTTGGCCACAACACTGTTCTATCGCATCTTGCAAGACTTGGCAGAAACCAGTATTTTCACTTAGTGCAGTACCTATATAAAAAAGTACTTACGTAGTGACTAAGTGTGAAGGAAAAGACGGAGACATGGAATGGAACATCAGAACATCTCAAAATTCTCAAAGATTACTTATTATTATAAATTATTTCATTGTTTATATTAGGTCTATGTTGTTTATGTTATGTCAGTGTCATTTTTCATTTTATTTTAAGTAACTTTTATGACCTGGTTGCTAGGACCTTTTAGCCACGTATAAATGGGTTTTAATATTCTTTATTATGCATTAGAATGCGGATGTAACATATTCTAATGTTTTTTGGAGTATTTGGCAGCAAATTATATCGAGTCAGGCTTCCCAGTAAGCTTTGCGGAGGTAGTCAATACTACAATAAAATTCTCCGCTCCATTATCCCGAGATCACTTCTGTCAATGATTTCCACCTATTGTCCATTTGCGTAGACAATTGAGACACAAAACTACACCAATTTTATATCACAATAACCACTAGGAATCAATCTGCAAATAATATTAACAGCCGCTGAACTTCACCAGTTCACCCTAAAAAGCCCGCCAAAAACTCCTGTCCTGTCAGTGTCTATTTTTTTTTTTTTTTTTTTTTTTTTTTTTTTTTTTTTTTTATGGCAATTTGCCGAAGACAATTCCTGCCAATGTCATGTAGTGGAGACTCATGTGTATTATAGAATTTGCAAATAAATTTTTAATTATCTAGAAGTTTTTGTGGCGGACCTTTTGGGACTGAAACAAACACAAATAATTGGGGTTAATCGTAGTAAGAATAATAGAATATATATATTTATACCATGTACTATTACATAAAATGTATGCTAGTGTTAGAGTTTAATATTGTTAGAGGAGATAAATTTAATAAAAGCACGTATAATTTGGGGGTTAGGGAAAAATGAGAGGAGGTGACGAACATTTACAGGATTTTGTATTTTTAGATTAGAAATTACTCCATCGAAAGAAGAGGTATTATTCAGCTGGCATTTTAGGAAGATATGGTCCAGCGTACCATCATCCAGGCCACATTCACATAGTGAACTATCCCGGACTCTAATTTTATGGAGGAAAACTGGAGTGCAACAGTGGCCAATTCGGATTCTGCAAATAACGGATGTGACGGTTTTAGAGGTTTCTTTAAATTTGTAGAACCAAGGTTTGGGTGGGATGGTTGGTTGAATAGAAGCATACAGGCCACCTTTTAACTTACTGGATTCAGACCAGTATTCTTGCCAAGATTTAAAGAGATCCATTCTGGCCTTGTGTATCAAGTCACAGATTTGGACCGCATAATGTTTTTTATCAGCCAGACTGCTACAGACCGCCTCCTTGGCTGCTATATCTGCTAGTTCATTACCCCTAATGTTCATATGACTTGGTACCCAAACCAATACGATCTCAATGTTATTTTTAGAGCAAGAATGTAAGACTGTTTTAATTTCGATGATTAGTGGACTACGGAGATTGTCTTTAAACGAATTTTTAATTATGGCCTCCAGGGCGCTTCTGGAATCGGAAAAGATAACTGCTTTTGTAATAGAAGAATGGGAAGAAATAAATAAGCATGCCTCAAGGATCCCGATGCATTCTCCGGTAAATACTGAACATTCGGGAGGACATTGAAATTGGAGAAATATCTGGGAATTGGAATTGTAGACAGCAATGCCAGTTTTACCAACCGTGGTTAGTTTAGAAGCGTCGGTATAGAATTTAAAGTGATTAGGCCACTTGTCATTAATAACTGAAAGAAAATGGTCATTAGCATTGTTGGTGTCCTTATTCAAGCCGATATAGGGGACGTAATTTGGAACAAAATTTGTTATTTCATATGGTGATGTATAAATTGGGAATTTACTAAATTGGGGGATGGGAGAATTTACTTCTACAGTGTGAATATTTCTGAATGAATTAATAAATAAGGGGGTGTCTTTATGTCTCCAATATTCGCTATGTCTACATAAGTTATCTAAAATGGACAGTTTAGCCAGGATAATGTGGTTATTAAGGAAATAAGCCTTGTATATATATTTATCAGCCAGATATTGTCTACGGAGAAGAAGAGGAGGGTCGCCACTCTCGACTTGCAGAGCGTTGATTGGGGTGGACCTCATACAACCCAGTACAATGCGGAGGCATTTCGACTGAATGGTCTCTAGTTTGGCTAAAGCAACTTTACTACAGGGCTCAAGGAGGAAAGAGCCATAGTCGAGCAAGCTCCTCACCATAGCATTATAAATGAGCTTAAGTGTGAAGGGATGAGCACCCCACCAAACACCCGCCAGAGCACGTAGCATGTTAATCTTCTTCTCACACTTGTTGACGATATAATTCAGATGAAAGACACCAGATAGTTTTGAGTCCAAAATGACACCAAGAAATTTCACATTATCTTCGCCCTTGATGGGAGATCCTTCAATTTCAAGGTGGACATATGGAGAAACCCGTTTACGTGAGAAAACAACAGTGGTGCTTTTGGGAGCAGACAGGCTAAGGCCATGTGAAATTAACCACTGGTTTAGGGAATTGAGGGACACTTGCATGGATTCCGTAGCGCACTCTATGGAAGAAGAAGGAATATATAAACATAGGTCATCTGCATATTGTAAAACCTGACAGTCATTGTTTAGGGAGTAGTGTAGGTCATGAGTATAAATACTATATAAAAGAGGACTTAGCACTGAGCCTTGGGGGAGCCCGCGCCAGACCATTCTGGGTTCGGATGTTTCACCTGGAATATGGAGTTTTACGTTACGTCCAGACAGCAGGTTGCAGATACAGTTTATTATCTTTGTCGGAATACTCAGCTGGCGTAATTTACTTCTGAGTACGGAAAGAAGGACACTGTCGTAAGCCGCTGCAATGTCAAGAAAGACCGCCAGAACGGACTCACGTTTGCTGAAGGCGATTCGGATATCAGTCATAAGTATTCCTATGCTATCCATGGTGCTAGCCCCCTTTCGGAAACCAAATTGTGATTTGGCTAAGAGACCTCGGCTTTCAACCAACCACTCCAACCTGTTTTTAATGAGATGTTCTAAAATTTTACTTATGACCGGTGATAGCGCAATGGGCCGGAAATTATTTGCACTATCTGGGGGTTTCCCAGGTTTCAATATGGGGATGACTAGGTGTGTTTTCCAGCTATCTGGGATGTGAGAGTGGGTAAAACAAGAATTGATTATCGATAGAAGATATTGGCGACTGTGGGTCCCCAATTTTTTAAAAAAAGAATATGGATGTCCATCCATGCCAGGAGCAGAGTCATGGACGTGTTTGAGAACTGCGTCTAGTTCGCATAACGAAAAGGGGGAATCCAGAGGGTCATTGGAAATATCCCCACTGTCAAAAGGTAAAGGGCATTCTTCAAAGAGAGGGGCGAAAGGAGGAGCTAATTTGTTTAGAAAAGATACTGCTAAGCCGCTAGGGATAGATGTAGATGTTAAGGCAGAGCAGCCACGTTTAAATCTTTTAAAGTTTTGCCAGACAAGAGAGGAAGGGGTTGAAGGGGAAAGTGAAGAGCAGAATTTTTTCCAACCTTCATATTTTTTTTCCCTAAATAGACGCCTGGATCTCGCAACAATCCGTTTATATTCTAACAGGTTTTCAATGGACATATTTTGAGCATATTTTCGTTCTGCTTCATTACGAGCTTTAATAATGTTGGAGCATTCTCGATCCCACCAGGGGGGGGATGATAATTTTCCTGAAGCTGAATTCTTGAGCGGAATGCTGTCCTCAGCAGCTGATGAAATGGCACCGGAAAATTGCGAGACACAGGCATCCAGGATGGCTGGAGAAACTTGAGGCAAAGTGGGAATTATATCCTCAAGAGTTTGAGAGTACAAGTCCCACCTGGCACCAGTCAGCCTGTATTTTAAAAGGGGGGGGTTATCCCGATGGGGTAAGGACCTAGAGACCAGAGTAGTGCATATTGGGTAGTGGTCGCTGCTATACGTGAGATTCAGTCGTTTCCACTCCAACTGGGCGGTTAAACTGGCTGAACACAGGGTAAGGTCCACACAGCTTCTACACTGACCAGGTCTAGGTAGGCGAGTGACAGAGCCATCATTGATAACACATAAATTCAAGTCGTCCAGTAGATCAACCAATTCAGCACCTGGGCTATCGCAATGGTCAGATCCCCACATGGAATGGTGGCAATTGAAATCACCCAAAATAATAACAGGATTAAATGAGGAACATATATTATGAATATACTGAAACACAGAGGAATCAGGAGAGGGAATATAGACAGAGATATAATTAATGCCAAGGATGCTAACACCTACAGCATTAATCCCATCTACGTGTTGAGGCAGAGATAGAGGGGAAAAAGGAAGAAGATTATTTACTAGCATGGCAGCCCCGCCATAACCATCAGAACGGTCATCACGGAATGTGCCATATCCAGAAAAATTAAAGTTGAGACGAGGCGTTAGCCACGTCTCAGAAATTGCAAATAATGCTGGTTTGTATATGTTAATAAGATGAGAGATTTCATGTTTTTTGGGGAGAGCGCTCCTGGAGTTCCACTGCAAGAAATGGAATGTTGCGGGATTTAATTGTTTTGACTAGGTTGTCGGCAACGTGGTCTGGTAAAGTAAAGTTAGACAGTAAGGAGGAAAGTAAAATAACAATTGACTCTATAGTCTGTGTATTCACATTATGTGTGGCAGGATGGTCAGTCAGAGCACAACCATTGGGGGAAGGAGGGAATGAGTAACTGTTAATAATGTCCTGGTGAGCCCTTTGGTCATAACCGGGATGACGCGGGGTATGTGATTTTGGGTGGGATGCTGTGGGTTTTCTACTGGAGGAGTAAGTGGAGGTTTGGGGATGAGAGGTATAATTAGGAGAAGAAAGACGTGGAGAACGTCGCTCATGAGTAAGAGTCTGGTGGATTGACTGCGAAAGAAGAGGAGCTGATGCTGTAACATCCGCATAAGATCGATAGGAGGGCGCATGATTTTTGGCTGCTTCAGAGTAAGAAATATTATCTTTAGCCATGGAGGCCTTGATACTCCTCTGACGTAGGTATTCTGGGCATTGACGGCTATTCGCAGGGTGTGCACCCGTACAGTAAAAACACTTGGGTTCTTCAATAGAGCATCCATCGCCAAAGTGGTCTCCACCACAGCGGTAGCAACGTGGCTTAGATCGACATTGAGTCTTTGTATGTCCATACTTGCAGCACCCAAAACACTGTACCGTAGGAAAATTATAAATTTCTACTGGAAGGGAGTTAAAAAAGCAGAAAACTCGATCTGGGAGGCTTTGACCATCGAAAGTAAGCACCACACTTGAAGTAGGAACCCATTCAGCCTTACCCTCATTGACAATCTTGCGGTTTAATCTCCTCACCTTCAACACTTTACCACGTGGGGACTTCAGGTTATCCATGACTTCGATATCAGACCAATCACTAGGGACACCCTTCACAATACCCATCCTGGTGATATTGAAAGTAGGGATCATCGTACTGTAGCCTTTCTGATTCATGCTAGCATTGTCAATAAAGGCATTAGCATCCTCTGGCCCCATAAATTCAACAGAAACCTTGTTTCTGCCTATACGCTTTATACCTCCTTCCTGTTTGATGTTTTTAATATCTAATCTCTGTAACAATTGACCGAATCTAATGGGATGAAGAGTAGTACCTGAATTTGGATCAGTTTCTACAAGTGATGTATAGACCAAAAACGGTTCCTTATCTAAGTTTGAATATTTAGTTCGCGAAATCAATGATGGAGCTGTAACTCTGTCGCGTTTGGATAAAGAAGCATTATCTCCCGTGCGTGCATAAGCGTCCAATGAGCCATTTGGTGATTGAATGTCACTATGTTTTCTTTTTTGGGAAGCAACTTGCACTTCCATGGCTTCAAACTGTGACAGCGGGGCGGTCAGAACCGCAGGTTGGGTGAAAAGATCTTGAGATTGTAGTGGAATGGCATGCGGAGGGTCTGGCGGGCGACCAGGAGGCCGATCGTCACCCTCCATGGTCGCTCGGCATACGCCGCAAGAAAATTATTTATATAACTTACCAAATGTAAGATTGGACACACAAACACTAAAAAATATACAAAACGATCACAAACGCTTACAAGGTATACAAAAACCACTTAAAAAGCCAAAACGCTGTGTTAGGAACGAAACCACATGTGTACGCCACCAACAAATTTTTGACAGTCCTATTTTTTTTTTTTTTTTTTTTTTTTAATACCTATTTAAATGTCCTGGTCCTGTCAGTGTCAGATTGTCTGTTGTCACTAGAGGTGAGACGTATATACTGGAATAGGTTTTTGGCCGGACGTTTAAAGACTTATACCGTGCGCACCACATTATAGCGTTTCGAGTATTTAAGCGTATGGCGCGATACCAGAAGTATCAATTAATGTAAGTGACAAACCACGGTTTTTCAGGAGAGCCAAGAAACGATTTTATTTTTTAAAATCTGTCTATAACTTTTTACTGTCGGCTCCAATTTTAATTGTGTCTAGAGCAAAGTTTCTCAGAATTTCCTCTTCTTTCATGTTATAAACGAAAGATTTAGCAATACCCAGTGGTTTCAGATATCGCAGGTCCCTTACATTAAGAAAAGGTGTTTAGTTGTGCCTTACGGTACTAATATTTTGTGTGTAAGCCGTCGAGCATAGTGTAAGCAGCAAGATAAATAGAAATTTATACTTAATTTGTGCAGTAAAATGGCGTGGAAAATAAACCAGCCCTTCAAGTTAAAAAAATATGGGATAACATTCCACCGGTAGGCAAAGTAATAAATATTGACTAATCTAAAAAAGGTCAAGTTAAAATGATTAGCAAATCAATATTGCACTCTTTACAGTAGTGCTCGTTGGTGTCTTTTGTGAAAGTCCCTTTCACTCATACGGAATTATTATATTGCTATCTTTTTCCCACAGAAGTAAAAATGTTGAGAAAAATACGTTTTTTGCTTATCGAAAAGTATCGATGATCGATATTTAATTAGGTATATTGGAGAATCAAATAATTTTGTTATAACTGATTATTTAAAAAATAACAATTTAGATTATTTTTACTTTGAACTTATTGTGCTCTACTCATAACAAGAGCTCTGTGTAACCTGTTTACATAGGATTACAATTAAATTTAATCACTTTTGGCCAAAATCAAAATCTTTTCTCGATCGATGTTTTTTCTTTATTATTAAAGTAATTATACAATCGCCGCCTAAGAAATTTTACATAAAATACCGTTCTGTTATTTTTATCGACATTTAATGCGTATGTCACATCACTACGACAGATACCGTGACCTTGAATAGCCAATCACGGAGCACTTGTCACTCCCCGCGCAACCCGTGCCTGCCGCCAAATTTGGTGAACATGGAATCAACCAAAACAGTAGGCAAGTGGTATCTAGTGGGAGGTAATCTGTGTCAATCGCCCATTTTAACGTTTCGTTTTCACTTTTTATCTTTTTGAGTTAAGAAACAATTTTTGTTATTTTCTCGTAAAATATGCATTACCTTGTAATAAGAGTGGTAGCATTTTAATCAGGGACGCAACCCCTACCAGATTTATCCCCCTCATCCCGCCAACCGATACTAGATCCAAGCCAAGAACTATCAAGTATCACTTAAGTTTAGCACATCACTATAAAAGAAAAGTTAATTAGAAAAATCTAAAAACCCGACTGCTTAAAAAGCGAACTAAAAAGACGTAAACAAGAAGAATCAGTCGGATTTTTGATTTTTCTAATTAACTTTTTTTCTTTTTACTGCCGAAGGAGGGTAATGTGTTTATCAGTCTATGTATGTATGTATGTTTGTTTCTATGTGGCGTTCTAGAGACCAAACGCGTTGGCTGATTTTGATGACTCTTACGTCAATCGATTCGTCTTAACCCTGCGAGTGTCACTGGCTACATAAAAATTGGAAAAGAAAAAATAGGCGCCATTTTGTGGCTGAAAAAAAATTTATTTCTTCCTAACCCATCGTGGGGGTATCGAAATAAAGGGTTTTATGAGGTGATTTCAAAAATATATAACATATGTTTAAATGTACCAAATCTAAACAAAAATAATAAAGAAGTTAATATATGTACATCTACATGTTGCAAAGGTTCGATGTATACTAATTCAGAAATAGCGCTAGAGCGCACCACGACACTCCAGCTTAGTGTGCACACTTAGCGCCACGCCAGTATGCGCCACGACACGCCACGCCACGTAAATGTGGTTCCGCCTTTAGTCTGTCAGTGTCAATGAGGTCAATGAGGTGTCAATTTTAAATTTCTGACAACTGCAGATTTCACAGACTACTTAAAGATACTACGTATGCAGATTTAATAAATGCAACAATGACCAATCCATCCAATGCTGCAAATCTGCAATATTGGGCACAACCCGCACCACAGAGTACATTTTATATAGGAATATAGGATCCGCATCATAACTAAAGCAGTGTGATATTAAGGATTGCGACAAGAAAAGAAAAAGTTTCTTTGTTTTGCGAATTTGCGATATTTGTGCTTACATTACCTTTGCCCAATGCGACCTGAAATAAACTTAATATGAACCCCTTTTTAAGTTCATCCGATCGAGGAATTTATGTTGAGACTTCGTTGATATGGCTTCCATGGCGACAAGTGCGAAAAATCGTGAGGCAAATGAGGCAATGGAAATCAGTGATCACGACCAGAGAATAACTTATTTGAAATGTGTTTTGTTCAAAGTCAGTGTTTTATGTTCGTTGATTCTTAGTCATATTGTTATTTTTGTGAACTATTGGTTAGAATTCGTCTTTGTTACGAAAAGTTTATCCAGTTACATAATGTTAATGGTTAGGTAGAGAAAACAGTGAAAAGCAAAAAAGTACATAGTGAAAAACATAGTGACGGAGCCTTCGTCGTGTCGATGCATGAATCGAATAAAAAAAATGTGTTTACCTAGAATTCAGCCACGTCGACGGCATTAGCATTTAGCCCGTAGAGGTCTTTCAGAGTGCAGGTGTTGTTGCACAGAGAGCAATACAAGAGGTATTGTTTAGATTGTAGCTCCACAACCACTGTGGGTCATTGGTAACACAACTGACTAAATTGTGCCTGCAGCAAACCAAAAAAAATCACCAAAAAAAAAAAACTTAAAAACCAGGCGCTAAAAAAACTCAAGAAATTTGATAAAGTTGAGATTGCTTCAAATGTTGATTTTTGTAATATTATGTGGGGTGTCTTTAAGGTTTTCGCTTACACTTGTGGTTGACTAGGTATTTTCAGTGGTATTGTTGGTCATCTCAAAAGTCTTGTGTTGTTTAAATGTGTATGTGTGATAGTTAAAAAAACAAAAAGAGTCAAACAAAAAAATAAAAAAAAACTAATGAAACTGAATGTGTTTGGTGTTGCCTATCGAACTACTCTGAATTGAAACACTGAAACTAACTCTGAGGTGACAGAGGCTTTTAAAGCCCAGACATTATTTTGCCCGCGGCTAGGTCCGTACGTGGTATTAGTACTTCTCTCAATATCTTTATAAATTATAACATATGTATATATAAGTTTCATCAAAATCTGTGCAGTAGTTTTTGTGTCCATCCATCCTCACAAACTCACGTTTATATTAGTAGTTGGAAGTAGAATCATAGCATTAGTAAAGAAGACTAGACTAGGTATTGTTTGTCAAGTTAAAAGATCATTATATTTAATTTATTTCCCTAAGAGCTAGTTTGAGTCTGTTCGTTTGAGTTGGTCTTTTGAGGAAAGAACAGCACATATTGTTGCGGTGGAGGTCAAGATGGGTAGTCCACAAAATCATAAATCTGATAAGAGAGAGCACAATGATTTTTGGCTACAAAAAAAAACAATTTTTCTTTGTAATTTGTTTGTGGTAGTGGATTAAAATTTTTGAACTTAAGTAGTTTGTAGTGTCATCTAAATAAAATAAACTAGAAATAACTAAAAAGTAAGCATTGCCAAAGTTATGTATGATAACTCTCTTGACCCCTAATAATTAATAAAAAAGTGATATAATAATATGTTAAATGAAACTACTGTTGTCCTGAAATACAGGCTCGGCCTAGCTCAGGCGCAGTTGCTCATCTTTCATTCTTGTGCATATTCTGTATTGTATATATTAGTAATAGTTAAGTATTAGATATATTGTACTATTTTATGGAGAAATAAATAAATAAATTCAATGTAGATTTGGGGCAATTCATTAGTAGTCAAAAGAGCTGGGCCTAGTGACCACTGTTGGCCACTGAGTTTGCGGAGAGAACTGGCAACATTGTGAATGTGCTACTGTGGAATAACACTATAAAGAAACTGAATTATATTGGAGATCACAATCCTACAATATAATTTTACAAGATCCATAACACAATGTATTTGGTCATTATTTGGTTTACTTTATAACTGTAGTTATGGCCTCCGTGGTTATAGCTCATTGCAATATAATACCAATATAATCACTTAACAGTCGAAATATTTAGTCTCTTTTTCAGTAAAAGAAATTATGCAGGCTTTTATTAAAAATAAAATAAATATCAGCTTTTGGAAATTAATATTTTAATATCAACACTATTCTAATCATCCTCACTCTGATGAGCAGCTGCTGTGTTCATGTGCAAGACCGTCTTCAGGCTTTAAACTTTTATAGAAGTCATGATATGTGGATGGAATGCTACCCTTTTGGCATAGTTTTAACAGATCTTTGAATTTTCCAGGGTCGATTTTTGGTTTAGAACTGTACAGTCTTGGTATATCTAGCGGTAGCTTAGATGATTTTTGTGTGTCTATGCTGGATTTACGATTTTTTATTTGGTGGTTCCTTATGGCCTCTGTGATCTATTTCAGTGACACCGGAAGGAGTCCACTTTTTCAAAGCTGGTTCGACTTTTTTGCCCGAAATGTCATATTTTGCCAAAAAAAAAATTGTTATATTTTGCACACTTGGACTCTGGTCATTGCACGGTAAGTAAGGTCATTGTAAGGTATGTTTAAGTTTGTTGCTGTTCCCATGGTATCTTCTTTTTATTGGCATTCTCTCTCAGAATCCAGACTCAAATAGTTCGCCACGATTTGCTTCTGCTGTGATTTATCTATTTTGGGCACACTTACAGTTCACTTCTGTAACAGTCTTTGCTCGATATTTTTTTTTCGGATCTGCTTTGGTATTCCTTGCCTTTCATTTGCAGAAATTTTGAGTTGACCACAAGGAATAGTTTTTCCCTGTGGTCAAACTGTTATGGTTTAAGAAAAGTACAGCCATTTAAAAAATAAAAATAATAATATAATAAAATGCCAAGTCATAAGGAAATGCCAATTTTCAGTTTTTGCATAAAGAAAAAAAGTTAATTAAAAAAATCAAATAACTCGACTGCTTAAAAAGCGAACTAAAAAGAAGTAAACAAGAAGAAAATCATGCTGTGCAGTCGGAGGATACATATTCGCGAGCTGGCTGACCACAATCAGATGTATCCTCCGACTGCACAGCATGATTTTCTTCTTGTTTACTTCTTTTTAGTTCGCTTTTTAAGCAGTCGGGTTTTTTGATTTGTATAATTAACTTTTTTTATTCACAACTTTTTAGTTATTTTTTTTAAATTAGGTTCATTTAAACATATAAGTGTTATATACTTTTGAAATCACCACTTACTTAAAACCATTTATTTTGATACCCCACACGATGAGTTTGCAAGAAAAAAAAAACCCCCCTACAAAATGGCGCCCAAAAGCCGCCATTTTTTTTTATCCAATTTTTATATAGCCTATGACACTCGCAGGGTTAAGACGAATCGATTGACGTAAAAATCATCAAAATCGGCCAACGCGTTTGTTCTCTAGAACGCCACATAGGAACAAACATATATACATACATAGACTGATAAACACATTACCCTCCTTCGGCAGTCGGGTAAAAAGCGTCAGCGTAATTTGTCAAGAAAATGACCGATATTCCTTAAGGGGCTGAATACTCAAAATGGGCTTTCTTTTAAACATTTTTTAGCCAAATCTATTGAAGATGTGGCAGCAGAAAAAAGATATGTTAATCTTGATCATATTTTCGAAAACTTTGTTGTGGCCGAAACACGTTTACGCACAAAAACCTCGATACAATTGAATGGCAAAGTAACCTCTTACCGTGATCTTCAAAAGATTTTTCCGGTAATACTGACCAGCGTACATTTGTACAATTAACACCAATAACGTATCATAAAAGGACGCAAAACTTCATTGTCTTATATATTGAAGTTTCATTCATTATTTTTAAGTAATTCATATTATTATGTTTTGTAAAAAAGTCTATACAAATTCCATCGTGCTTCTCTTTCCATCCAGTGCAATTCGACAGTGACCGCTTTGCGGCGTTGCTAGGTGGACGTATGTCGCTTTTTTCCGCAAAACGCAAAAATAATATTCAATTTATTTCTCGTCAATTCAATCTGTCAAAAAAATATCAGGTATAATGCAGCCAGATCATGTAGCCTGGTGGCTTTAATTGGAACTAACGAAATCACAAGTAATATTGTCAAAGTCTGTATTATTTTTATTTTTGGCACTACCGCTGTCACTGGCATCTATATTTTTGTTGTACGACTCACGTCGTTTAGTTTACTTACTAAGTCCATAACTAAAAAGTATTTGAACCTCTTTGAAAATACAACAAATGATATCTCAATTTGAATTAAACAATATTTAAAATATAGGTAAGGTCGAATACTATTTTAAACTTCTTCGTTCATGTGAAAACAATAGAAGCAAAAAACACAGAACATGGAGTGGTCGTACCAACCACGCTGGCAGTGTCTCGAAATGACAGAACTAATAAAATTCTTCGTATCCATTTATTTCAATATTTGTTTCTTTCTAACATACGGCACCTAGAACTGACCAAAAAATTTCAAATTCGTGAGAAATGATAATCTATTTCTCACGAATTTGACATTTTTCGTCGTTTCAACCAAAAATCGTCCACATGTGGACATAAAGCACACCAAGAATCATCACATTGATCAGTCCTGTATTTCTCGCAATTAACTATCCCAATTGCAATAACGGGCTACAATAATAGTTTAATTGATCTTATCATTTTGCCAAATCGGCACTGACAATTCTTATTTATTAACAAAAAATCCGCCGATCACCCTGGAGAGTAAACTCAAAGACTTACACTTGGGGATTGCCAGAGATTTACGCAGCATTCTGGATGTAAAAAGAACAGACCGAATACGGAACACGCTGTGTTCCCAAACGGGCATAATAGACGTGGGTAAAAAGGCTGTTCGGCTCAAATGGGCCAATGCCATTACGGCTCACGTTAGTAGCATGCAAATTGAGCGCTGGGCAAGCCTCCACAATCTTGAAGATGGAACGCACCGTTGAGGCCGGTCCAGAAATAGGTGCCGAGATGATTTGGACGCGTAACGTGAGGGCTGGTTCTAGACGGTGCGGGAAAAGAATGTCTGGAATGACTTAGGTGTACTCTTATGAATTTAATTGGGGATGGATGAAGAGGGAGGGGACGGCCAAAGAAAAGATAGATGGACTGTGTGAGGAGTGATATTAAAGAAAAGGGAGTCAATTATAGCGTGGTGCGGGACAGAACGATATGGAAGAAGAAAACGTGTTGCGCCGACCCCAAGTAACATGGGACAAGGGCAGGTTGATGCAGATGATGATGATGATTTCAGACTTTTACCGGTAAGACTTGGTAAATCTGTTTTACCGATAAATAATAAGTTTGATTATAGTTTTTTTTTTAAACTGAAACAACAGTTCGGATTATACAGTAACATATACGTGGTTGTGAGGCATACACTGTTTTTAGTATTTATGTTTTCCTTTTTAAGGTTCCCTAGCCAAAAGGCAAAAAACGGAACCCTTATGGATTCTTCATGTCTGTCTGTCTGTCTGTCCATCCGTATGTCACAGCCACTTTTTTCCGAAACTATAAGAACTATGCTGTTGAAACTAGGTAAGTAGGTGTAATAATAATAATTCTGTGAACCGCATTAAGATTTTCAAACAAAAATAGAAAAAATCATTTTTTTTTTCATCCTACCTGTACATGTGGGGTATCTATGGATAGGTCTTCAAAAAAGATATTAAGGTTTCTAATATTATTTATTCTAAACTGAATAGTTTGCGTGAGAGACACTTCCAAAGTGGTAAAATGTGTACCCCCCTGAAACTTCTAAAATAAGATAATGATAAAACTAAAAAAAAAATATGATGTACATTACCATGTAAACTTCCACCGAAAATTGGTTTGAACGAGATCAAGTAAGCAGTTTTTTTTAAATACGTCATAAATCGTAAACCACAATTTAACAAGTACGGAACCCTTCGTGCGCAAGTCCGACTCGCACTTAGCCGGTTTTTTTATGGCATTCGTTGTGCCTGGCGCATATAAACATTTTCTTTCTTTCTATATTATCTTTAAACACCTACACTGTACCAATACTTATAGCAAATAAATGATTGATTGATTGATTGATATATAACAAACAATAGCAACAAATAGTTTCAGCCGTTCTCTAGTGAGACGCTTACAATCACATACAGCATTTTTAGGGTTCCGTCTATCTCCCTGTCTGTCTGTCCGTCTGTCACGAGGCTGTATCTCATGAACCGTGATAGCAAGGCAATTATTTTTTTTACAGATGGTGTATTTCTGTTGCCGCTATAACAACAAATACTAAAAACAACAAAATCAATATTTAAGTGGGGCTCCCATACAACATACGTGTTCTTTTCCGTTTTTTTGCGATAATGGTGCGGAACCTTTGTGCGCGAGTGCAACTCGCACTTGGCCGGTTTTTTGTATTTATATAGATAGATAAAGTTTACATGACCGTGTTTTTTGCGTCCTGTGTATTTGTTTTTTAACTCTAATATACAGAAAAGCGGCACCACGTGACCTCACCACAGAGGGCTGATGTATATCAAAACCCAGTACGTGCTTTGTAATTATTATATTCCAGGAGAGCGGAAAGTCATCTTGTATTAGTAACTAAATGATATATTAAGATTTCAAGAGAATACTAAACAAGGAATATGAACCTACTAATTGTACAAATGATATTAATAGCGTCATACATTCTATTGCATATTTTAAACATGCCTAAAAAAGACAATTCCAAACTAATTTTGGATATTTGCTAATTTAAGGTGTCTTAACAATTTAATGTGACTTTCCTATTGTAAATAATGATAAAATTGATTACTGAAAGCACCAAATCTCAATTCAAATTTAAAGTTTCCAATTTAATATTGCACAGTCCATTTCAGTATAGTAAAAATCATTAAAATAATATAAATAAAATTATCTAGCTATTAAACCAATATAAAAAAATGTAACGTACTGTGTTCTTATATGTGGCAGTCGCATAGAAGCAGACATAATTATAATATTTATTCAATTTGCACGGCAAAGACTCGTATGACACTAGCCAGATTACCTATTTTAGTGATCTTTATTTTCGTAGCAATAAGGTTGCATTCATAGGCAAAATAACAGTGAACGATCTGATGTCAGATGCTAGCCAGTTTGAAATAAGAACTTGCGCGGTTATATTTTTGTAAAAAAACCATAGGAAGAGTCCGTTTATGATATGGGCCTCTGTGGTCGGCCTTGTGTATTTAATTTTCAAATACTTTTCGCTCCAATTTAAGTTTCCCCTAAACTATCGATGACAGTGGGCGTGGCTTAGAACCTCAGATGTCGATTGTCAACTGTTTGTCCTCAGCCCCTTAATGCAAAAATCTCCGTTAATATACACGTTTCGGCGCGAGGATGGTTCGTTGTCATCATCCTCCATTTTCAGCAATGTCGACAATAGACGAGTTATTGTGATTGGACGATGTTTTTTCATCTCGTGATTTAGCTGTGCATGCCAGGTTTCTACAGCGTCATTGCTTCTATGTCTCTCACCAAATACTGACCATTCTGATTTGAAGCCTTTGTCTTTTAACCACGTTTTTTCAAAATATTTAATGAACTTTTCAATTTTACTGTTTCTGGGACTTTCCGATATGATGTACTCCCAGCCAGCATCAATCTCGTCTACAGGTAATAGAGGGAGAGCTGAACAAAGTCCCACAACTCTTTTTTGAATTTTAGTCTTTATTTTGAATTTTCTCGCTCTTTTACATAGAGTTTTGGTAAAACGATAGTAGCATTTTATTATTTTGAGGCTAGAGAAAATTTGTATCAAAGTATTGCTGGCCGCTGTTTCAAAATCAATATGAATCTTGGTGTCCACTGCGGAATTTGGGATTTTATCATCTAAAATAAAGCAGTATAACTCTCCTCTTTTTTATCAGTCATCAAGGCATACGCTGCTGGAATTATATTTGTTTTTGACGCTGACTGGGCCGTATCAGCATGAATGCTATACATTTGTTTGAATGGTTTTGGGCAGCTGAAGAATGCGCCATCACAAAAAAAACTCATTTGATTTCGCCAACAAATCTTTTCCTTTTTCGGAGCAACGGTTGAACGCTTGAACCTGTCCTTGAAGGTGGTTTCCGAATGGGGTGATGCCAATCTGGTCAGCTTCAATGCTGCTAAGACCCAGGCGTTTCTTTTTTCCGCTAAAAAGAGCCAATACCACCCGGCTCCTTCTTTCCGTGGTGTAACCGTGCCGTTAACGGACCACCTCGAACTGCTTGGTGTTACGTTGACATCGACTCCCAACTTCGGTCCTTACATTAAGGCGAAAGCTCAGTTAGCTGCAAAAAAGTTGGGGATTCTTGCAAAGGTGAGACGGTACTTCACGCCAGAACAGCTGCTCAACTTGTATAAAGCGTAAGTTCGGTCATGCATGGAGTACTGCTCTCACCTCTGGGATGGATCTGCCAAATACCAGCTTGATGCAATTGAGTCGATTGACAGACGGGCCAAAAAGCTTATTGGCAACGATGCACTGGTCGCATCAAAGCTCCAGAGCCTCGAACATCGACGCCGAGTCGCCAGTCTGTCGGTTTTTTATCGGTTACATTTCGGGGAGTGTGCGACGGAACTGCACAATTTGATTCCGCCTAGCCCTTTCCGTCATCGGACTACGGCCATGCGCCATCGGTACATGGTTAACATCCCTCCCATACGCAAAAAGCGTTTTGCTAATACTTTCATTGTACGCACAGCTAAGGAGTGGAATTCCCTTCGGGAGTCTTTGTTCCCTGATAGCTACAACCTAAGTCAAGAGTGAATAGGTTTCTTCTAGGCAAGCGTGCTTCACCGTAGACCACATCATCGCTTAACATCAGGCGAGATGGTGGTAAACCCGAGCCTATAGATTATATTAAAAAAAAAGCAAATAACAAGAATTTTAGAAGTTAGCGTTGCGTATTCCGCCAGAAGAAAACAATGTAGTTGGTCAGGAATACTGACTTCTGCTAATTTTCTGAAGCATGTTTTGCTCCTACTTAAATATAAATAATTTGAATGTTGGCCAATGATGGTATTGTTCCCACAAATTTAAGACCTCTATCCTTAAGTGTATTCTTTGTTTCGCGATATAACTGCGGAATAGGCAGACACGTTCACGTCCACCGCAACATCCAGTTCGTTCTTGCCGTAATCGGCTGTACATATGTGATCGTTTTTAACCCCCGACGGAAAAAGAGGGGTGTTATAAGTTTGAGGTGTGTTGCTGTGTATCTGTGTATCTGTGTGTCTGTGTATCTGTGTATCTGTGTGTCTGTCTGTGGCATCATAGCGCCTCAACGGATGAACCGATTTTGATTTAGTTTTTTTTGTTGGAAAGGTGATTGTGTCGAGAGTGTTCTTAGCTATGTTTAAAAAAAAACGGTTCAGCCGTTCAAAAGTTATGGGCGTTTTACTGTTTGAATCGGGATGTTTTCGCAAGATAAATGTGTCGGGGGTTTTTTTAATTTTTAAATTTTACTTGTTTATAGTATAAATTCTATATATATTTACGTTCAAAGTTACCCATAAGTTGCTGCAAGTCCAAAAGACATTGCCATTTTTATACGTTCGTAATTTATAATACTGCAGTCCATCATGCAGTAATACAGTACCTCTTTTAAGATTTATGTACTTAAAATCCATTTAGATTCAAATAATGTAACACCGCAATAATGAATGCAAACAAAACAGGAAAATGAGAATGACATAATATTATTGTCAATTTTAATCATCACTTTACGCAACAAGATAAGTGAAATGAAAAAAGAGTTATCTATCCTAGAAGTTTGACCACGTGATTTTTTTTCCTCTTGGTCAAATCAGTTTGACAAAATAGTTTGACCACGAGGAAGAACCGAATTTCGCTTCCACTTTTTTGGGTCTCGCTTGCGTTTCCTACTTAAATCATCTGTAGTCTGTTCTGAAGCATTAGGTAGCTCACGTGTAACGTCAAATATGCAGGAGTAACTCCTGTCCTTTCACAGACCGCGCTGTTCATACTGAACAGTACTATCGGTAGCTACGTAGGCCATGTAGCGGCACCAACGCCGCCACTTTAACACATACAACAGTCCGACAATAACCGTCGGGTAGTTGCCCGGACCAGACACAATACCTCTGGTCGGATGATTGTCCCTTTTATATGGAGGTTTGTGGGACTTCACACCCTGTTCCACCATGCCTTCAAAGCTATAACTAAATCTGTTGTGTCAGTATTTTGTCGCAATGAAAACAACTCCAAATATATGTGAAATGCCGGACGATGCTCTCCGAATGCAATTATTTTTGTCACCATAAGGGCTTCTTCACACGTACCACAACCACACCACGTCGCAACTACAAAATGCTGTCAAGCAGTGGTTACGTGTGAATAGTGTCGCTGCAGGTTTTTGTAGTTACGTTGTGGTACCGACAAAATGTCGATGTGGTTGCGTTGTCGCCAGTAGTTGCGATGCGGTTACGTGGTGTGCAGACACAGTTCGACTCCGGTTTTCATAGCGGAGTGTTTCCGCTTTTCCGTGTTGACTGACCAAACTCATGGGATTCGAAGAGGAAACTTTGTTATTGCTATCCTTGCTATGGCTATTATTAAGAAGAAGACGGCGGCGATGTGAGCGTAGTCGTCGAAATAGAATTTATTGGTTACATCCTTTGTAAGTTGGAAAACAAAAGCCAAAGCCAATTTCGTACTGATTATCCTATACTCAGAAGGTTCAAGAAGAAGTTTTATAAAAAATGTTGAATGAGCAAGATCACATTTGACTACTTTTTAAAGGAACTGAATAGTTATTTGTAAAAAAGAGACACGATCATGAGAAAAAGCATACCTTGAACGTCTGGCAATGACATTGAGGTGAGTAACCTAGTTAATCGTTATTGCCATACTTATTGATAGGTTTATATATGAGGGCAGCAAAGCAGTAAAGAAAACTTTGGTAGTAATTAATATTTATTAATATTAAAGACACGACATAGTGAACAGTTACAGTACAAGGTAGCAGAGAGAAGAGAGAAGGACCATAGATCACGAATGACAAACTTATAATAATAGCTTTGAGTACTGGGTAATTTATCCCTAACACCCCCTCTCAATATTTAGTTTAAATATTGTTTACAATGCAATCTTAAGTTTACTTACAAAATAATTATGTTTTACTGACGACAATGGCTTAGTAAAAATATCAGCAACATTTTCATTGGTTGGCACATAAGAAATAGTAAACATATTTTTATTTATACAATCTTTAATAAAGTGAAATTTTATGTCTATGTGTTTTGTTCTTTTACTATTTTCGTTACATTGAATCATTTGTATGGCACTTTGGTTATCTATCAGAAGATATGTATCTATGAGACAATTAAAATTTGTGAGTATACCTTTTAGATATAGTAGTTCAGAAGATACCAGCTACTACATATTCTGCCTCTGCTGAAGACAATGATACTGTTTGCTGCTTTTTGGAGATCCATGAGACTAAATTATTATTATGATAAATAGCACAACCACTTACACTTTTCCTATCCTCCTTGTCACTCGCCCAATCTGCGTCTGTGTAAGTACTAGAGATGTCTGTTTGTCTTCTGACTTTGTATATGTTAGATACTTACTTGAAGTTTGTTTAAGGTATCTTATTACTCTCTTAGCTGCTGTCCATAGAGTTTTAGTTGGCTTATCTAAATATTTACTGAGATATGATGTGGTAAAAGGAATATCGGGTCTTGAAGTAGTAGAAATATATGTTAGACAACCTATTAATTCACGATATGGTACATTGGTTATAATTTCTTCATCTGTTATTGGCATTCCATGTTCCATAGGCGTCTGTACACCTTTACAATCTTGCATTGCAAATTTTTGTAAGACTTTCTATTAATTTTTGTTGACTTATCTGAAGTTTTCCTTTTTCTCTGATAATTTCCATTCCAAGATACTCCTTTACTTCTCCTAAATCCCTAATTTTAAATTCGTCTTTTAGTTTTTCTATTATTTACAAAGTTTCTTTATTTTTTCCTATAATCAAAATATCATCAACCCATATTAAAAGTAAAGTTTTATCTTTCATGTATAAACAAAAATCATATTTAGATTGTTCATATCCTTGTTTGGTTATATATTTATGAAATCTGTTGTTCCAACATTTTGGAGCTTCTCTAAGACCATATAAAGCTTTGTTGAGCTTTAAAATTTTTCCTTTTTGTACTGTTACTCCTTCTGGTGATTTTATAAAAATTTCATCATTGAGTTGACCATTTAAAAAAGCTGTTGGCACATCCAACTGTTTCATTGAAAGATTTTCTTGTACTGCATAGCTAAACATTAATCGAATTGTAGACATTCTTCCTACTGGTGAATATACATTGTATGCATTGTTTATTTGAAATCCTTTGGCCACTAATCTAGCCTTTTTCTTCCCATCTTGTTCGGAATAGCTTTAATAGCTTTTTCGCTATTTGGTAGATCTACTTCTTTCCAGGTATCCAGTTCTTCCAGTGATTTGAGTTCTACTTCGATTGCTTTCTTCCATTCTTCTCCTTTATTTATAGCTTGCGCATATGTTAATGGATCTGAGTCCACTAGTAAATAGTATGCTATGTTTGATATATCTTCTTGATTTTCTAGAATATAGTCTTGTAGGTGTTGAGGTAACTTTTTGTTTCTTTCTGATTTTCTTAAACTTTGTTGTTCATGTGTATTTGTTTGAACTTTTGTGTTTTCATTGTCCTCTTCATCTGTTTCAGATTCTTGTTCTTCTCTATTAATTCCAAGTTGTTTTTCTTCGTTATTCTCCTTTATTTCTTTTCCCTTTTGTTCTTTATTCGTTTTAACATTTTTCTCCTGTTCTTCATCTTCTTCTAAAAACTCGTAATATTTTACTGCTTCATTATTTTCTTTGTAGCTTATATCATTTTCATTCATTCTTACATCACGTGATACTAATATTTTATTTGTTTCAGGATTCCACAGACGATATCCATTTGGGGAATATCCTACCATATACATTTCTTTTGCTCTTTGATCAAGTTTATCTCCTTTTGGCATTGTTACTACCCATGACTTACTCCCAAATACTCTTAATTTTGATAAGTCCTTTTTACCATACATTATTTCTGCTGGAGTTTTATAATTTATAGCAGATGATGGACAACGATTAAGCTGATAGGTAGAACATGCTAGAGCTTCACACCATAAGTGCTTTGGAAGTCCAGTTTCCAATAATAGTGTGCGTGTTCTATTATACAGTGTACGGTTCATTCGCTCCGATACACCGTTTTTGAGGCGAATAAGGTTGAGTATATTGAATTATTATACCTTTTTGTTTACAAAAATTCTCTAATGTATGATTTTTAAATTCACGTCCATTATCACACCTAATATTTTTAATTTTAGTATTTGTTTGAGTTTCAAATTGTTTTATATAATTTATGACATTTTGAGTAGCTTCACTTTTATGTTTCAGCAAAAATGTTACACAAAAGTGTGAATAATCATCAATAATAACTTGATAATATAACTCACCATTAATTCCAGGTATTCGACACGGTCCAGTTATATCTGTATGCATTAACTCACCTATACATGTTGATCTCGGCCTCTTGACAGGGAACAAAGGGTAACCTTGTAGATTTACCTAACATGCAGGGTGTACAAGTTGTGTCGCTGACTGGTAATCCCATACTGTGTAAACTTCTTCTATTTAAATGACCAAGCCTTTTATGCCACAAATCTTTTGAAGATAAATCAAATTACATGAAACACTGAAACATACCTCCAATTTCAATTTGAACAATTTACCTTCAAGCAATCCTTTTACATAGTTTTTAGCATTTTGCTTCTGAATAATTACATTATTTTTATTAAAATTCACATTATATTTTTTGTTGACCAGCTGTTTTACTGAAAGTAGATTAAAAGTTAATTTTTGTACAATTAATGCTTCTAAATTAATTTCTGAATTTCTATATGACATTTTAATAGAACCTTTCTTTTCACTTAAAATATAATCACCATTTGCAACATAAATTTTCAATGGAGTTTGAAGTTTTTGAATATTATACATGTATTGTTCATATTTTTCATTAATTAAATGCTCTGTACATGTCTATAATCCAATCAATCTCAATTTGGTTAGCATTTGTTTTCACATAATGACAATTATTATTGTCACTAACATTATTATTATAGTTAATTGTAGAAATAAATGTAAATGCGCTTTGACTTACAGCTACGTTATGGCGCATTTACATTAAGTCGGTTAGACCGTATTCGGCTGCAGGCCGTATTCGGTCACCGACTAATATAAACAGGTATTCGTTTGGCCGTATTCGGTTTGGCCGTATTCGGTCGAGCCCGTTGTCGGTGTCGAGTGCGCCGTGCCCCGCCCGTCGCCCGCCGCCCGCAGCCCGCAGCTCAGTTCGAAGAGCACGAGCCAGTCCGCCGCACGCGCACGATTGTGCATAAAATGGCCTCTCGAAAATTAAGTGACTCATACAATCGCCGCATCAATCAAGTCGCCGAATTCGGTTAACCGACCAATGTAAACAACTCAATTTAGGTGAGCGTTTCAGTTAAACCGAATGCGGCCGCCGCCTTCGGTGACCGACTTCAAACCGACCTAATGTAAATGAGCCATTAGTTTCTGTTGAGTTATCCTGACTGGGTTGCTTTTGAGGTTGTGACCCACGGTGACCTCGATATCCTCTGCCTCGTGCTCTTCCTCTATGATGACCTCGATTTGATCGGCAGTATTTTGCTGTATGCCCTTGTTTGTTACAAGTGTAGAAAGCCGTTTCATCATTTGCTGTAGAACTGTTTTTCTCAAAGATTTTTTATTCTTCATCCAAGAGACGCTGTTTCACAAAATCTTATTTTAGGTCTGGAGTGATGCCTGACATATCACTGTTGCACTCGATGGCAGTTATTACTGTATCATATTTGGTGTCTAGACCAGTCAACAAGCAAGCAATTTTATCTCTGTGGCTTAGTTTTTCTTGATTACATTCTAGTTCCCTTACTATATTTTCAAACTTTTCAAAGTAGTCTTCTAATTTTTCATTGGATGATTGTTTCAAGTTTAATAATTTTCTTCTTAGGTGAATTATTGAAATTATACTTTTTCTTTCAACCATATTTTTAAGGATGTCGATCATGTCTTTTGCAGTTTCGCATGACTTTATAATATTCAAGTACTTATCTGGAACACATTGAACTATGATGCTTTTTGCTTTAGCATTAGCTTTCATGAAATTTTCATCTTCATGTTTTATTTCACCCATTTTTATGGTATGCAATAATTGTTTTTCGTCCAGTATGCATTGAACTCTGAATATCCAGTTGTTGAAATTATCTGGCTTCAGTTGGGGAATTTTTTCTTGAGCGGTAGCCATTTTTTATATCGACCACGTTTCGCCGTGCACACTTCTTCTAATTATTGTTAGATTGTCGTGCTTCAAACTTTGCCCTCACTTGTTTTGAGTAGCCCATAACCTGATAGGTTTATATATGAGGGCAGCAAAGCAGTAAAGAAGACTTTGGTAGTAATTAATATTTATTAATATTAAAGACACGACATAGTGAACAGTTACAGTACAAGGTAGCAGAGAGAAGAGAGAAGGACCATAGATCACGAATGACAAACTTATAATAATAGCTTTGAGTACTGGGTAATTTATCCCTAACACTTATGAATACAGGTGCAAACTAATTTATTGTCAATAAGTAATTAATCCGACTAAAATTATTGTTCAACTTGCCAATTTTGTGTGTACAAATATCCTTTCGTAGTATTGATATGCCTACTATTAATATATTAATCAATTAATAAATCCTTTACAATGCCAATGAGTTAATTTGCACCTCTGGAAGAGAGGTTAGGGTGGCGAAAACAAAGAGCGTATACATTTTTTTTATTGTCATTATAAAAACGGCAGAATAATTAATCAATCAATCTCTGAAAATGTCAGTTAGAATCGGATCATAATTTGAAGCTTGAGAAGAGACGCTAGGGGCGACTCTTGTACTGACAAATCTCGTGGCGTAGTTGTACGCAAACCGTTAAGCTGTGGAGAGCCTGTTTCCATATCATGCATGAAGTTAGACCTAGATGTACATGGTTGCTCAGACACTTGGTGTCCATACGACACCAGGTCGTATACCCCCGTCCATAATGATTGTAATTATAAGTAGGTGTGGTATATTTTATAATTACATTCATCATTTCTATTTGTTCATTCAGTTTCAAATCACCATGTATACTCTTAAATTTATCGTATATTGATAGTAAAAAATGCATATCACTAACACATGACTTAGGGTCGACACGTTCCTGTGTATGTACAGAAACACGATCGCTCAAATTACTTGTTAGTTTCTTTATTAATCCATATTCTGCATCATCTTTTTTATTTGGAGCATTTTTCGGCTTCTTCCTAACTTCAGAATCAGTTGTTCCAGTAGTACTCTCGTCATCGTTATCGATTTGTTCGATGTCATCGTCTTTGTTTTCTACTCGAAGAGAGGATGTTGTGCTTTGTGTTGTGGTTTTAGAAAAGATAATTGATTATAGTAGTAATTATCTCTTTGCACTGCCTGCACCAGAATCGTTTTTTTGTGTATTTTGTTTTTTTATTCTCTGTTGAAAGAGTGTCGTAAGCTTCTCCATTTTCTTTGTAAGTTGATAGCTGGAAAAAAATGTTACATTATTTTGATTACGCGAACAATAAAAAAACACAAAAAATGCAATACAATTTCTATATTTTTATTTATTTAAAATATATTTTGATTCATTTTAAATATTAAAGTTTTGCTTTATTAAAAAAAACACAGACCTATTGTTTCATATTTTACTATTTAATTATTATTTGTTTTTAATATTATTTCTTTGTTTCAGATATTTAGCCACGGTGTGTTCGTTTGAAGACCTCGCGAGTTCATTCAAATGTGGTACTTCAACTGCTAGTAAAATTGTCCAAGAAGTGTGTCGCCTGATTTGGAATAAAATACAGTTTATTCATTTACCAACACCTAATAAAACAATATGGCAAGATATAGCAAACAAATTTAAAAATAAAGCAAATTTCCCAAACTGCTTAGGAGCTGTAGATGGAAAACATATTAGGATTATACATCCACCACACATTCATACATAAACTCACACGGTTGTGGCGGTGTACCCGTAACGTCACAGTAGATCTCGATGTCTGTATCGGGTACTCTAACCTTTTCGAGTCTAAGCGAGGATCCACTTATAAGGAGACTTTGCAGTTCTGGATCGGTGTTCTGACATCGTGCAAGCGCCTGATAATCGATACCTTTAGGCACTCGAACCTCCTCTATTCGTGACAATGTATCTGCGACCACATTCTCGTGACCAGGTATATAGCGTATGTCCGTTGTGTACTGAGCTATGTAGTCGAAATACCTGTACTGCCGTGGTGAACAGTTCTCCCTTGGTGTCGTAAAGGCATACGTTAGCGGGCGATGGTCTGTGAAAATGACAAAGTGCCGGGCCTCCACCATGTGACGAAAATACCTGATGGCTTCGTACACTGCCAGCAGTTCGCGGTCGTAGGGGCTGTATTTCTTTTGGGCTGGGCTTAGTTTCTTAGAAAAGAAACCCAGTGTTTCCCACTGATCACCATTTCGTTGCTGTAGCACGGCCTATTGATACATCTGATGCATCCGTTGTCATAGAAAGCTCGGCGTTAGTAAGCGGTTGAACTAAAAGCGTAGCGTTTGAAAGTGCTTCCTTGCATTCGTAAAAAGCTTCTAGTTGTGTCTGCATCATTTCAACGGGTTGGTTCTTCGTAGTTTTTCCTCCAGCCAGCATAGCGTTAAGCTGTGCCTGTGCCTTAGCTGCGTTTGTTATAAAGCGTCTATAAAAATTTAGCATACCCAGAAATCTTCTTAGCTCCTTCACTGTCCGTGGTACTGGAAAGTCGTGGATAGCCTGTATCTTAGCATCGAGTGGGCAGGTACCGGAAGCTGAAACACTGAATCCGAGAAATGTTACCTCTGGCTGTCCTCAGACACACTTCGCTGAGTTCACCAATACCCCATAATCTCTTAGGCGGTCTAACAGCCGTCGCAAGTGCACTTTGTGCAGCTCTGGAGTGGGAGAAAAACACAAAATATCGTCCAAATTACAAAAGCAGAACTCATCCAACCCAGTAAGTACCTCATCCATAAACCTCTGGAACGTCTGCGCTGCATTCCTCAACCCGAAGGTCATGTACGGAAATTCGAATAAGCCGAACGGCGTAGTTATCGCCGTCTTGGGTATGTGAGGTTCATAAATGGGTACCTGATAATATGCTTTGATCATGTCTATTTTTAAAATATAGTGCTGCCGGAGAGCTGATGCGAGAAATCCTGAATGTGTCTCACAGGGTATCTGTCAGGAGTTGTGCGTGCGTTGAGCGCACGGTAGTCGCCGCACGGCCTCCATCCATCATCCTTCTTCCTGACCAAATGCAGGGCTGAAGACCATGGACTGTCTGACCGCCTGGCCGTGCCGTTGGCCAGCATGTCCTCAAACTCCTTTTTGGCTATATTCAAATGGTTTGGATCTAGTCTCCTAGGCCTACTTGATACCGGTGGCCCAGGGGCAGTATTAATATAATGCATCGTATTGTGCTTAGGTTCACGCACAGTACCTGCAGGTCGGGTTACCTCCGGGTATTCACGGAGCAACTGGTGAAACTGACTCGCCGGCGACAGTCTTGACATACGCCACGTCATCTGGTATCCTCTGATGCGATGCAGGTACGGAGAGAGAAGTGGCAGCATCTATCAGCCTATGCTTGCGGCAATCTATAATCAGATTATATAACTTTAAAAAATCAATCCTAATCGGCTTTGATGTCCGCAATGGTAAACTGCCACGGGAATAATCGGCGTAGTCCTAAATCCAAATGTAATTGAATCGGGCCATACGTGTTGATGACCGTACCGTTCGCAGCTGTAAGGCCGTATTTCGTGCTCGTGCAGGGCATTCTAACTGCCGTGCGTGGGAAAACACACAAATCAGACCCTGTGTCTACCAGAAACATCATCTTCGAATGTCGATCCGTTATAAAAATACGGCCTGGATGGGTTCCGCAGTGGTAGACAGGGCTGCCGGCAGTTCTTCGCCTGCGAACCATAAGTAAAATGATACCAGAGGCCTTAGTGCGAGTTTTTACTCACACTCACTCGTGATACGTAAACGATCTCTTATGTCAAAATGTATACAAAAAAAGTGGTTTCTCCTTACCGTCACCAGACGGCGCTTATCCAGTTTCAATACAAAATGATGTTTACGTATCACGAGTGAGCGTGAGTAAAAACTCGCACTAAGGCCTCAGCAATGAGGGTAGTTATCGGGCGGCTGTCGTGGTCGCGACATAGACCTTTGCCTAGCGTTTCTACTCCTGGATCGCTGGCGGGAGCGTTCATGAGGCTGAATTTGCCTGCTGGCTAAGTAAAGCCATCTGCCTGGTTAACTCGCCCATCTGGGTTACCATTTCTTCCAAGAGGGTAGATGTCACTGGGGCTGCCGCACTCGCTACGTAATGGACACCGGTCGGCGCGATATCGTGGACCCTGTCCGCCAGGTCCACCATCTTATCTGTGGGTAAATCCTCTTGGGAAGCCACAATAAGTGAGTAACCATGGAGTTTCTTGCCGGTTCTTCTCCATAGGAAACGACCAACCCGAACCGTGCTCATTTTGTCGACGTTTTATAAGTGCCCATGTAGGCCTATGTGAAATAATTTTTTTTTTTTTTTTTTGATTTTGTATAGTCTGAACATTGTTCGGTAACCGGCTAGCCCACAGAGTTTTCAAAAATTCTTCGGGTACCGCCGGTCCAGCCAAACGTTGTAGGTGCCTGAAAAATTGGGACGGCTTCCGGTCTCCCAACTCTTCGTGCATTACCAGCTGTGCCACTCGCCGCTCCTGTGAGGCCGATAGCCGCTTGATCAGCTCCGTCTTCAGCTTCTCATATTTGTTTGCCACTGGAGGTTTGGCAATGATGTCCCTGACCTCCGCCACGAAACGATGATCCAACGAGCCGATGACATGGTAGAACTTTGTGGCGTCGGCGGTTATACCGGCGAGCGCGAACTGGCCCTCCATCTGAGCAAACCACAATCCGGGTTCTTCAGGCCAGAAAGGGGGTGCGCGTACTCCTACACGCAGGGCTTCAGGGCCGCACCCATCACCTTTCGGGTCCGTCATCCTGATCACGTCGGGGTCACCGGTGTGAAGAAATGACAGGCGATTTTCGAGTTGAAGATAGAAGTTTAATAGAATAGATTAAAGTTTAAAATATAGGAAAGAACAAGCACTAGGAAGGTACGGAATCAAGAATTAGAAGGAAACCAAGACTTTAGAAAAGCTAGGTTGCGAAACGTAATAATAATAATAATATAGCAATTAGCGCGTGCATTCGCCGTCGGAGCACGCGGGCGACTGGTGCTGATGACCGAGCGATCGCGGTTTTTTACCCAGCGCTGGCGCGGGGCGTGCAGGCGTCGCAGGTGCTCGGGCGCAGGCGGCGAGATAAACAGATCGCGCGGTCGACGAAGGTGCGAGTTACGTGCGCTCCAAACAGGTGCGTCCCGTGACCACGGATGGTGCCACAGACGTGTTTGCTTGCGGTTCATAATCGCAAGTATTTTGTTAATTAATATCGTATGTCATAGGTGAGTCATTATTCGTATAATTTACGCCTCTAGAGCTTGCAGTTCGCATGGTAACATCGGTGTTTGAACCCGAGTTTGCCGGCGTTGTATTATACACCGGTGACGTCCGCGGCGCGGTTTGCTGATTCAACCACGGCGTTAACCTACGTTGTGGCGACTGAAATTGCGCATTATTTTGGTTTCTAATAGAATTTCTATATTGAATTGAATTATTTGGAGAATTCTTTTGAGTAATATTTTCTGTTGAAATATTTTGTATTGGTGTACTAGGTTGGTTTTGTGGATTGGGCGAACGTTGGTAATTGCCATTATTGTTGGAAGATTTTCCTGGCGGTTTTGAACTACTTTTATTTCTATTATTTCTAGATTCATAAACCGTCTGAAAGTTTTGCTCTTCTAACACTACTTTCAAGGCGTCTTCTAGTGTCGTCACATTCCTTAATCGTACCAATCTAACTAAATAAAGAGGTAAATTATATAGATAAACATTCAATGACGAATTAGTGTAAATATGCTGCTTGGCTTGGCGTAAATTCGCATCGTCTACAGTTTCAATTATTTTTGCAATCAAGACACTACGCAAGTTTTGAATCCTATGACAGAAATCTAAATAACTTTCGTTGTAATTTAGTCTCATAGACTCTAACACTAAACAATCTTCGGTTCAAGGGTCACCAAAATGTTGTGCCAATAATGTTTTCAACTCCAACCAAATTCGAATACTATCCCGTTCCCCTACTAGAATCGCGGCTTCCCTTGTTAATATACTAGTAACAACGTGAAATAGGTATTCGTTTTGTACTTCTCCCCCCTGAAATGTATTTATAATATATTCACATTTCTTTATAATAAGTGGGAGCCGTCTAAAATCGCCACTAAACTCTGGAATATTTTTTGCCATTGTTAGCGGAACCTGCACGATTTGATCCATTTTGAAAGAACAGAAACACAGAAAGAGGGTGAAAACTAAACACTAAATACCTAACTAAGTTAATCTTATTACGCCAGATATATATCGTAATAAAATAAAATAATGTTATCACGGTATTGCTCAACCCCTAATAACACAACACATACAATTAAAACAGAGAAAAATGGTAAAGGAAAACAGAGAGGATAGTGAAAAAGTTTTACTCACAGTCCTGTAGTTACTCCCATCTTCTCCTTGTGACTGCTATCAAATACTGCGTCAGCCGTTGTGCCTGGTACTTAATAGATTTGTTTGTTCGGGGATCCCTGTTGAACTGTAGAAACAGACGTCCAGCTGCGCTTGTAGAGTTGTATACGTCGCAAACTGACTACAGATATCCTACCGGCTGCGCCAATTAAGTGATTGACAATTGAGTAGTTTAAAAATAAAATTTATTTAGATGAACAGCGTTACGGTAATTAAGATAGTAATATCTATTCTAATAAGGAGACATGTATTTATATTTAATTATTGCTAAGTTAACAATATTCTTATACACTACTTATTTGCTACTTTGAGGTGGAGGGGGATTTGCTGATAAAGCGAATAGCGTTGGGGTCGTCACATTTAAGAGGACCCTTGACGAACCGTCTATTGCCAACGCGAGCACGGTCGAAAAGCTTGTTGTTTCATCCAGCGCAATGCTTGAAAAAGAGGCAAAGCGAAAAGAGAGAGATAGCGCCTGAACGCTCGGTTGTCATTCGGTAACTTCCGCCGCTCACTCGCGGGCGATCGCCACCGTTCGCCGACCGGCCCATTCATTCATGATAATAATATCGGATCAAGCGCGCGCTTCCAGTTTTGTAAATTGCCTTGCATGTAGGTACCTAAACCTACATTTAGTACGAACGTAGCTCTTGGCCCAGTGGATGCGTGTTTGTATTTTTACCAATCTAGGTACCGTACCGTACGTGCGCTAGTTTTTACTGTATGGAAATTATTTAAAATATATTAGTTTTTTCGTAATTAATTTATGTAGGATTCCTACATAAGTAAAGGTATATATAATTTATTATTATATATAATTCATTCTGCTTATGCAATAGCACAAGCAGAACACATTATTATTTATCTATCCAGTCAGTATTGAGGCAGCTAAAATTATTAGTATAATTACACTGTACGTAGGTACCTACGCGTACAGGCGGTTGATCAAATAAAGTAGTCTGAATACAGTTTGGCATATACATTTTTTTATTTTATAGAAAAATACATAAAACCCGGTTATCGAGAAGATTCCGTTTTCCAAAAACAAACATATTTTTTTTTACTTTTTATAGTCATTATGGATGTCCTCCACCCTGGGGCAAACGAAGGGTGTTTTTTTTGTTTCTATGAATTTCTTCCTGTATCGTGGGTGCGTTTACATACATTTCATATACACAATAAACTCAGATCCGGAACAACTGTAGGCCATACAAATATTTGTTCAGTGCGGGAATCGATCCCGTGACAAGCAGCACAGCAGTCGATCGCTCAACCACTACGCCAACCGTGTCGTCAATTTGACACGTATATATAAATTTGGCACGCATGTTTAGAAGCCCAGATAGAGTAACATATTATGTGAATATTGTGCAGTTCCAATAATATTACATACATACGTGTTGAAATGATTACCTCCTTTTTTTTGAATTTGGTAAAAAAAGAAATTCTGTTTTTTTTTTATTGGTCTACAACGATATTCGTTTTATTGCCATAATGAAACCGGTTTAGGTCACATCGGTTGAATGGTTTCAAAGTCTGTAACGGACATAGGTAGAAACAATTTTTGTGTTTTATATATTAGGACAACTGGCTACCAAAACTTCATCGTCAAAATCGAGTGAAATTGCGTATTTTTCAAATGAAAATGTTTGTGTTTTGTAGGTAGGTACTTACAAAACATAACCATTTGTCGGTAACTCGGTGTAGACTGATATAAATAATTATTCTAATTAGTCCGTCAGACAGATTATCGAAACATATTGGACATTGGTATTTTTTTATTTATTAAAGCCATAGAAATATAAAATATCTATGATTAAATCATTAATTATTTATTAAGATAAAGCTCATCAAAGTTCAGGAGTTGGGATCGTGATGTCACGCGGAATTTCAACGCGCGGAGTAAGAAACTGTTGCGAATGCGATGCTTTTGCTTGCTTTTGATCAAATCAAATATACGCCGCACACTGCACTGTTGCCGTTCCGTCACGCGTCAAGTCCGCGCGCGCCGTTCACCCGCGCCGGTGATGTGCGATCTCGCAACGTTGCGTTGCAGCCAGATATCAGTACTGAGTATCTATAAAAATATCTATAATTTTATACCGATACTCAAAGAAGTATTGCAAGCATATGGCAGATGTTTCGAGGGTCCCTACCTACCCTACTTACCCACATATGACATACCCTACTTACCCACCGCCCTACCCTATCTACCAGGTAGGTAGAGGAGTAGGTAAGTAAGTCCTGCCCATCCTATCTACTTATCTACCCTAACTACTAACCTAGCTTACAGCTACCCAACCTAGGTGCCTAAACTACCTACCTACCCTATCTTCAAAACTTACCATCAAAACAAATTCGGTCCGTATTCACTAACGCAATGCCAGGTTCGTTTCTTATAAAAGTACTAAATCTTTTTGAAAGCAAAATCAGTGTCCGGTATAAAAAAGCAAGATCGTTGTAGTAGGTAAATAAATGAAATAGATACGATGCACACTCACGTACGCCTGCGCGTACGTGAGTGTACTCAACAAATTCATTACCTACTACGGTAGTACCCGAGCGAGCGGCGATCTTCATTCAACTCTCTCTCTCACCCCGCCCGACCCCGCACAACTCGTCTCCCCGCGCACCTCATACCCCCTGTTGACTAACAAGCAAGTGAGAACGCGATAACATTGAGCTAAAAATGGTGTTCGAAAATTTGATAAATCTTGTTCCGGGAAATACGTGTTTTTGAATAAGCCTTATAAGAATGTGAAAAAAAAAATTGTCATTTAGAATCTCCATTAAATTTGTAAGGTTTCTATCGAAATATTTTCTTTACTTTTACAATTTATGTATATATTATGAACGGCCAAAGTTCAGGTAAAATTTGTTCAGAAATCCAGATTTTTGGAGGCTTATACTGAATTGGTTTCTCCAAATTTTTAATTTCCTCTTCGATAGAAACCTAGATATAGTGCACAAGATACCTATTAGTTCAAAAAAATCAAAGATATATATGTTACAACGGCATAATCACGTACAAGCGTTTGTATGAAAATTATGTCGGATTGTCCGCTCTTAACTCGCGCCTCGCGAGGCAGGCCGAGCCATCAGAAGTCCCCGAGCATCCGAAATAGACAGTCGTGTAATTTCTGCTGCAGCTCTGTTTCTAGTAGCTTATTGGTTAAAAAAAAGAAAACGTAAATCAAGTAGAAAGAAAAGATCAAGACGCATGTGGATTAAAAATCTTTACAAGCGTCGAATCAATACGGAAATAGTTTTTTAATTTTTTTTAAGTTCCCCACGGACATTGCAATTCTTCTGAAATTTTAAATTTCGTCCAACAGTCATCGCGCTTACTTTTGTTTAAATGGTCAGGTTCTTTCGAGTCCCACAAAATCTTGTTTTCACCATATAATTGTATGAGACGAATTGACAGCTCTTGAGAGTTCATGATAAACCTACAACAAGCGCTCGCGAGTCAATTCAGACCGTCCACACCGAAAGCACAGCGCACACTGAGGCACCTTTGAGCACGGCCCGTTTACCGACAGCTCGACCGCTAGGCACGCTCGGCCGAGGCATTGGCTCGCGAGGCTGCCGCGCGAGCCGTGCTCGGTCGATCTGGACGCGGCTAATTTCTCTCAGCATGTTTTGACAAAATCTTGTATACGTCTCTCACTATCCCCAGGATGCAATTTTTGCACCAACCGACCATCACGATAACATTTATACTTGGGTGTTTCCACGAAATTAGGGCTACTTTTAGAATTAATTTACATGCTATTGGACTCTTGTGTATGTAATGGTTGATTAAGATATTATATCATACCCAAAACTTAATGTGGTATTTATTGAGAAATTTGAATTTTGTGTATTTACGCATCTAGAGACTATTAGATCCTTCTGTCTTTCTTTTTCTTTGTATTCAGCCAACAAAACTGGATATCACACATCAGGAATTATTTATATATACAATTGGCAAATGTATGAGTATCCTCCATTTTCTGGTTTTAATAAAAGTTCTATAGTAGTCCATCTGCTGGTCCAGTACGTCCACTCCACCCATTTACTGATTGTAAGAGCGTTTTCACATTATCCGATCCGATATCGGTGTCGGACGACGATAGCCGACATCCGATAGCCGACACCATGTGCTATTTTCACATATTTCCGACAAAATCGTTCCGATACGGCCATTTGCTCGATAGCTTAGTGCGGGCAGGTCATCATGGCAGACTATAATAGAAAACTTTATTTGCTGTATCTATTATATTTGAGACGCAAAAAAAGATCTGTCCACAGACAGTATTGGATATATCCCATTGTGGAAGCTAGATATTCAGAGGGAGCATTTTATACTCTTTTTAGCAAGCTACAAAACGCACCTAGAAAGTTTTTTAATTACTTTCGTATGAGTGAATCCACATTCAATTATTTGCTAATTCATCTCACAAACAGTATCAAGAAACAATACACACATTTTCGAATGGCTGTGGGGCTTAAAGAAATGTTGGCTGTGGCATTAAGGTAACTTTACTATTTTCATGTTTGTTTTTTAATCATTGGTTTCTATCATTATCGTTTGTTGGCTGGTGGTCAACACAGTACATGTATAGTGGGCAGCACATCAAGCTGGGCACAATAATTGTATAAAAGCCCATAAGATAACGGGGCGCAGAGCGCTAGTGTGTCTAGCTTGTTACACTGGCCACCATACATTATTATTTAGTTATAATTAAAGAAAGTTCGTTATAAAAAGTATTTTAATCAGAAACAGGTATTGTTATACAAAGTATTATAATCAAAATGGAAATGAAATAGCATATGACAAGGTAAACTTACTATTCGGAATATTTATCGAAAAATTGCTGATAGTTATTAGTATGGGATTCTGTAACCGATTCACAGGACTTGCTTGTAGTCGATGTTTGTTGAATTCCAACTAGTTGTGGAGTGGGTTCATCAATGTAGGTGTTGCTTGGAGTCGATTAATATATCATTAATCTCTGGATTCAGTTTCGGTTGTTTCATTACCTCAAAGTTTGTGAATGGTGGGTTGTCAGTTTGTATTTTTTCCTTCTCCTCCTTATCTAGGCCTTTTTTAACTATAACTGTCCATCGTTCTACAATTTGTTTATGTAGGTTGTCCCCTTTTGCCTCTGTTTGAGGAGCCATGCCAAGTATCGTAACACATTGTCCTCTAACTGTTCTTCCTCCTCAAGAATAGGTTCTTCTTCGCAGTCAATAAGTTCATTGAATTTTTCAGGTTCTATGTCCTCTGGAGCCTGGGGATCATTCTCCTTATTTTCAGGTGATTGAATATTTGGGCTTGCCACAATGTCTGAAACACAGGTGAAAGCATAAGGCATGCTGAAAGTGAAGGAATGTAGGTACACACTATCCACTCTGCAGCACTGTCCTATCAGTATTATTAGGCACTTGTACATGTAGAACACTAGTCTAGCACATTAATAACTATGTAGGAACCCTCGGCACCTTCCTTGAAGGTTACGTGCTTTGTAAGGTAAATTCCCTTACTCACCAGCCAGCTCAGGGGTAGATGTTCAGGATGAGACAATTGCAGGGATAATTTCGCATGAGAGTCGACAGAAGTAAAAGTCTTTTTATTTGGTCAACTAATTTAATAACACATTGGCATCACTGCAGCATCACAATTTATATTGTATTATACTTATATATATATTGTGGTATTACACTTACTTGTGTATGGGATATAAAATACCCTTCAAACATAGTACCAGATGTATGATATCAAAATCAGCATCGTTCCTCTGTGCAGATGGCATCCAGTATCTCACCGGTCAAAATATCATGGGTATTCGGAGCCTGTTGTTGAATGCTGTAGCTGTTACTCTTTCACGTCGTTGACCATATTTAGTATTTATTTATTGTTTATATTTAAAATAATCTTAATGAGCCAGCGCTTGCTGGCACATAATATTTTATATTTAGGGCTGTTTCCCTGCCGCCTCCGAGTCATTTTAATAGTGGTTTATTTTCTTTTCTTAATAGGATTTTATTTCTGGACCTCCTCCGTATCAATTAGCAATGGAAAAGAAATGTCACTCTTGTCGGCCATAGACACTGAGCATTTTATTAACCAATAGAGACGTCATGTCTATATTTTCTTTAAGTAATTATGTTTACCAGAAATTAATAACCTAGATATGTAGGCAATTGTGTGCTTGTTGAATTATATTAATACACACAATATCTAATAGGTTTTGTAAAGAATTTTAATAATTCCGCCCCGACCTCAACGCCATCTAGTGCCAAAGTGCCTCAACCACCTAGTGACACACCCAGATGAGAGAATGCTTGACACCAGATGTCGCTGAAAGCCGTTACGGAAATTTATTTGTTACAGTACATCTTACCCCGGTAAAAAAAAATTGATTTGCATTTTTTTTTGAATTTACCATATTTCCATGCATAATGTGAATCTATCTTGCTCCCTAACAGAAATTGTGGCAGTCCAAAAAAATCTAATTCATATGAGAACTACCTACATTAAGTTAAAAAAAAAAACTAATAGTTTTATAAAAATAAAGTTCAAAACTTATTTCTCAAGTTTTTTAAGTTTCTAATTATGTACAAAATGTACTAAATATTAGAACATTAGTAATAGTCCAATAACTAGCAGATAAAAACTTTGATTGTTCTCATCTAAGACTAATACGACATACTCAGTGATTGTCCCAAAACAGATAGCAATGAAAAGCATCCAAATATCAAAACACAACCGCCAAGTAGTCAGTTTAAATGCTAGTTATGCCATTAACTAAGTTTATTTAAGTTAATGTTTGATTCATCAAGCATTTAAGTATATTAAATGTTTAAGAGTCAGGTTATACCCAAAAGAGATTTAACCTTTTATTATTTTTAAGTTTAGACCAATCTGATCAAGTTAAGTTTTATCAACAACAGAAACACTGTTTTTTTTTTAAATCGGCAAGTGTTATAAGTATCAAGTTGTTCAAATGTATATAAGTAAATGTAGACAAGTACTAAATCAAGTTAAGATTCGCAACGAAAAGTAAACCCGCCTTTTTAAATCAGCAAGGGTTACATTGAGCACCTATCCGTTGTATAGATGTAGGTAAATGTCTACTTTAGTTAAGTTTTATAATTCAGAATACTACTAAGTTTTTGCATCATTGTGCTTCCTTTCATCCATCCATATACATACCCAGTTATTAAATGATTGTTAACGATAAATTAATTTAGAAAAAAATCCTTATACCCTATCAGCATTCATTCATCCCTTTCTTAATTAAATATTTGCACCTCCATTATTGAATTCCGTGCAAATATTCAATTATAAATATTTACACTTCCATTATTGAATTATGTGTAAACATTATGTTAATTAACACAACAATGATTATAACTAGAGAATCTTCATATTTTACATTAATGTATTTAAATCAATTGAGGACCATTGTTAACATGGACACTTTTAGGCATTCCGTGTACAAGAAACACCAAAATTTCACTATAGCATTGTTTGTTGTAATCCGTATAGGAAACAACATAACATATCTACTATAGTGATCAGAGTACAACAAATACCACATTGTGTTTCTTGTAGTTGACACAGGAAAAAAGGTCCTAATAAGTTTAAGCATTGTTCACATGTACAAATTTAGGTAATTTTGTGTACAAGAAACACTAGTAATTCAATCATAGAATCGCTTGTTGCATTCCGTATAGGAAGAAATCAACATAACAATTAGAATATACTATTAAATTGTGCTTCTTTTAATTGACACAGTAAAACATCCTAATAAGTCACTACAAATTGTTTATTTTATTTATTTTAAGATTGGGCGCCAGTGGGATCATAATTAAATATTTATTATAGATGTCCCACATTTTCTTTTGGCATTAATATCTTCCAAAAGAATTTAGCAATTAAGTTATATTTATTTTTAGTATAAATAATTAAGTATGAAAATAATTATTAGAGAAATTCTCATTAAGTAATGTTTGAAGCGAGCTACAATACATATAAATTGTAAAAGTACCTCCTGAATTTAACTCTTTATTTAAATGAACAGCTCAGCAACAGGTTTCAGAACACAAGTGTACCTCATCAGACAACATATGTGCGGGATAATCCATCTCCTTGATGCTTCCACTATGATACAACTACACAGGGAACGATACTGCTTGCAGACCACATCTCCAGTTGCTTTTATGATCTGTTGAAATATAATAACATTTAAGTATATGAACCAATTCTTCTTTATGAAGATAGTCAAATAAAATTGCTATAAGCATGTTGAACAAACACACTTTTTGTTCTAAATACTCAAAACTAATTATCAGTTAAATAAAACATTCACTGGTGGAAAGGTATATAGTTTTAATAAAACATGTGACTATAACCCCACTTTTAAATTAATATATAATGTTAAAGTTTTGTTTTTTTTAGTATAAAGTAATGCTTTATGCATGTTGAACAAAACAATTGTTTGTTCCATTTATATATTTAAACCTAATTAACAGTTATAATAACTATGTTAAATTAGAGTGTTTTATATTCAATTTAACAAAACATTTATCAGTGAAATGGTTTATAATTTTTAAATAAAACATGTGACTATAACCGCACTTTTAAATTTTATATAATGTTTTGTTATTTTAAGTTTTTAAATTAAGCAATCATGAAGTTAACCTATAGTTTGGTTAAGTTCTTAAGTATTTAAGTTATAACTACTAGACACAAAATAAGTAATTAAGTATTACAATCAAACTACATGCGACACATTGGTCGTACAAATTGCAAGTTTGTTAAGTACATCTATCAAGCTTCATGCGACACGTTGGGCGTACAAGTGTAAGTTTGTTAAGTACTTCTATCAAACTTCATGCGACACGTTGGGCGTACAATTGTAAGGTACAATTGTAGGGATAATTTCGCATGAGGGTCGACAGAAGTAAGTCTTTTTATTTGGTCAACTAGTTTAATAACACATTGGCATCACTGCAGCATCACAATTTATAGGTATTACACTTACTTGTGTATGGGATATAAAATACCCTTCAAACATAGTACCAGATGTATGATATCTCAATCAGCATCGTTCCTCTGTGCAGATGGCATCCAGTATCTCACCGGTCAAAATATCATGGGTATTCGGAGCCTGTTGTTGAATGCTGTAGCTGTTACTCTTTCACGTCGTTGACCATATTTAGTATTTATTTATTGTTTATATTTAAAATAATCTTAATAAGCCAGCGCTTGCTGGCACATAATATTTTATATTTAGGGCTGTTTCCCTGCCGCCTCCGAGTCATTTTAATAGTGGTTTATTTTCTTTTCTTAATAGGATTTTATTTCTGGACCTCCTCCGTATCAATTAGCAATGGAAAAGAAATGTCACTCTTGTCGGTCATAGACACTGAGCATTTTATTAACCAATAGAGACGTCATGTCTATATTTTCTTTAAGTAATTATGTTTACCAGAAATTAATAACCTAGATATGTAGGCAATTGTGTGCTTGTTGAATTATATTAATACACACAATATCTAATAGGTTTTGTAAAGAATTTTAATAATTCCGCCCCGACCTCAACGCCATCTAGTGCCAAAGTGCCTCAACCACCTAGTGACACACCCAAATGAGAGAATGCTTGACACCAGATGTCGCTGAAAGCCGTTACGGAAATTTATTTGTTACAGCTTTAGAAGGCAAGCATTGAATATTATTATAACCACGTAAGTCCCCGCAGGACTTCCCTTGAAGGTTATAACTAAACAAAACCGTGTATGCCCCCGCGAGGCATCCCAGAGGTTGTTTATATGTTCATAATAAGGGTCAGCGCAGACAGAGGAATAATCCCCGCGCGGTCTCGGGCATTTCCTTTACGGTTTATCTTCGAGGACGCGCGAGCATTTTTTGTCAGGTTCAAGCATTTATGCACTTTATTGTAATAATTTTAAAGTTTATTTTCAAGTGCTTTAGTAAAATCCTCTCCGCTGCGCTCCGTTCTGTCTGCGCTGAGCCTAGACGATCGTAGACCAAATGCGCCCCCAGCAGGGCGCCCTGTAGGTCCGCCATTTTGTTGCACTCGTAAATTTTACTTAGGAACATTACGTATTTAATTCAGATATATTTATAAAGATGTTATGTACAGTTGATTGTAACATAAAAAAGATGACTTTTGATCTTATTACTGCAAAATATCTACTCCTTGTAATATAAAAGATACGAGTTTTTCAAAAAAATATTAAATATTCCTTCGTCACTCGAATCAGAGTCCGAGCTTATTTTTCTTATTTTATCCTCCAACTTCTTGATATTCTTCAATAAACGTTCACGAGATTTATCTGCATGCTTTCTTTGCCCCATTTTTGAAGTAAATCACACTTAAATAAAAAAATAAAAGGATAAGATGTTTTTCTATGTGACGCGTAGTTGTTTTTTTTTTTTATTCTTTATTAATAAGAACAAAATTCTTAATAATTAATTACGATCTAGTCTAAAATACTAATAAGCAATTTAACTCTAACTTAATATGTTATGTGATAGATGTTAAAACTAAGAATAGTGTCCATTTACACTTTTACAGAAGTCCGTAGCACTTTCCTAGAGTCTGATATAATTTATAAAAACACTATGTTCATGTGTTATATGTATAGGACAACATTGTCACTATTATTCATTCATTTTATACACTACACTAATTCAAAAGGTTTAGTTCTTTTTAGCCTACGCACTAAGTCTGTGTTGTCTAGCAGCTGCATAGCCTCAACATTCATGTGTCGATGAAGTCTGCGTTCGTGAGCTTCAGCAAATTTTTGGATGATGGTGGTGACGAATTCCATTTTAAGGTCACGGTGGAGATCGTCATTTCTTATGTTTACAACATCCCTGAGGACTTTATTTTGAAATTTTTGGATCATTTTGACGTTGCTTTTTTAGTACAGCCCCAAAGTTGGATACCACACGTCCAAATTTGCATCAGTATATGCTTATATAGGGTTATTTTATTATGTATTGATAGACAGGATTTCCTTCCGAGTAACCAATATATACTTTTATAACGTATATCGAGTTCCTGTCTTTTCTTTTTGACGTGAGCTTTCCAACGCAACTTGGCGTCGAGAGTTATGCCCAGGTATTTGGCTGTATTAGCATAAGGCACTAGCATGCCATTTATGAAGATAAGATGATAGTCCAAGTGTTTGTTTGTGACGTCAATGTGAATTGATTTTGACTCATTCAGTTTGATCTTCCATTTTTGTGTCCAGTCATAAACTTTGTTCACAGCTAATTGAACTTTTTCTACAGCTTCTCTGTGGCTTGATCCGGTAGCCATAATGGCAGTATCATCTGCAAAGGTCGCAATGGTGTTGTTTTCCAGTTCTGGGATGTCACATGTGTATAACAAGTATAAAATTGGGCCTAGCACACTTCCTTGAGGTACCCCATCTTTTATAGCTTTTAGCTCGGAATATGCATCCTCTTGCCTTATTCTAAACATTCTATTAGTCATGTACGACTCTAGAATGTCTGCAAATTCTGGTAGCATGCGTCTGAGCTTGAATATTAGACCCTTATGCCAAACTTTGTCAAAAGCTTGCGCGACATCTAAAATCACGGTGGCGCAGACTTCCTTATTTTCAAGCGTTTTTTCAATGATATTGGTTATTCTATGTACCTGGTCTATTGTTGAGTGTTTTCCCCTGAAGCCAAATTGATGATTTGGAATAAGGTCTTTATCTTCTATTTTTGGTTTCAATCGTTTCAATTACAGTTTTTCGAACAGCTTTGATAACACGGGCAACAGAGAAATAGGTCTATATGATGATGCTTCATGGGGTGGTTTCCCAGGCTTCGCAATCAGACTTCAGTGAGCTTCCATGGCTCGGGTACATGTTTTAAGATAAATGCAGCATTGATAAGCTTGGTCAGCTTCACTATGGCTTTGCGCGGGAGGTGTTTTAGAATTTCACCTGTAATGAGGTCATAACCCGGAGACTTTTTCGAACTAATGTTATTTTGAATTTCTCTCATGACTTCTTTAGGAGTCACCAGCTTAATTCTTTGGGTTTGTGACACATTTTCACTCTCATGTATTTCTATTGAGCCTTCATTGGGTTGAAAAGTTTCTTCCAAGTGTTGAGCAAACCATAACGCTTTTTGGTCATTGCTTATGGCCCATTTTTCGTCGCTATCTCTGATGGGCATTATTTGTATAATTGGCCTTTTTAGATTTCTCGTCGCTTTCCAAAGGGAGTAGTCCGTTGATTTCTCATTGGTTAGCTGCAGGAGATTGGTATTCAGGGATTCATCCTCAAATTGTACAATTTTCCTCTTTAATCGTTTGGTCAGGTTATTTAGTAATGTTTTATCTCGTGGGCACCTTGTTTGCTGCCACAACTTTCTTTGTTTCCTATTCTCAGATAGTAAATCTATAATATCCTTAGGATAGATATATCCCTTATATTTACGTTTATATTGCGGTGTGTTGTTCCACGCACATTGTTGGATATTAACAATATATTTGTTTACTTCTGAGTCAAGCCATTTCTTTACCTCTGTGTTGATAAATGAGCAGTTTTCTTGTACTCTTGGGGGGTCTTTTTGTCTCTGATTTTTATATTTTAGTTCCGCATCTAGTAAGTTACGTAAGTTCCATATTTGTGGTCTCTAATGCGGTAATAACCGGTTCATAAATGTCCGGTAACGTCAATAACAAATGGCAGATTTTGTCTCCTTCCTCCATCTTACTGCCTGTGGCTTCTAGCTCTCTAACAGCTTTGTCAAATATATTGAAGTGGTCAATTAAACTATCTTCTGCTTTACATTTTAATTGTAGCAACTTTTTTCTTGCATACAGTTTTGATAAAATACTTTTCCTTTCGAATATACTTCTTAACTTGTCTACCATTTCTTTAGCAGACGTTGCGTCTCTCACATATTCAATATGAGCATCAATCAAACTTTGAACAATAATACCTCGCGCCTTGGCCTCCATATTTCTAAACTTTTCTTGTTCCGTTTCATCCTTCGTTTCTGACACACCTTCATGTGCCTGCCGGCAATCCTTTTCCTCTAAAAAGGTTTCTATTCGAAATAGCCAGGTTGAAAAGTTTGTTTCACCTGCTAATTGAGGGACATACGCCGCTTGATTCCCTTTTACAAACGCCGCCATTTTTCTGTATGCGTCCACCTACGCTAATCCTATTCTATGCACTTTGATTTTTACTGCCTAGTATTATACTATGCCATCTGGCTGACTATGGACTCTGGGCCCATAACCTAATGAAACTTCAGAAGCACACAGTATTTGCGGTGCCGGTTTATGCCAGCCATTGTAACAATACCTCGGTCTGAGAGCAAGTGCAGGAAGGAAGTGTCCACAGGCAACAAAAAACATAGACCACAGCACTAGTGAATAAAGCGCCCCATAATACATACATAAAGATTCCTATTCCAATACAGCGTGCTTACGTTCGTGGTATAATCACGTTCTTCTGGTTTCTCTGGCGAGACTAGGTCACAGAGAGTTTCGTACAAATCCGCGCCAACGTAATGGAGAAAATATGAATTATGTGTCTTGGCACTGGTAACCCCGTAAATAGAGAGAGCACCTTCGAATCATTGTACCCATCTGGTGAATTTGTTCTTCGAATCGTAGAATTCTATGAAATTCGCCGGAATGTTGACGGCGCTTGCACCGCCGCCGCTGCTCGCACCGCCGCCGCCGCACGGATCTCGATCTGTAGGCATTTTTCAGCGTGGTTCGATCGTCGCCACTGTTGAAATCCTTTGGGGTGGCGCAGGGAATGATGTAAACTAATAGCAATATCACTTAAGACACTTATTTAATGCAAAAGATATACTTCGTATTCGGCAAAACGTGCTCTCAGAGCGCGGTAAAAATAAGACAGCCGACGCCAAACTGACGGTTTGACAGCCGACGTTTAGAAATAAACCAAACGTAACAGTTTCCGAAGTGGGAGCTGTACCGTGGCAAGATGATGTAATATGAGGATAAACGAAATAAATAAAAACTTACCATAGCTTTGTCGTTCTTTTTCCTCCATTTCTTGAAAGTCTTCTCTCAAAACAATACAAACTTCGCGCCATGCTGCAGTTCGCAAGTTGGTATCTTTATAATTTTCCAGAGTTTTATCCCATATTATAGGCTTACTTTCAATTAATGTAATAAGAAGTTCGAGGTCAATATTTGTTTTCGTTATTTTTTGACAAAACACAACCTTCCTCGACGCTGCGCAAAAGATTCAGCGCGAGCGCTACACACGCGCTGGGTAGCGGGCCCGTGGCGGGGGCTACCACCACTCCACTATCCCGCAAAAAAAAGTGTCCAGCAAAAAACCGCACGCAGGAAGCCTAGTGAACACTGCTATAGAAATATATGTGTCATTAAACGGGATCCCTCTTTATATTGGACGACGGATCCAGTTTCCGGTGACAAAACCGAACTGCACAAATCGACGGGATCAGTATTTTGCAGGATCCTGCATGCGATTTGCTCGTGTGAACACTAGCTTATAATCTCTTTTGCGATCAAACGGGATCCGGCAAAAAACTGGACTGCCGTGTGAAAGGGCTTTTACGGCCAATGTCTAGCCAAGAGTCTCGAGGCATATCTAAGGAAGATCTCGTTGGGCAGCTGGATCAAGGGCTTGATCCAGAAAACGGTACTCCTGGACACGGTGCGTATCGTTAGGAGGTTCCTCTCTCAGGAGCCCTGACCACCGGTAGCTGGGACCTGTTCCCGATACCGATGTTTTTTTATTTTTTTTTATTGAATAATATTTAAAAATATGTGAATGAAAAAAAATATGGAATATAAATAATACTGTTCTGTTTTTTTTGTTCCCGATACCGGTAGTCTACTATTTTTTATATTCCTAAATGTTTTTCTGCTTTTCTTTGTGGATTACGGCCCATTCCATCTCACAGGGAGGTGGCCTTTATCCCAGCAGTGGGAAATTAAAAGAAGCTAATGATGACGATGATAATCTTTACTGATCGTAACTATTCTTGGGGGCAAAAATATAGGGAAAATTTAAAAAACAAAGGCAGTGGACCTACGGGAGCTGGCCAATTAGGTACCGGCTCCTTGAAATTATGGTTCTGGTCTGAAAACCTGTTCATCAGGGCGGTTCGACTGCCCAACCAACTCTCTGGTATTCTGTTAGAGTTCGTAGTACACAAAGTGGTTCTAGAAATCTTATTAAGAATTCTGTTTAATGGCCAATAGTTATAAAATTCGCATCAGGGTGCACCACTTGGATATTGTGTTGCTAATGAGTCAAGGATTTTAATAAACCGCCCAAGCACGTTAGCGTTACTACCAAACTTCGAGACAAGGCGAAGTGCCTTAGAAATTATATTTGGGCCGTGCTGAACCATATCTAAACTAACCAAGTTGCCTAACTCTAGCTTATCTAAAACTATATCTCTACTAATATCTACATTTCGTCGGTGGGCCTGACGAGATGTAGGTTTTCGCGCACTCGGGGTTCTGGGATGGTAAACCCTGAAGGTTAGGATTTAGGAGGGAGCACACTAGAATAATTCAAGTGCACTTACAGAACTTCTGGTTTCTCCCCGTGAATCGTTTTCCAGATTCTCCTCTCGGTCTGCAGCAGGTCCGTATGTTTAGGATATCCGGAACGGTGCTTGATAGCCACCCGGGTGACACGAGACGTGATTATCGATATGAGACAATTAATTATCCTACAAATGCCAAATGCCAAGTCGAGGTTGGAACATGGAATGGTTACAACTACAACTAGCTAACCTACAATGTCCTCTCCAAGTCGATTTTAGGACATGGAGTGGTTACATTAATTAAATAGACTATCCTTTTTGATAAGTTCTCTCAATGGAGCTGTTATCTCTGATTCATTTGGTATAAATCTTGTAACATAATTTATCATGCCTAAAAATCTCATCAATTCCTTTTGACTAATAGGCTCTTTCATTTCTAATATCACTCTCACTCTCTCTTTATCAACCTTCATACCATCAGGTGTAAGAATGTGACATAAGTATTTTACTTCTGTCTGATTGAATTTCCATTTTGCTTTATAAAATTTTATACCGTTTTCTTGTGCTCCTTTTAATACTTCCTCCAAAGATCCTACCATGTTCTAATTCTGTTTTTGCATGAAACTATAAATCGGCAATATAAATTTCAACACCCTGTATATCTTGGGCAATATTTTTAATAACTCTATGAAAAACTTCAGGACTTGATGACAATCCAAACGGCAATCTATTATACTTCATTTTCATTTTCAAAGATCTTTATTATACATAAGCATTAACAAAAAATGCACTTACCCTAAGACACATTAACACAATATAAACAGAAAGCACTTTATGTGGCTACTTTCGCCTTTCGAAGTTTATTAGATGAATTTATTAAACTGATAATATCTTTAACTTTTAACACAATAACATGGTAACTTAATAACATTTTTTTGCAAATTATTTAGAAAAAAATATAATTTTGCTGCTTGCATGTAGGTATGACAACATAATCTATTATACTGATACCTCCCATAAGGTGTATTAAATGTAGTTAACTCTTTACTATCATCTGATAATTTTAACATGAAAAAAGCCTTACTTGCATCTAAAGTACTGACAATTTTACTGCCACTTAATTTTGCTGTAATTTCTTCAACTGTAGGAATTTGAATTAGTTCTCTTTTTTGTGGAATTTAAGCACTGAGGATCCAAACAAATCCTTATCTTTCTTTTCGTGTGAGGTTTGGCCACCTCTGGTGTCAGAGTTAATTAAGCCGCCTCTGGGAAACCCTACAAGCCTCTGACTTGGCTATTTCAGACTTATATTATATCTATATAAGTCCAGGTATTATCCTTTATCTGAAGAAATAGGTTTTGACACAATCACCAAACTACTGATAAAATCTGTAGTTTTCAATTATTGAAATTATTCTATTTATTTTTAATTTTGCTATTACCATTTTAGTTTTTCATTAATTGTAATGGTACATACCTGTTTGCCTCAATTTTCTTTTAATATTATTTTGTATTCATAACCCTTTATATTACCTAACCCTTCAAAAACATCTTTTTTTTTGGATAATAAATCTTTAGCCTAAATTTGATAATTTTCCCCTTTTGTTAAGAAAAACCCTTTTGTTATTGGCACTCTCCTAATCAAATCTAACTGTAATAAAGTCTGCAGTCCCCAAAATAGATACGGTGTCATTTTCACTCACCTGAAAATTTATGTATTTTAATTTCTACTCGACATCTAAGTGTCACCTGACCTACTGTCTTCATAGTATCCCCATTATAATTCAACAATTTTAATTTAGAATTTTCGAATCTGTATACACCGAGTTAGTTACAATCTTTTTTCAACAAAACATTACACTGTGCACCAGTATTTAAATTAAAATCAAAACCTTTTTTCTGTTCTACAAAAATTACTTTTTGACTCCATTCTTCTGTTGCCCCTGTCTGGCTAGTTACAAAACCCAAGCACACCTCTTCCAGATCTTCTCGCTGTGATCTTCTATGTACCGTAAGTTGGGGTGATTTTGCACCGAATTTTATTATGTGATTAGTAAATGTCAAGTAGAAAGTGCTGTATGTTCATTTAAACTAAAGGACTTTTAGTGATAGAAAGACTAGGTATTCAAAATTGTTTTTATTGACTTATTAACAATGGCACATAATCAGGTACACAATTTTTTTTAAATTAAATTTGGCGCAAAGTATTCCCTTCGGGGGGGATATTTTGCGCTGTTTTATAAAATCAGTCTTAACTCTTATAAAATAATACTGGCGCAATCATACCCCGCATCGTTTTAGGCGCGAATCTTTACTCAACACCGTCAAGCTCTTTGACGTTGAAAAAACCTCGCCGAGAAATAAGTTTTGGAGGGTCAATGCTCCCAAGGACATCTTCCCACTCATAGAAGTTAATGTCTTTTTTCTGTGGCCATTTCCAGGACTTTAAGGACTTAGCCATTGCATCGACAGTTGCTCCTTTCTCATCGAAGTCGATAATGAGACCGGGGTACAGTTTCTCATCATATTTTACCACCACAAATGACTCTTTCTCACGTCTCACATCTTTGAATCTCGTTTCTGGTCGAGATGGGTGATTACTCTCCTCTGGGCTGTTGGGCTCTAAAAAGCAACCATCAGGATCGTCTGAATCATCATGTAATGAGTAAGCGTCCGAATCGTAACCAGTGCGTGGCCTTGAGCATGAGGCAATGTTGTCCTCTGTGCCGTCAAAAACTTCTTCGTTCTCAGTCTCTTCTTCTAATAACGATACTTCATTAGCAATGCTTTTACCAGCAGCGATTTCAAATTTCTTCTTACGTCTCTTTGGCCCAGACTCTGTGATTGTCTTCCGCTTTGATTCCAGGTGATCTATGAAAGATGCCGATACTATTGTGCTGTCTACATCAATTGCCCCTGGTATTCTCGCAAGCAATTCATTCACGTTACATGGGTAGATACCGCATTTGCGGAAACCGTTTTTCAAGTTGCTTCTCACATTTGGCTCGATGTTTTCTAAGAGTTTCTTTAGCAAACTAGGAAAAGTTTGTTTCGGTATCGTTGGTTTCTGGTTCCTTCAGAACTTTCCTTCCATTCCGTTATAATTTTCCGCCACTCAGCTTTCAATGGACGAAAGAACGCGACATCGAGCGGCTGAGTTATATGAGTGCTATTTGGCGGCAGGCACACAAAAGCAATGTCGTTATCTCGACAGAGTCTCAATGTCTCAACCGATAAATGGGAAGCCAAGTTATCCCCAATCAACATCTTTGTGCCTTCCATTTTCTTAAGTCTTGGAATCATAAGATTTTTTAGCCAATCTGAAAATAGCTGGTGATCAAACCAACCTGAAGGAGAGTTGCTGTAGTGGCATCCTTTGGGACCATTCTCGGTCCATGTATCCCATAATTTCTGCGATTTGTACACTACGTACGGGGGCATCAGCTCACCTGAAGCGCTACCACAAAACATGATCGAAGTACTCGATTTTGACGCGTTGCAGATTTTTTCAGGATATTTGCATCCCCTTCGAACAATAACTCGTTTTTGGCCGGGATCGTCTGTTAAGTTTGTTTCATCATAGTTAAATATATGTGTAGGAGGGATGTCTCTAATTTGTGGTGCTAAATTTTCAATGTACTCTTGTAAAATTTCTTTTGATAACGCTGCCCTAATCTTCTTGATATTTGTTGCAAAACGCACTGAGAGGGTAGGATGGCGTTTCAAAAATTGTTTAACCCAGTCATTTCCGGGCGTATTATTCTTAAATTTACGAACAATGCGTCCAGATTTTTCGAGATAAATTTTGACAACAATTTTGAGGTCGAGCTCAGTTAATGGAAACCCATAGGTGCCCATTATCTCAATATGTGATGCTATGGCTTTCTCTTCCTCTTCTGTAAATATTTGAGGCTGACCAGGTCGATTCATATGGGCTTGTTTTATTTTATAAACCAGAGTTCTCCGCGGAATGTTGAAATGTATGCTAGCTTTCCTCTGCGACATTTGACCAGACTTAATAGCCGCCAGGCATAGTTCCAACTGTTCCTTGGAGTAATCAGCATATTTTCGAGCGCCTAGTTTTCTTTTGTAGACCCTAGGCATGTTGCAATATCTATAAAAAGCAAAAGAAGTTGAATATTACTTGAAACGAGTATACTTTGCGCCAGAATGGGTATACTTTGCGCCAGGTGCAAAGTATCCCCATTTTAGTGACGTTTCGACCTTGCGTTAAAAAACATAACCCAAAATTAAATCCATTGAATTATGGAATGAAATACTTTCTTATTAGACAAAAAGAACAAATAACGGATATAATATTATTAGGCTTACCTGCCTATGTACAGTGATTGCACGGGTACACACGGATTTTACCAAACTTTTTTTTTTGAAAAACTTTCTACTTTCACGTTGTCACTCCTTGCACAGGTAATAGCAACAATGGCGACCTGTCAACTTCCATGACAGAACATTGTCATCTTATGATTGCGTTCAGATTTCAATAAAACCATAAAGTTGTAAACTTTTTTTTATTTTATTTTTTTAAAGTCATACGAATTTGGAGCAAAGTATTACTGGCAGGCGCAAAGTCACCCCAAATTACGGTACTGTCTTGAATAATATTTTTGTACTTGCTCGACAAGCCTTCTCAAAATGCCCTCCCTACTTTCTTGCACTTCTTGCACGTTTTCTCATAAGCCGGACAGTTCCTTAATTCATGACAAGCCACAGCGTGAGCATTCTATTTTTCTAATATCTTTTCTTTCTTCTTTCTTTTCTGATTGCCTGCTAGTCTCTCTTCTGTGCCTCTCCGTAACCAGTTCCTTTATTTTTCCTGTTGTATCCCTCTCTTCGTCCTTATTCCGTCCACTGTAGATTTTTCTTCAATTTCTCTCATGCCTTGTGTCTAACTCTGCTGCTTTACAAATCTGAATAGCTTTTTGTAGTGATAGGTCACTTTCTCTTAACAATTTATCTTTCAGTTTAGTATCCAAGATAGTAAGTAGTAGTCGCTGGGGACAAGCCTGTCTCGTAAGAATCTTTCTTGTAAATTACCAAACTTACAAATCTGTACTTAATTTCCTTAACTCTGTTAAATATGCATCAAAACTTTCTCCCGATTTTTGTTGTATAGTAAAAAAGATGTGTCATGCACTATTATTTTTAATTGGTATGAAGTATTGGTCAAACTTTGCTATCATCTTTTTATAATCATTCCTTTCTTCGTTTGTAAGGTCTGCAGTATTATAAATATCTAGTGCTTCCTCTCCAATGCAATGCAACAAAAACGCAGACTGTATCTCGCCATCATGCTCCGTTGAGCCCGTTGCGACCCTATAAATTTCGAATCTCTGCTTCCATTTCTTATACACTTCTGCTGTGAGTGCACTTAATTTCTCTGAGGGTTTTAAGCCCGATATACCTTTATGCACCAATGACATGTTTTTTGAAGACAAAGGCATCTCTGCCAAACGAAATTCCTTGCAATCATCAATGTTGATATTCTTTTGGACCAATTTCTTAATCTTTACTTTTATAATTTTTTCTTCTTACCATCCGTATTTATCATTACGAAGCGCCATGTTATAGTTTGTTTAAATAAAATAGATTGTGTAGACTTTACATGTTTAATTGTCAAACATCCATCACCATTGTCACAGAGCACTCTCATATTGATCTTCATTATATTTGGATACATATAAAACAATACCTCAGAGCACTATATAATATTGATGATAATTATGTTTGGATACATATACAACACTGAGACATGATTTCTAATGGATTGTTAGCACGAAACTAGCATGTATATAGGTAAAATTCTGCTTATATGTGTATATGTATACATTTGCTATTACTAGAGTTACTGGCCATTTTGTTATACGTTTTAGAAAGCAAAAAAACTAAAAATGGATGAAAACAAATGGAAACGATTTAAGCGTAGTGGCAGTTATCGAAGAAGAGTTTCAAAAAAAGTTACTGGAAAACAAAATCAGGATCGGAGTGCGGGTCGATATTCTTCTTAAATACAAGAGAGTCTCGTGAAGTTCGTGATGGTTCCGTACAGCATAAAAATGAAATAGTCCAAGAAGACTGCGAAGTTATTTTTCTGAAAGTTCTAATAACCAAGAAGATAATGAAAGTAATAGCGGAAGCAGTGATAATGAATTTGATAATGACCACATTCAGCCTTAACTGAACTTTATGTGATTTTAATTAAAATAATACCATATGCTTTACCTAGGGATGTCGGCACTGTCCTTAAAAATAACAATAAAAAACGTTTTACAAAAAATACAACCGACTTCCAAATAAAAAAACAAAAAAAGTGAAAAATAACTTTAATTTCGGAAGTCGGTGTTCTTGTTTTATTTTCTTCGTTTTTTGACACCGACTTCCGAAATTGAAGTTATTTTTCACTTTTTTGTTTTTTTATTTGGAACTTGGTTGTATTTTTTTGTAAAACGTTTTTTTTATTTTTCACTCTTTATTTGTGCTACACAATTTATATAGGCTAGATACCAATAATGCCCATAGTGAAACCAGAATAGATTTACCCAATAACATGAAACTTAAACAAATTCGGTCGAATAAGGGTATACCAAGGTGAACTGTTTACACCTGCGTACCCCTTTGGAGCGTACTAGTGTGATGTTATGTTATGAAATGGTGTAAAAAATAAACATAAATGCGATTGCAGCTATCCCGAGTGATTTGCCGTTATTTATTGAAGAGTTCTGATGTGTATCTCCGAAGTTCTATATCAGATATTGATGAAAAATAAATGGGACCACATGACAAACACCAGATTTCAAATAAAAAAAGAATCATCAAAATCGGTTCACCCAGTAACAAGTTCTGAGGTAACAAACATAAAAAAAAAATACAGTCGAATAGAGAACCTCCTCCTTTTTTTGAAGTCGGTTAAAAAATAGTTCTTACTATTGTGGGCACAGGATATTATTGGCATAACAGTTTAATAGAACAGTTAAGAAAGGTTTTCGCAATTGTAGTTTAAATACCAAATGTGTTATCCCTTAATATAAACATCGACGGACTGCCTATTTACAGCAGTTCAAGACAAAAATTTTGGCCAATACTGTGTAGTATTTTCGAAATACCCAATCTCCACTGATAATTGGTAAGTAGACTTGTGCATAAATTTATTGTAGCTTTCTTAGAAATTACTTATATTGATGCTGATACACGCCATTATATTCTTTTTTAATTCTGTATGTTTTAAGTATTTATGCGGGGACTAGTAAACTTTCCGATTTGGATGCTTACCTTAATCCTATGATAACCGAACTAAAAGAACTTGAAAGTGGGTTGGTAGTCAAAACTAAAACTGGGAACAATATGCTAGTCACTGTTGAAATCAGAGCTTTCATTTGCGACTCAACGGCTAGAGCATTAATTAAAGTTTAAGTAATTATGTTAAAACTTACCTACTGTTATAGACCTCCGACCTTGAATATACCACCTTGACCTAATTCTACAATAGGTATAGTTCATCTTTTATTTTTAATGTTAATCTTCTAATATATTCATAATTAAGTATTCCGAATGAAAACCTCCTAGGGCAACATCCGCTTGTCATCTTTCGGTGTATCAAATAAAAAATAAAGTTAATTATTACCCATGATTCTTTGATAAATATTACTGGTAATAATTGTTATTTAATATTAGTTATTTTATTAAGTAATTCAATTTGATTATTATATTAATAGAAGTTTATTGGAATAATGTAAAAAGCGGATGTGGTAGGCAGTTTGAATTGTTGGCGGTGACCGCCATTGTTGATACTACGAATTATAAGAAGAACGCTAGTCAGATTGTTTTTTTGAAAATAACTGAGAAAAACTCAATTATAGTAAAATTATACAAATTAAAAATCCTAAATTATAACAATACAATAAATACTTAATAATTATACACCAAAATTGTAAAACAGCAATTTAAAAATATTTCTGATTTAATGGGTACAATAATATAATCTTAACGCTAATAGCAATATCTTCCCGACAATGAGCCAACTTAATTATGGACTGAACTAACTCAAAACTTGGAAAAATAGCATATTGTTACGTGTTATCTATTCACAATCTAGGCTTGCTTATAAGGAATTTAATCAAGTTCTTTATTATTAAATATTTATATTATCTGCCAAGAGATAGACACAATGTCCACCATTGTGTCTTGCATGTCTCGTCATCGTGCACCACCATATTTCACATCAAAACTTGGATGGAATCGTAGTCTTATCGCTGTTCACCTAGACAATCTCAGGACTTCACTAACTTAAAACCATTTTTCCTTTCCTCTATTAATTACATTATTCTGACACTTAACACTGACACAAATGGAAAAAGATCTTCCACATGTTTGGCTGATTGAGAAGCCCGTACGCCTTGGTGTTCACAAGTTTATGAGCTTTTGCATTCAGTTACTGGATTAGGTATAGTAGGTTAGATTCAAATCCCAATGGAATACACCATTGTTTTCTTTTCTCGTTGTTTCCAATGAGCTAATACATTGCGTTGCATTGTAATTCATGGTTTCCTTCTTTACGAATGAGCTTTCCAGTTGTTTATAAGTACATTATCTTGGAGCTAAAATATTATTGTAAACATTGTTTATTGGATTGAATAACGTTTTCAAAAAGATAAAGCTTGATAGTTGATACTTACGTAGGACAGTCATTTTGTGTTTTCGTGATTTTTTGTAGATTCGATGCCAAATTGATTAACAAAACAGAACAACTAAAATAAATATAGGTTAAGACAACAAATATGAAAATGGCATTGACTGGACATTGACATCGTTGTCGCGTTCCAGGCCCAAGTTACGGATTAATTGATAATATGTCAAACATAAGCTAGCGAAAGGGTCAGAATTATGCGTGGTTAATGTCCGTGGAACAGAAACAAAAACCGTATAAAGCTTAGGGTTATAGTCATTACACTGTTTTTGAAAATCAACAGAATACATTCATTCTACTAGGGTAGCCAGAAGTAATACATTTAAGCCATTTATTAATTATTGTGACAAGTGAGTAATTTTTCAATGATCTACTATCAAGAAACCCAAAAAGAACAGTTGCCATGTCGGTCCGTATGTGCAATAAATCTGAAATCCGTACAAGAGAAACCTAAAATTAAAAGCAAAAATTACATTTCATTGTCAACATTCAAATCAAAACAAGGTATAATTGCGCAACTAAGCAAAGAATTAAAATTTGTCATTGTCATTCATTCATATTTATAAAACAAAGCGTAATATATTTATCTCTTTAATTCACTACTGCAATCAACGTCAACCGCGTAACGTGCAATATTTGTCTGTCTCTTAGATGAAACATGAAATGGGTAACCATGTCACTGCACCATCGTCGCAGGCTGTGGTACCACCACAATCCAACCATATTCCCAGCCACGCTGACGAGGAGAGTAGTGACAGGGATACAAACGTAAGTACCCAGTACAATGAGAAATTAAGGAGTGCTTTGGAGTGTGCTATTCGGGCATATCGCTACATTCCACCCGAAATTAGGCCACGATTACCTCGTTTGCCCATGCATAACAAAAATGGGGCGCTGGTGGTGGCTCTGGATTCGCAGTTATCAAACTATTTTTAAAACTGCGAAGACCTCACTGATACACACACATTCGATCATGTACTGCGCGGCTGTAGCGGTGTGTCAGATAGTCTCAAACCTGAAGGCTGTCCAGCCTGAGGTAACGGAGAGCCCGGCCCAGGTTGAGAGGGTGTCTCAGGGCGGTATCTTTGTCCAAGACAAAGACATACCTGATATTTCACAGGAAGTGTCTCAAGTAGACCAGCCTGAGACTGCTACCTTTGCATCTAGTAATAGTAATCATAGGTCTTATTCGGTTATGTTTGCAGATGGTGTTGGAAGAGGTTTAGGTAAATTATTAAATAGCAATCTGAGTTATTCGACTTTTAATTATTGTATGCCTGGGTCATCTTTCAAGCATATCATGGAATCTGTAACAAACAATGTATATAAATCAGACACCAATGTAACTGTCTTTATAGGTAACAGTTTGGATGTAAAAAAAGACGACATCACTGAGTGTGTAACAAAGTTACTAAAATTAAATTGTAATAAAATAATATTGTGTGCTTTTCCATATTTGGAAAAATTGTCTAGTAGACAAAATAATCATATTCACATGCTGAATAAAAATGTTAATTTCCTTGTCAGCCATTACAGTGACAAATTAGTTTTTTTTGATATCAACATTTTTGTTGATAAATTAAAGTCGACAGGCAATACAGTGTATCTGCCTATTAGGGTAAGACGTCAAATAGCGAGGCTATTATCTTTTACTTTAAACTCAGACATAAAATTACGTGGAGGTTCACTTATTTTAATCAAAAATGGTATTAAATCAAAACCTCGTAAATATATTGTAGATCTATCAGTTGAACATAGTGTTGAACTGTCCTGTGTTGAGCTGGATAAGCATATTATAGTGTGCGTTTACAGACCCCCCAATTATAAAAACTACTGTATATTTGAGTCAGTGATGGAAGATGTTTTGGCAAAACTTACAACTGGTTATAAACTAGTCATAATCTGTGGTGACTTTAATATAAATATTTTAGAAAATAATTCAGATAGCAGTAGACTATTAAATCTCTTCAAATCATTTAATTTGTCGCATGTGTTTGGGGAACCAACCCGAACAACTGTGACTACTGCTACATGTATTGATAATGTTTTTTGTTGCTGCGAATACTTAAACAAAGCCATTATGAATTGTCTGCCTTCAGATCATAGTGGGCTACTGGTAACATTTGAGTCATACCACATACAATAAGTGCAGATTCAATCCAGACCAATAACATCCGGTAAATTAAATAAATTTAACAGCGCTTTAATTGGTAAGTTAAGTTATCAGGACCTCACAGTGAACGATGGTAATATTTTATACAAAAAAGTTTTCTCAGTTGTTCAAACAGAATTCAATAACACTTTTAAGAAGAAAACTAAAACTAAGTTTTTATTCAGTGACTGGGCGACTAAAGGAATCAGGAAAAGTAGGGAAAGGCTTTACGAGCTGTATGGCTTTAAGCCTTATATTAACACTGAAACTTTTAATAAGTATATTGCTACATACTCAAGTTTTTTTTTAAATTCGTGTAAACTAGCTAAGGCTTTATACATTAGCAATAAGGTTAAATTCGCAGAAAATAAAATTAGGACGGTTCGGAAAATTATTAACAATGAAACAAACAGGAACAAAAGAAATAATACTGATTACACGCTTGAGACTACACATGGACTTATTAGAGATAACAAAGAAGTTGCTCAAGAATTTGTAAATTTCTTTACCAGCATCCCAATTAAAACTACTGAAACCTAAAATTCTTCGCCGTCGCTCGCTTATGGTTTATTACACGCTAACGTTTCAGCCTGCCCGATTGAATTTAACTTTCCACATATAAACCCAATAACAGTGATAAAAGCTTTTAAGCAAATAAAGATAAAACTGACAGAAGATCTACGGGGAATGTCCATCAAAGTTTGTACCTCCATTATTCAGACTATAGCGCCGTACTTAGCTTTAATTTTTAATTTGTGTATAGATCAAGGAGTCTTTCCGGATCTAATGACCACCACTACCACCACCACCACTTTTTAAATCCGGGGACAGTAAAGACACAAATAATTATAGACCAGTCCGTGTTGCCGGTTTTCAGCAAGGTATTTGAAAAGATAATGCTAAATCAAATGCTCATTTATTTTAATACGAAAAACATCCTACACGAGAAACAATATGGTTTCACCAAAGGACGTTGTACAACCGACGCTGGTGTCACCTTAATAAAACACATCTTTGATGCGTGGGAGGAGGGACAAGTATTTTCTGCGACCTGTCGAAGGCGTTTGATTGCGTTGATCATGAAACATTGCTTTTGAAACTTGAGCATTACGGGCTAGGCCAATCAGCATTAAGCCCGGTTTCCACTGCGAAAGGGCAATGTGCGGGCAATGGTTAGGCGGAACGGACTCCTTTTTAATGAAATGGGTTTGCGTTTCCACCAACGAAGAGTTGGTCATTTGATTTCCACTGCAAAATGAAACTGAGATAGAGAAATGAGCGGACCGAGCTGAACGGAAAATGAGAAATGAAAAACGAATAGATAATTTCCACAGAGAACGAGTTCAGTTGAAGTTTTGAGCTGGTTGCGTGTGGTCGTGTTGTTGCGATGTTATCGAGTGACACGGATTCGAGTGATGACAGTGATTATGTATACAGAAAAAAGAAACACGTATTGTTGTATCTTATGCAAAGAAAAAAACGCGCTAAACGAAGATTTTGGCTGTGCCAGCATATTCAAGAACGTAAATTAAAAGGGGAATTTAGGCTGTTTTATGATTTAGACGACGAAAAATTTAAGAATTATTACAGGGTTAATAGAGAACAATTTCAAGAACTTTTGTCATTTGTGGAGGTCGATATTTTGAAACAAAACACCAACTTCAGGAAAGCTATTTCACCTCAAGAAAAGCTAGCTGTGTGCCTCAGGTAAGAAATAAAACATTGTTAATAGGTAATTATTTTAGACTTTACTCAGAAATAAAACAAATCAGAGAAATAATTAAAAAGAACATTATGCTTAGTTATCATAATCATGTAACGGGGATGGCTCAAATCTTCCCGAGCTACTGTATCCGTGGTATGTCGTATTATTAGAACGTGACGCTGCTGCTTCCGGTAGTGTGTATACGTAATTGGCAGAACGTGATGATCCTGCTACTGCTGCCGGCAAGTCATTGTTTACAGGGTCTCTCGACGTAGTGTATACGTAATTGGCAGAACGTGATGATCCTGCTACTGCTGCCGGCAAGTCATTGTTTACAGGGTCTCTCGACGTAGTGTATCCGTAATTAGCAGAACGTGATGATGCTGCTGCTGCCGGCAAGGTATTGTTTACTGAGTCTGGTGTAACACAAGTACTATAATTTTCTAGTTCTTCCTCGGCGTCACTAACGATTAGAAATATTTTTTTCTTAACGCGATTTTGCATCCACATAGGCATCGTTTTTATGGTGATCGCCATACTTTCTAAAAACAAATCAATGGCACCTTTTTCTTGTGTATTTGTCATTGTGCGTCTTAAATCTCTTTCTTCTTGTCTTTTTTGGTGATTTTCCTCCATTTCTTTCAGTAATTCTATAAAATCTCCATCTGCGGTCCGCTTCCTTGTCTGAGTTTTACCTCCTTGTGGTGGTAACTCCACTAGCCTCCGTATTATTGATTGTATCGTTTGTTGGAACTACAGATATTTCTGAATTATTAGTATCTTCGTCATCTTGCGCTATGGAGGTTTCAGGTGTTGCCGATGATGGTATATCTGTAGAATTTAAATTGGTAGACCTACTACGATTTTTCATATATGGAAGTAAAAATTCCATCAATTCCGCATATCTCCAAGTATTGAGGTTTGTAGCTGCCTGCCCAGATCTGGTGGCTTTCATTCTCTTTAAACTGTATCTATGGTTATCCCTTAACTTTTTCCACTCGGATTTCGCATCCTGGACTGAAACAATAAAGATAATTAGGTTCCGGTACTTAGTTTCGAATGACGCTGTAGCGACTGACTTTTTCTTAACTTGCTATCGTTAAGCAAATTAAAAAAACACACCGGATTTTAATGAAGGAGCAATGTTAGCTAACGAGAATGTGAGAAAAAACAATCTAAATTTTAAATGTCAATAAGGTCGAAAATCGCTTGTACCTGTTTTTTTGACTTGCTTAACGATAGCAAGAAAAAATTTAACAAGTAAAGATTTTCGACCCTCCATCCCACTCCACTCCATTCCAGTCCAGTCGTCCATTCCATTCCATTCCATGGTAATAAACACATTACCCTCCTTTGCGTCGCGCAGTCGGGTAAAAAGTGTCGTGACAACTTTTGGTCTTAATTTTTTCCGTATAGCTCCCTTTCGCAACGCGCGATAAGGAACTTCGTTCCAAAAAGTTTATTATTTATTAATATTATTATATTTTGTTTCAGATTTCTAGCAACAGGCGACGCATTCAAAACAATAGCCTACAATTATCGCATGAGCACACCAACTGTTTCAAGGATAGTACACGATACTTGTATTGCAATTTGGAAAAAATGACAGCCTATTTATTTGAAAGAACCCAAAAGGCAAGATTGGGAAAATATAGCAGAAGCTTTTGAAAATATATGGCACTTTAAAAATTGCCTTGGTGCCATTGATGGTAAACACGTAGCGATTAAATGTCCTCCACATTCAGGAAGTCAATTTTACAATTACAAAAAATATTATTCCGTAGTATTACTAGGGGTTGTTGATGCACACAAACGTTTCATAATCATTGATGTTGGATCGATGGGGCGTTTCAGTGACGGTGGTATTTTTAATGATAGCGTGTTTGGAAAAAAATAATAAATAACCAATTAAATTTACCGGACGACCGTCATTCGTATTTATAGGTCTCACATGAGTGAGATCTTGACAATAAGTGTGACTTGTAAGGATACAAACGTAAACTTAGCCTAAAACAATAATCAGTTTTCCGGCTGTGCATCGTGCTTGAGTTGTGTAAGCAGAAGTAGTTATATCTATTCAGTAAGCCGAGCCGTGCCAAACAAAAAATAAAAGGATTTAATCCTTCGCAGGATGACGGAATAAAAAACCTATAGGTATGAGTAAATAAAACACCTTACATTCGCGACTCGACCACAAAACTTGCCCATCCTTATTATTTATCGTGTTTGACAAGGCTTCCTCCCTCAGTAAGATTTATTGGTCAGAACCAATAAAGTTATTTGAACGAAACTATGTTTTTCCTGACTGATAAAGCTATGAACAGACAGGTTTGGATAATGGCGCATGCTCCTACATAAGACCTCACAAATTGCGCGGATAATGGAAATTTAAAGCACTTAATGTAGTCGTCTTATGTATTTATAGGTGACCAGGCCTTTGCTTTACGTAAAAAATTACTGAGACCATATTCAAACGTAATAAATGATAGACCGAAAAGAATATTTAACTATCGACTCAGCAGAGCTCGAAATGTTGTAGAGAATGCATTCGGTATTTTATCCGCTAGATGGCGTGTTTATCGGCGACCACTAGAATGCAAACTTGAGACGGTCGATCATATAATAAAAGCAACTTGCGTGTTGCATAATTATTTATCTGTACAATTATCGTCACTACCCACATCGGCTGCAAATTATCAAAATGACAATTATAATAATCCACGACCCAACAACATGACCTTTGATAGACTGCGAGCTACACGAGAAGCTTTTAATGTACGTAACATATATTGCGATTATTTTAACAATTCCGGTAGAATAGCCAGTCAAGATTCACTTGTTTCATAAAATAAATTCAATTAAAAAGACAATTACTGTTTTTTATTTCAGCCAAATTTACATCATCAACTATAGATTTCCATGCCGCTTCTTTTATATCTATGTTTCGGTATTCTTTAATTGATACATTCCACAAACATGGGTATTGTCGTACAGTTTCTATAAATCGCTCCATATCAAACCAAAACAACATGTGTTACTCGACTGCCATAACAAACAACAATGCGGTGATGCGAGCGCCAGCCGGCGCGTAGCTGCGGGAGGCGAGGCGCGGGGAGCAGACAGCGAGCGAGTCCGTTCTGAACTAGTCGGTGCAGGCCTTGCGCAGCGGACTCTTTTCAATTTCTTTTTACTCGCTCAATCCGCCCCGCTCACCACTTTCTGTGTGGAAACGCTACTATGTAAATTGTAATTGCGAGTTGAGCAGAGTCCGTAAGTACTCCGCTCCGCTCCCTAGAACTGAGCGAGCTCATTTCTACTCTTTCTACACGCTCGGCTCTTTCCGTCCGACTATTTGTTGGTGGAAATACAAGTATGCAGTTTGCGTTTGCGAGTTTAACGAAGTCATTAATGGGTCCGTTCCGCTCGCGGTGGAAACCGGGCTTTAAGTTTAGTAAAATCCTATTTGAATGATAGACAGCAATTAGTTCAAATAAACGGTGTCAATTCGTCTGGGTTGAACGTGAAAATGGCGGTACCCCAGGGCTCAATTTTAGGTCCTTTCTTATTTTTTGTATACATTAACGATTTACCCCATCTATTGAAAAACAAACTAAACATGGTGTTATTTGCTGATGACACTTCTTTGATTTTTAACATAAATAGACGTACGAGTAACGTTGCCGACGTAAATAATGCATTGCGGCAAGTTCTAAATTGGTTCACTGCTAATAATTTAGTTTTGAATGCTAAAAAAACTAAGTGTGTAAAATTTGCCTTGCCGAATGTCAAAAGTTATGATTGTGACATTATATTAAACAACGAGAAGCTAGAATTCGTCGACAAAACGGTTTTCCTGGGTATCACGCTAGACTCAAGGTTACAATGGGGTCCTCATTTAATATCACTTGCGGGGCAGTTAAGTTCGGCGGCTTATGCTGTTAGAAAAATTCGTCAATTTACTGATGTAGATACCGCGAGGCTGGTCTATTTTAGTTACTTTCATAGTATAATGTCTTACGGCATATTACTATGGGGAAGGGCTGCAGACATTCAGTCAATTTTTGTTCTGCAAAAACGAGCCATCAGAGCGATATACAATCTTCGCCGGCGCGATTCTCTAAGGGAACTGTTTAAGGACATTAACATCATGACGGTACCTTGTCAATATATTTACGAAAACATCATGTACGTTAGAAAGAATTTACTTTTTTTTAGTAAAAACAGCGATAGACATAGTTATGTTACTAGAAATAGGGACCAATTAATTCAACCATGTTTCAGGCTGGCTAAAGTAGCGTCATCTTTTATGGGGTACTGTATAAAATGTTACAATAAAATACCGCCACACATTCTAGAATTGAATGAGACGAAATTTAAAACTTGTATAAAACGCACACTATGTAGGCAGGCATATTATAGGTTGGGGGATTACATCGCTGATAAAAATGCTTGGCCCAACGCTATTCCAGCTCCACAGCCACTAGGGCACAAAAACAAGTGATAAGCAGAAAAGTTCTGAAGTATTGTTGGACCTGCTAAAGACTGTATGAATAATTATAATGTAGAATTGTGACTAGGGCACAAAAACAAGTGATAAGCAGAAAAGTTCTGAAGTATTGTTGGACCTGCTAAAGACTGTATGAATAATTATAATGTAGAATTGTGTTGTATAAACTCAATTTATTTTTTGGATTTTATAACTGCACAGCACATATGTGAGTACTATGTACCAACTGTAAGTCTACCATTTACTGTACCTATGTGTCGTTCGTTGACTTCAGTGTGCCCTGGCAGTTGAGTGTGTCATGCTCTCTCTAATGTCTCTCTGATGGTGGCACATGTGTTGGATCATTCGTTTACCTTCATGATGGTTGCGCTGAGTGGTGCCGATCCATGTGTCATGTTCGTGAACGGGCGCCATCAGTTGGTATTGGTCATATCTTAGCTGCCTCCGCCTGTTTTTAATTACCTATTTATTGTATTTTTAATTGTTTGTTTAACTGTAGACGCTTTTAAGTGCGTTTTTTTTACATCGTTCTCACATATATACATTTTTACAATACATTTTTTCCTACAAGATTATTGTAACCAAATACTTGTAAAACACTTTTTTTTTTTAAAGTGTAAGTGTGGAGTCTCTTGTCCGTTCTTCTCCATAACAAGCTACATTTCCGAATGGACGGTAGAATCAATTATTATTACATTTTTTTTTTTTTTTTGTCGTTTGAAAGTGCCGCTTAATGGCCTAATTGAATAAAGAAATTTTGATTTTTTGATTTTGTCTTTTAGCCCACGTCAAATTTGCAGATGACAGACCTACACGGCCGAAACCAGCCACACCGGCTTGGCAGTGCAGGATCGAACGTCGCATTGGTGGGGCCAGAGCACTCATCGGCAAACTAATTTAATGTTTCAGGGAGGGCAATAGTCGCCCAAGAGTGATGCGCTTTGTGAGACTGGCGTTTTTGGTGACTGATGTCAGCCCTCGAGATTATATATCCCATGTCACTGAGCGCATCGACTTCCTGAAACTAAAAGTGTTTGCATGGGCAAACCGTATTCGTAGGTACAGGCGGCGAGTGGAGCGATACACCCAGAATCGTACATTCCAAAGTAATGAAAGGTTTATCGGCTTGGTCGGGTTACCCGACCAAATGTGTGACTGATACGCGTCTGACGGATGATGACGCTATGTGTTCATTCTGGCGCAGCATCTGGTCGGTATCTGTCAGTTAAACCGAAGGTGAATGGACTCGGGATTTCGAACAAGCGTGCGATCCAATACAAGAAATGGGGGCTATCACGATCAGCCCCCAAGATGTAGCCCTTGCAGTCCGCCCGATGCCAACCTGGAAATCTCCAGGGCCGGACGGGTTGCACAACTTTTGGATCAAATGGCTACAAAGGTCGCACGCTCGTTGGGCATCTCAGTACCAGGCAGCCTTAGAGTCTGGTTTGCTACCCAAGTTCCTTACAACAGGAATAACCCACCTGCTCCACAGGTCTGGTAGCACCGCGAAAGACATGAAATTATAATTGAAATTTACAAACACGTCGACAATTAATACATCATGTCGGTCTCTCAGAATGGATGTAGGAACGGGTCCCGCGGTACTAAGGATCTACTCCTAGTAGATATGGCCATTAGCCAACAGGTTTGGCGTACCCGAAAGGATCTGTCGACATGTTGCATAGATTATAAGAAGGCCTATGACGAGGCCTATGCGTGATCGAATCAGAAAGTCGCTCACAATGGCCCTCATCAGAAAGCTTAAAGTCACCCAAAGGGCAATGGAGAGGGCTATACTCGGAGTTTCCTTGCGTGATCGAATCAGAAATGAAGACATCCGCAAGAGAACCAGGGTTACCGATATAGCCCAATGAATTTCCAAACTGAAGTGGCAGTGGGCAGGGCACATTGCTCGCAGAACAGATGGCCATTGGGGCCAAAAAGTTCTAGAATGGTGACCGCGTACCGGAAGACGCAGCGTTTGAATGCCTCCCTCTTGGTGGAGCGACGGCCTAGTCAAGGCTGCGGGCGTCCGGTGGATGCAAAACGCACAGGACTGATCGGTGTGGCGACGCTTGGAGGAGGCCTATGTCCAGCAGTGGACGTCTTTCGGCTGAAATGATGAGTTATTCGTCATGATAACTTCTTCCATAATTGCACAGACAAAACCTTCGGTTTCCCCAAAGTGGTCACCGAAACGAAGCCAGGCTACGGACGCTGATTGGTCTACATCGGATCCGTGTGTAGGGCCCGGAAAAAGTGTTCGTATGCGTAACGTGGCATATACAGGGTGTTTGGTGCATCGTGTGCCAAATTGAAATGGTCGACTGAAGGGGTCATCTGCTAGCCTTTCAGACCCCTTAACACCCCCTGTAGATTTTTTATCGACTTTTTATTGTTTTACTAAAATTTTACATTCAAATACAAATTTAAAAAAATATATAAGGCGTAGACTCTGAATTTTAATTTTATTTCGATGTGTTTTGTTTAAGAGTACTTTGAAATACAAAATTAGTGACATTAGTCACCTAGTTTTTTTTTTAATTCACTCGCAAAGGTCAAACTTAAATTAAAGCTGTACATGTTACAGCTGTATATATGGCTACAAAAAAAAAAAAAACCAAATGCGACCGGGATCTTCCAACTCCCTCATTAATTCTCCAGTCTATCCTCTTGCTAATGATGTGCCACATGCCATAAACATCTTTTAACAACTTTGTGAATACGCTAGAATTGTGATCAAGTCACATAAGACTACATTCCAAATTCTAATGAATTTTTTTTATTGCGTAACTGTTACTTGAGAAAGAGGTAAAATTTGTTTTCTCACTCTTGAGCAGTAAAATCTATCTTCTATCTCTTTCTTGCATACCTTAAATCGGTTTGAACAAATCACGCACTGCCGCCGATCCGCCATTTTTTTAGTCGAGACATCACTGCCTCTGCTACCTAACGTGTGTGCTAGTTCACCGTACTCCGCGATTCTTTCATTTTGTTACTTTGTTATCGTTGAGTTTTGTTGGTTCCTGTTACGTTTTTTAATGTTAAAAATGCAATTTTATTTTTTTATTTCAATTAAATCCCACGAAAAAATAGAGATACGAGACAGATTTTATCAGCATGTATGCGACGGGATGCCGCGTCTGCGATCCTTAGAACTAATGTAGGAAGCGAAGATAAACAAACGATGCTCTTCGCACCACTTCCAAATGTCACGACTTATAGAGCTAAGATGGTGGAATTGTATGCCGCGTATATAAGAAATTGCAGTGGAATTATCGAATCGTAAAAGTATTTCACAGTTACGATAATTATTTGCGAAGATTTTTAACCCAAAGAATGCCGCCGTCAGTTCTAAATAATTGATGTGCTGAGTTGATTCCTTGTTCCTTGCTAGACCACTGTCCGCTGGCCGTCTGGCCTGAGCAACAGACACCCCAACGAGTTCGAGATGCATCGGAGTATATTTCCAGCTTATAATCACTAGATCGAATAGGGCTGGCGCAATTGTCAATATTACTAAGCCACCAGTCAAAGTCATCGCTTAAAGTAACGGGTAAATTAATATATTGATTGTAATTATCATTTTGTTTTAAACTTAGATACTTAGTCCTCTCGATTTTTTTGTGTATAGCCAGCCGTACTGCGTTGCTGGGCAAATTGATACCAACAATCCTATCAAATGAGCAAGGTTACGTAATGAAAATGTTGCAGTTCGGCTAGGTATACGAACACTCTTTTTTAGGTTTACTGTAAAACCTAATGATTAAAGAAATTTTAGTGTAATTTCAAAATTATGTTTACACGCCACATAAGTGTTGCCAAGTAACAACAAATCATCTAAATAAATAACGGGCAATAAGCCTTAATTACGCAGAAATTGCATTACTGGACGCATGATTTTTGTAAACACATAAGGTGCTATATTAATACCAAATGGTAAAACTTGAAATTCATACAGCTTCCCCAACCAACAAAATCGCAGAAACTTTCTAGACTCGCTGTGAATATTTATAGAAATTTATGCATCCTTGAGGTCAATAGAACACATGTAACTATGTTTTGAAATGAGTCTCATAGCATTTCTGTAATCTTCAAGTTTGAAATGTGGCGCACAGATGAATCAATTTAAGGATTTTAAATTTAGAATAAATCTATTTGTCCCATTCTTTTCTTAACAAGGATATATTTGATAAAAATTGACCATCACATGGTTCACACATGCTTATGGCACCAATACTAAGAAGATTATTTATTTCTTTAGTCATGAGCAGTTCATCTGCATCAGACTTAGGATGATTATGTGGATAAGATAAATGCTGGGAGTTCGAAATTGGAATTTTCAAACCGTTAACCCAAGTTAACACCAGAATCATTAGTGATTTGCAACCAATTATGGTAAAAGAACTTTAATTTACCCGCCTGTGAGTTGGTATTGTCCACTTCAGCTAAAGATGTGGATTCCGGTTGTGTTGCCGTGGAACACGGCGATCCGTCGCACGGTGCATTGGTAGTTGCTTGCGCCCACCAGCCATCGCGGTCGGTCTCGGTGGCATGCGGCGATGCTGCGACTGCGGCGGTGGCGGCCCCTCCAGTTTAAAGCCCTCGATGTTGGTTCCTTTGGTTGAATGTTTTGGGTGGCAATTTCGGCTTGGCAGCTGTAGGTTTTAACTCGGTGCTTGTTCTTATAATAGCTTTCATGGATTTTAAATTATCTTGGAGATCATTACCAAATAGTAAGTGATCACGTTTAAGATCCTTTGCATTATTCTTAATTTCTTTGTTAAGACAGGACAGCAAAAAAATCTCCTTGTTTGTGTCTCACTGTAATGTGTGTGACATAAAAGTCTGCCGGCATCACTAAGGGATTTTAATGTCTGACATTTAACCTCCTCGTCGCGAGAGCCAGTTTGCAAGACAGCAGTGATTGTGTTAGCTACACAGGTTATGATGGAAGTTAATACCTTCTGTTTGTCAGCCAATATGTTGTCTCTCTTCAAGGCACCTTCATTAACTGCTGCTCTGATATCAGGATTAAGTGTTGGAGCCAGGGCTAATTTTAAATTGCAGGGTACACTTTAATTCTTCAATATATCCTTTTTTGTTTCATCCTTTAAGCCATTAACCAGAATATCAGTCCACCTGCTAGCAATATCTTTATGGACATTTTCACCAAACTTCTCTTCATGTATAGGCTCTTTTCCAAGTAAACACAAAATATCAGGCTCTAACTCTTGCATACTTTCCGTAAACGCATATTCTTGAGGCGGTGCATCCTCGGAAGTGGGTGTGGAAGTAGCCTCGGGTACGACGGCACAAGCGCGCTCCAGCGCGGAGTCCAAAATTGCAGTCGGTGCGGACATCGGTTCATCGGGGAGCTTAGGGCGTGAAGTTGAATCGGATAGAATGTTAACTTCATATGGGGCTCCTGAAAACAATAGACTGACAATTTTTAATAAATTCGTGATACAAACTCACGGTTTGTACTCTAGAATTAAACATCAGTCTTTAACTTTAAAGTAGGTATAAATTCATGACATAACTTCCCGGACTATGTTTTAGAATAATACGCACAGTTACAAATTCTTGGTACGAACTCACGATTCGTACTTTAGAATTAAGTATCAGTCTCACCCACAACATTGTAAGTACAAATTCACGACATGATCTCTCGAGATATGTTCTAGAATTTTTGTGCTACCTAATATACAGTGATCAACCTTACAGATCGAACTGAAGTACATTACTGGTCGGTATTAGCCTTACAGACTAAACTCATAAGCACTAGACACCAAATAAATAAAAATAAGTAGGTAGATAATTCAAAAATGTTCCAAGGCCGCGAGGTCCGGCTGGCGCCGGCGCCGCGCCGGCCGGCGGGGTTTTTATTATTCGAAATTCGAAGTCTAAAATTTTAGGTACTGACCTTCGTTTTGCGGAGCCTCCTGCAAAGATTCTGGGTACTGATCACTATCATAATAATTCTGTTCGATCGAACTTGTACTGGAAACCCGATCCCGATGCTTACGCCGAACACGAGACATCTTTTTCTCCAATTTTCTCATTTTCCGAGCTAAATACTCCTCCTCGTCGTAGTATTTTCGATTTCCCATTATCAAAAACTAATAAAACACTGAAAAACCATTAAATTAATTTAAAGAAAGGAAATTTAGTGCACGATGGCAACGACACAAAACGTGTATGAGATACCCACACTAGGGCGCATAAAATAGTCTTTGACAATTCAATTCATTGCTCTAAAATAGTGTAAGATGGCAGCACATGTGCGTGCTACTAAAAGTAAAAGTGTAATCTCGAAGGGCGAATCACTGAAGTTTAATAGATCATTCTTCGTCATATGATTATGTTGATAATCAAGATTTAGTTATTTTCACGCAAGAAACCATGCCAAACGTTGTAACTATACTCGTTTCTGAAGAACCACAAAGTTCCATTATATTACAACAAATTGAAGATTCACGTGTCACGAATGATGTTTTACCGAAGATTGATGAAATATCAGAAAGCCTAAAACCTGTTATGGGCACTTTAAATACAATCAACGAAAATCAAGAAACGCTATTTCGAACTCAAAAAAATATACTGTAACAATTTAAAGAAATTGCAAAACAATTTTTTAAACCAGCAGACAGAATGATGATTGGGTCATCGGACATAAAGCCCATTAGCAGTTTAAAAGGGCAGTAAGGGCAAAGGAAAAGGTTATAACAATGCCTATATTTTAATAGATGTTTTATTTGAAAGAAACTTTTTAAAGAACTGTTCATGGGCAGGAGGTTCCAAATCAGATAAAATTATTCTTCAACATAATTCATGAATCAGCTTGATTGATTGCCACAAGTTCCTGAAAGTTATTCTGAGAAACTCACTTCAGCAATGTAATAATAAGCAATTAAGTTTATCTTCAAAGAAAAACAGGCAAACCCTACAGTACACAAGAACCCACCACAATCCCAACCGGTAGAGTCGATAGAAAACCAGCTAAATCAGCCACAACCAGATTCGATGGAGGTTCCAGAAATTAATCTGCTAGGATGTCTCACAAGTGACGCAGCTAAAGATTATCTCGACTGCAAGTACATTAGACTAGATAGACTTACCTAACTACTAAACTTATTGAAATTAGCTCAACAATATGTCGTTGGTCACTTAAAAACTACTTGTTTTCCTTTTGTGTTGATAAACTGTATGATTCAAAGTGAAGAATATGTTTTAGTCCACCCTTTCTCTGACATTTTTTTTACAAATGGATATTTTGTTACTTGATTTTCATGAATTATCGATTCGATCTCTTTGCTAATCGTTCATTTAGTCTTCTAGCAACTTGTTGTAGTGGTTTATTTCCATGACGTAACATTTGTTTTATATTATGCAAATTATTTTCGAATGGGTGGGTAAGCATTAAAGCTGTGAAGTTTTCCGAATTTTCATACTTCGCCTACCACATGTGTCAAATTATGAATGTTGCTGGTAATGTAATCCTTTCCGTAATATATTTTAAAGTTTTCTATATTTTTTTTTAACATTAGCGATTCATAAAAACTGGAAATGCTTTTCATTCGAGAAAATTGTAATAGCACAGTAAAAGTTGAGAAAATTAAAGTAAGCGTCAGAGTTCAATAAATATTTTAGTATTATGATACTGTGGTAATAATGAAAACAACGGTATTCGGATCCCTGCCAGTGTGCTAACATGACGAATGTCCTGACTGATCTATGGATTTCTGAGGGCATTTTACACTGGGACAAAAAACTGTTGATCTTTTCAGTATCTCGGGCACTCCACTTGGTAAGATATTTCCAACCCAAAAGTAATCTCTTCATCTAACCAAGATCTGTTAAGTGAAGTCAGTCGGCTACTGGAAAATCTTCTATCATATCAATTTACAATTGCAATAGTCGTGAATCATGTTTATGATGTTCTTCATATTTTTTAGCTCTGAATTCTTCGTTATTTCTTTTTGGAGAGTCATATCTAGGAAACGTTCCGGTATGAGACACATGTGAGTACTTTCCCACAACTGTAAATTTCAAACAGCAATGTTGAAAGTGGCAACACCTAAAAAGATATAAATTACAATTATTGTGAGATACTTACATGTACTAGTTGTATTATTATTTTATGCTCTGATCGATACCAGTTAATAAAGATACAAAAAAATATAAAAGTAAAACATCAACTAAAAAACAAAACGTAGTGTGAACCAGTGGTCAGGATAGGCTGGTCACAGAACAGAAACGGCACTCGTATAATTTACAAAGTGTTTATTGTCAGTTAAATAAAAAAAAACAATCTGACTAGCGTTCGTCTTACAATTCGTAGTATCAACAATGGCGGTCACCATCAACAATTCAAACTGCCTAACACATCCGCTTTTATATTATTCCAATAAACTTCTATTAATGTAATAATCAAATTGAATAACTTAATTAAATAACAATATTAACAATTATTACCATTAATATTTATCAAATAATCATGCGTAATAATTAAGTTTGTTATTTACTAGCTGACCCCCGGGGCTTCGCTCCCGTCAACTGGATACCCTGCCTACCCAGCCTACCCGGCCTACCCTGCCTACCTACCCTACCTACCTACCTAATATTTTTTATGTATCATCAATAGTTTTCTCAGCGCACGCCAAAGAATGAATTTTACAGGCAACATTTTGCTACTTTGGGTTACATTATTGCAATTTTCATAAGGATCTCGTATTTTTTTTTAATATAGCCTATAACACTAGGGAATAATGTAGCTTTCTACTGGTGCAATAATTTTCAAAATCGGTTCAGTAGATCCATAGATTACCCCCTACAACGTCACAAACTCACAAACTTTAAGTATAGATTTGATACACCCAAAGATGATAAGCGGATGTTGTACGAGGTTTTAATCATTCGGAATACTTAATTATGAATATATTAGAAGATTAACATTCAAAATAAAAGATTAACTATACGTATTGTAAAATTAAGTCAAGCTGGTATATCCAAGTTCGGAGGTCGGTAACACTCGGCCATCCTGCACTTGCCGTGACCCACGGCGATCAGCACCTCCATTTGCACCTGGTCTGTCGCTGGTATTTGGCGTCTGGAATAGAAAACAGTATGGGCAGTTGTTTATGTAATTAACAGATGTTGTCAAAGTCAAAATTGTTTATTTCTATTAATTAGGCCAGGACGCGGCACAAGCTAAAGTAAAAAAAAAATTGAGAATTAAGTGAAACACTATAATAATTGATAAATCGCGTTGTTTAATAAATTGATATTGTGATATAGTGGCTTTTATTTCATATCACAGTCTCGTATTGTATGAAATAGTTTACTTTTTCGCACATCATTCATTACTCCTAAACACACAGCTTTAATTACTGTTAAGTCACACAGCTTTAATGACTGTTAAGTCACACAGCTTTAATGGCTGCTAGGTCACACAGATTTAATTACTGTTAAGTCACACAGCTTAAATTACTGATCAACTTTACACGGCTGTAATTTTAATTATTCTACTAGTAACCCTACTAAAATACGCAATCGGTTTTAAGACACCATTAGTTTGGTATACCCACCTTGTGCAAAAACTTGAAAACCATGGTATTAGAGGAGTCCCGCTGGCATTGCTAACAGACTATTTAAAAAATAGAACCCAATGCGTAAAAATCGGAGAATATATCAGTAATGAATTACCATTCGACTTTGGCGTGCCACAGGGCAGCATACTGGGTCCTACCATTTTCCTTTGCTACATAAACGAACTTTGCACTCTTGAAATTCCAAACTGCCGCATATCGGCATATGCTGATGACACTGCGCTTACTTTTTTCTCTGAATCGTGGGATGAACTTTATAACTATGCACAAAACGGGTTCAATACAATATGTCACTGGTTACTGTCAAACTCTCTCTCCTCGAATGAGGATAAAACTATATACATTGTCTTCTCAATGTCAAAACGAAATAAAACTCCTGACCATTTAGACAAGATTTATGCACATAAATGTAACTATCCTCCCACTCCAAACTGCACTTGTCCTGACATAAATTTAACTGCATGTATTAAATATCTGAACTTGACGCTAACTTAACTTTTGGAAATCATTTGCTATCCGTATCCAAAAGAATCCCTAAGCTCACTTACATTTTTAAGGATCTGGCATATTGCAGAGAAACAGACCATGAGGATGGTGTACGAGGCCTTGGTACAGTCCATCCTTAGTTACTGCATAACCACTTGGGGAGGAGCATGCAAAACAAAAATGATAATGTTTGAGAGAGCTCAAAGGATGATCCTAAAAGTGAGCTTATCAAAGCCACGACGTTTCCCTACCTCCACATACTATGAGGAAACTCAAGTCTTGACTGTCCGTCAGCTGTACGTGATGCTGACTATACTTCGCCAACGCTCCTATTTATCCGAAGAACTAAGAAAACGCAAAGCTCTCACTAGCAGACGCTATGCACTTTGTGAGACAACAGCTGTACGCACCCGTTTTGCTGAAAGATTCTTCTCATTTCGTGGCGGAGTATTGTTCAATAAACTCAATAAAGATATTAAACTATCTAACTGTCGCAAAACTGAATGCAAGAATAAACTTAGAAAAAGGTTACTCGAGTTAAGCTACACGTACATGATTGATATGATTTCTTGATTTAATCTTGATTTTTGAATTTTATTAATACATATAGCGCAGAAAAAAATAATATCAAGTAGGCTGTGGTCTGTGCTACTCTGTGGTTGCAACGCGTCGCAGCCATCACGCGATGGCCCCCCCTCCTCCGCCGCCCGCAGCCCCCGCGCGCGAGAGCAGGCCGAGCCGCGGGGATGCGTGCGGCGCGGGGAGAGCGCCCCGAATCGTCATTTCGAACGGACGCGACATTTGAATCCTCCGCGACTGCGCCGTGACGCCATTTTTTGTTTACCTTGAATAAAAGTTTTAAGTTACAACCTTAAACTGGCGCCCCAACTAGTGGCCGAATTCGTATATCCGTTGTCATCACTAACGTGAAGATGCCGACAACGAGGAGTCAACAACGTGGAGAAGATGAAGATAACGTCACGTTCACCGAAGAGGAGCGAGTCGACGAGCGTGGCCACGCGGACGATGCCGCGAGCGCCGGCTCGAGGCCGACACTTCAACCAGTTCCCCAGATCCCTTCAGACTTTTTATCCACGCTAATCGAGACGATAACGCGTGCGCAAGTGGAAGCCAATAGAAGCCTCATCAACACGCTGATGACGTCCAGCGGTGACCTCAGGGCCTCCACCCCAGTCGGAGCCTCTCCATCATCAAACGCGACCAGCGGAGGTGCCGCTGTCGCAGCCACGCCGTGCAGTGACGCGAACTTCACAAAGTGCACGGCGAGATTCGACGGGTCGTCTCAGGACACCGAAGTCCTGGAAGCATTCCTGGACGCCGTCGAGATTTACAAAGAGTGTGCAGCGGTAAGCAACGAGCATGCCCTACGTGGGTTGCCCATGCTGTTGGAGGGCGAAGCCGCCGTGTGGTGGCGCGGCGTGAAAGCATCGGTACCTACGTGGGCGGACGCGATCGCGCGGCTCCGCGCGACATACGGCGTGGCGCAGCCCGCGCACCTAACCCTGCGGGAAATATTCGCCAGAGAACAAGGGGAAGAACGTGCAGAAACATTTATATGTAAAGTGCGCGCATTAATTGCTAAATTACCGTACACGTTTGAAGAAACAGTGCAGGTGGACATTTGTTACGGTTTACTACACCGACGCGTAGTGAAAAGAGTGCCGCGAGACAGTGTTCGTAGGTTAGACGAATTATTGTATAAGGCAAGGATCGCGGAGGATACCTACAAGGCGTCTAAGGTAAATAATTCTGATACGATAAATAATAATAATGGTACTTCGACCAAAACAACGGCGGTGACTACCACCGACCGCATTCTCACTCAATCGAGTTCTGCTACCACGAGTGCGACTGCGTCGCGTTGCAACAACAGAAATAGACCCCGTTGTAGTTCTTGTAAGCTTTTTGGTCATGTTAGTGACGAGTGTCGTAATCGCGAAAAGGCTACCTCTAATAAGACTAATAGCAATAATACACCCAGGGAGTTACGTTGTTATGGTTGTGGCAAACAGGGCGTCGTGAGGTCGAAATGTGATGTTTGCGTGAAAACAACGTCGAAACCCGACGACAAAACATCTTTCAACAATGTTAATATAGATTTTTGTATACAATATAATGTCGATGTAGGGAGTAATAATTACGCTAGTACGAGTGATATTGATTCGTGCGTTCGTATTACGAATATGAGTACGCGCGACAATCACCCGATGGTAAATATTAGTGTCATGGGCCGTAACGGCGTGGCGATTGTAGATACTGGCGCCACGCATAGCATTGCGAGCCCCCTCTTACACCGAGTTTTAGTAGACTCGGGAGTTCAGTTTACCGAAACAAAACGTTTCGTGCGTCTGGCTGACGGAACACAAGGGTGGAGAGACCTGTTATCGGCCGAGGTAGAGATCACGATTAAAGATCGTAGGGTGGCGTGCCAGTTCCTAGTGTTGCCTGGCAGCAATACTAGGACACTCCTAGGCATCGATTTTTTAACGCGGGCCGGCATCATAATTGACGTCGCCCGTCGTACTTGGGCATTCTCGGACAGTCCGGAAAACTGTTATGACTTTGTTTACACATACACTCACGACTCTGCCGATACAGGCTTATTGAACACCGCATCTTCCAATGAGCTATCGCTGCGATCGGACGAAGGTTGCAAGTTAACCCCCGAGCAGCGCAATACCCTCAACGCGTTCATTGAAGAGCGCGCGCCGCAATTTGCGCGCGTCGGACCGGCGACGGAGTTCGCTACGCATCGTATAAAGGTGAGTCCACAACAAGAACCTATTGCTTGTCCACCATACAGGATGTCTCAAGTCAAGAAAGAGGCCTTGCAGAAGGAGCTTGATAAGCTGCTGCAGGACGACATAATTGAAGAATGCGAGTCACCTTGGGCCTCCAATGTCGTACTCGTGGGTAAGAAAGACGGAAGTTTAAGGCTATGTATAGATTACCGGAAGCTTAATGCGGTAACCGAGCCAGACCGGTATCCCCTCCCGCGTATCGAGGATATACTGCACGCTGCCAAAACCAGTGAGTATATGACCACTCTTGATCTTCGCTCAGGTTACTACCAGGTGGGCGTCTGCCCAGAGGATCAAGACAAGACAGCGTTCACAACACCACTCGGCACCTTTAGATTCAAGCGGATGCCGATGGGGTTGCGAAATTCCGGAGCCACCTTCCAAAGGATGATGGATCGCTTCCGTTCTAACCTGAAGGGAGTGGAACTCCTGACGTACCTGGACGATCTGATCTTGCTGTCACCAGGCCCCTTCGAGAGGCACCTGGCTGACCTGGAGGCAGTCTTCGAGCGACTGGCCATGTTCAAGTTAAGAGTCAACAGAGACAAGAGCGTCTTTGCAAGGGAGTGTGTCAAGTTCCTAGGACACCTCATTGTCCCAGGTGGAATCCGGGTAGACCCAGACAAGACCGCAGCTGTTGACAACATGGCCGCCCCTCAGAACGTGAAACACTTGAAGTGCTTCTTACAGACGTCGAGTTGGTACCGACGCTTTATTAATAATTATGCAGAAATCGCGAGACCCCTCACTAACCTCCTGAAGAAGTCGAGTTCTTGGCGATGGGACGCCGAGCAACAGGAGGCGTTTGAACGCATCAAGTCTCTGCTCATCACCGCTCCCATTCTCCGCCAGGCGGACGAATCGAAGCCCTTTGTCCTTTGTACTGATAGCAGTGCTTATTGCCTGGGAGCTGTTCTAATGCAGGGGGAGGGACATGACGAGAGACCAATCGAGTACGCAAGTCGACTCCTCACGAGCGCTGAGAGGAACTACTCCACGACCGAGCGAGAGGCTCTCGCCGTTGTGTGGGCACTCGGTAAGTTCCGCGGGTATGTAGAAACCGCAAAGATTGTCGTTAGGACTGACCATCAGCCTTTGAGGTGGCTGATGAGTCAAAGGTCGCCTAGCGGTAGACTGGCCAGATGGGCCCTGACGTTGCAAGAGTTCGATCTCAGCATCGAGTACACACCCGGTCGCTCAAATGTAGTCGCAGATACTTTGTCGCGACCCGTTTGTTCAGGCGCACACACGTCAAAATGAGTACTTTAGGGGGTCAAAATGAGCTTTATTTGCAAGAACGTACGGTCATAATTTCATTGCTTTTACAAAGCCAGATAGTCCTTTGTTCGAAGTAAGTACGATTTATTTTGTTACTATTCATAACAAAGGCGTAAAAAGGTCGAGCAGGTAAACGTCAAATAACGAGTCGATAGTTACCTTCAAACATCGAAAGTTACAAGCCGCATTTTTTCGTCAGTTTTTCGCAAAGTGTTCGAATTTACTATGGGTATTATTGCTTCAGGTATGTATTTAATAAATGAATGTGTTTTTTTGTGATTAAAATTAATTGAGTCGCAAAATGAACTGTAATAACAAACAAATGATTTTTACAAATACTTCAGATTTTCTCAGAGATACAAAAAAAGTCCCGCTAAGTATCGATGTATGAGCATGATATTTGTATTCATTAAGGCATTGACTAAACGTGGTGTTAAAACTAGAACCGCATAACAACGCATTTTAAAGCTAGTATGTTTTTTTTCCGGGTAGTTGCAGTGAATCAACCAATCAAAAAATGAACATTACCAAAAATGGAATTGTCTTAAGTGTTAAAAAATGAAAATTTGTTGATAAAAAGCATTTTATTTTCATAAGGTAGACACTATATTTTTGTAAGTAGCGAGTCATACCATTTTTATAAAGACTCAGTCTTATGAAACAATAATTGACATCAATATTGCTGGTATACAAAAAAATGTGACATAATGGTTTTTACTCCATTTAGATAAACCGAATCATGTCACAAGTGGTAGGATAGGATGAGGTTTTGCAATAGCAATCAAAAAGCGCATCAATTATCAGTTCTCTTATTTCCAATATTTTTGACCCCCTAAAGTACTCATTTTGACGTGTGTGAGGCGACCAGAACGAGTGTGACCTATGTATGACGGTCATCGATATGCCGAAGAGGAACAGTGGCGATGTCCGCAGCAATCAGCTATTAGACCCAGAGGTTCGTAAAATTATTGAGGACATGGAGTCCGACGAACCTTCTAGGGGGAGACCTTGGTCTGACCGCGGGTACACTATTTCTGACGGTATCCTATACAGATATAGCTTGGAGTCTGACGATGGGGAAGACTGTTGCCTGGTTGTTCCTGAACATGAACGCAGACAAGTCATGGCTGACTTCCATGATGCGCCCACAGCTGGCCATTTCGGCGTGGAGCGCACATTGAGCCGCGTTCGAGCTAGGTATTATTGGCCTGGCATGCGCACGTTCATCGCGAACTACGTAAAGGAGTGCGTGCCTTGCCAGAGGTATAAAGCTGACAACCGCAAACCAGCCGGATTGCTACAAACCCCTGCTGTGGCGAGGCGATTCGAGGTGGTTTCCGTGGACTTGTTCGGTCCACTAATAGAAACGCCTAGGAAGAACAGGTGGGTGCTGATCGTCGAGGACGTCTGCTCGCGCTGGGTGGAATTGTTTCCATTGGAGAATGCCACCAGCGTTGAATGTGCTCAGACGCTCGCGAACGAAGTGTTTCTCAGGTATGGAGTGCCACGCCGCCTTATCAGTGATAACGGTGTGCAATTCGTAAGCGAGGTCATGCAACAGGTGTGTCATGTGCTGGGGATCAGCCAGTCACTCACACCCTATTATCACCCTGAAGCCAACCCGATAGAGAGGAAGAACCGTGACCTGAAACCTCAACTAGCCATACTCGTAGGCCACGATCATGCCGCCTGGGACGTCCACCTTGCCGCAATCAGGTTTGCAATGAACTCCGCTATCACCAGTAGCACAGGATTCTCACCGGCATACCTCACCTTCGGGAGAGAGTTACGAGCCCCTTCCGACGCCGCGATAGACATGAGGGTTATCATGGGAAACGATAACTTCGTGCCCAGCATTACACCTTACTTAAAGAAAATGGCTGCTACCCTAGACGAGGCTAGGGATATTCACGAGAAGGCGCAGGCCGTCCAGAAGGAGAACGCTGATCAAAAGAGGAGGCTGCCACCAGAGTACAAGGTAGGCGACCTAGTTCTATTGAAAACACAGGAACCTAACGACGCAGGCCGCGGACAGACCGCGAAGTTTATCCCGCGCCGTGACGGCCCATACAAGATAGGGAAAGTTATCAGCCCAACCACTTATGGTCTGGAGAACATACAGACCGGGACGAACGTAGGAAAGTATCACGTTTCGCACCTCACGCCCTTCGCGGGTCAAGTAGAGCCTCCCGTTCGCGAAAAACGCAAACGTGGTAGACCGCGTAGGTATTTAGACTAGCCCAACTGTGGGGACACTTTGTTAGGCTAGAGGGGGAGGATATAGCGCAGAAAAAAATAATATCAAGTAGGCTGTGGTCTGTGCTACTCTGTGGTTGCAACGCGTCGCAGCCGTCACGCGATGGCCCCCCCTCCTCCGCCGCCCGCAGCCCCCGCGCGCGAGAGCAGGCCGAGCCGCGGGGATGCGTGCGGCGCGGGGAGAGCGCCCCGAATCGTCATTTCGAACGGACGCGACATTTGAATCCTCCGCGACTGCGCCGTGACGCCATTTTTTGTTTACCTTGAATAAAAGTTTTAAGTTACAACCTTAAATACATCGCTCACCTAGCGGTATAATGACACATCTACTTTTTTCTTATTTTACAGAAATGAGGTTCAAAGATTTCACAAATGTTTGAAACGCAGTTATGACTTCATTTTACATTTTAGCATGGATTTTATGGCTTTAGCAACTAGTATAGACCTTAATAGATACGTAGGGATAAAAAAATCCACTTCAGGTTTCCAGGAGTTGCTTCATAACAGTCAAAGAAGAAGAAGAGCCATGCAATTGTGCCGTTATACTTTTAACAACTTCCAAAAATGTCATTTATGTCTCCAAAGCCATAATTATATAGGATGTGAAAACCAAGAAATAAAGACAATTGGTTAATAGAAAACAAAAGTTTTTATTTGAAATCAACATACATAAAAAGTTTAACAAAAATATTTATTATAATAACCTATATTTGGCTCGTGAATCGTTAAGAAATAGTCATCATTAAACTATAATAAATAAAATAAAGTATAATCACGTATCATCTCTTAATTGTAAAGGTGGGTAATCATCGTACATTTTTAAACTTGTGGTGAGATAGTTACTCTCAGTTCTAAAAACAAAAGCACTTAAAAGCTTGACAGTTTAAGTTTAGAATCTAAACTTGATTTGAATCTGGATTTCATTAGGTACCTTTATCTGATAAAGGTACGATAATGAAATCCAGATTCAAATCAAGTTTTACCTTATCACTCCGAAATTAGGTATAAGGAAGTTTACTTTACCTTTAAGTATCTTTATTAATTGACTAAGCAGTAAACAAAACTATAAGCATTTAGGCAATATTAGGTACTTGCACAGTATGTTCATGATTATGACCTTTACTATTCGACACGGACCTTTTTCTCTGTGAAATTGGCTGGATGAATTTGTGCATAAAAAACTCACGCTTGTGATGCATAACTTCGCCTTTTTAAACTGTGTTTAAATACCTACGTAAAGCTTTTAAACGCGAGTATTCCATGCGCAAATCTAACTCACAGCAAACTACAGAGAGACAAAGATCCGTGGCGAATAGTTACGCAGGTATACTTAGTTACGAAGATTTAAACCAGGTATCCTCTTTCATTACCTACTTAATAAGAATTAATATAATAAGAGTATGAATATAATTAATAAGAAAAAGTAGGTATTTCTTATACTTATTTAAAGATTATTATAAAATCCTTCATAATAGCTGGGCACTATGTTAGAACGAAGTAATTGTAACAAATCGTTTTTCTTTGAATCAGAAATATTCATTTTTGAATCATAAGCTGCTTTTAAATTTATTTGTGATGGTTGCTTTCTTTGTCGTCGTACCAATTTAAGCTTAGCCTGGATCCATTCTCCTTCAAAAGATGTTTTAAATTCATAGAAGTCACTATTTTTAGTAAATTTAATCATTGTTAACTCAGTCAGTTTTATTATATCCCCATTAGTGTCTTTCTGGTAATTAATGGCTTGCTCTTCAGTCAGTGCTTTCAAGTCATAAAAGTTACTGAAATGCATCTCATGAACAATGAAAGGGTTTCCTCTTTTTTTAGCATCTCGTATCAAATTAACATATTGGTCTGGTACGTAGATGGGTCCAGACTTTTTTGCCCTTTTTATTGATTTTTCGATCAGAGAATGGGCATTATCGCCTTCATTTTGACTATGGCCGCTGATTAAAAACTTATGGCACACAGAATTTATAGCTAAATGTTTGACAGCATAATGATACATGCTGAACACATATCTAAAAATAAAAACATATTCATTATAAATTGTAATAAAGTTAATAATTATACCAAAATATTCACCGTCATAAATTTGATACGTACCGATTTTTTTGTTGGCCACAACAATTATCACTGTAGAAAAGAACATCAGAATCTGGATGGTCTTCAGCAACTTTCTCTAGAAACTTGTAGACGCAAGTTCCTATTTCTGTAGAACCTTTAGAACCCAAGCCCTCATGCCAAAAGTAACAAGTAGTTGAATCCGTTTTAATATTTGTTATCTGAAATAAAGTTAATATTATTTATAGTACCTAGGTAATATTAAACATTCAAGAGTTAAATACGTTACTAATAGTCTTCTTACAGTAAAATTGTAGCAATTCAATTTGGATTTGTAGTAAAACGCTGATGAATTGCCGATTGGCACAGGTAACTGTGCTTGTAAGTCATATATGGCCACTATGACTTTGCTTTGTGGTTCTCGAGAAAGTGCAATATCTGCTGCTTTTTCTGTACGACTTAACACCTTTTCTCTTTGGTGGTTTATATACTGGTGTTCTAGTTCTGTTTTCTTATCACCTTCTGCATTTTTGTAAGATTCACAAAAATTGCACTGGTCTTTTTTAGGTATAAAAAACGATATATTGAATTCCCTGTTAAAAATCTGACTGTAAATGAACAATGTAGCTGCTTCTTTACCGGCACTTCTGCGTTGGCATTCATAGTCGCGATGTAAGGCAGCCAAGGTAAGTCCACCATCAATAAACTCGCGGCTGGTATTAGCACGTAAATAATGGCTTTCAACTCGTGGGACTGAATTGATATGCTGACGAACTGATTCTAGTACTTCTGGATCCGATTTCGGTTGTTTACCATGTTTACCCCTTTGATCGGTCGGCGCGATTCCACAATCAGAAGATTTTGCTTCAATAACTGTACGGAGCGTCCGTTGTGCTATCCCAAGGGTATTTAGTAAAAATGTCTTACATATTCTTCGGGTCTGACCATTTTTCACAAAAGAAAACCAACTATTGGGCGTTCTTGGTTGTGCTACATTCTTTACACGACGGCATACTATGTTTTGAATGTTAATACAAGAACTAAGAAAGTCTCTTTGACGTTGCAAAGATCCTAAGGACCAATAGGTATTAAATATTTGTTGACGTTCATCTCTTGTAAATTTATCGCAACATAAAAACTTACAATTATGGCACGGAGGTCTCATTTTTTTGGCTTCTATTTTGTTGCCTTTCTTAGATACATAGTCTTTTCCTGAATTTTTTAACGTTTTCCTGACATTTTCTTTCCACTTGTTTTGGTTTCTTACTCTTTTCTTTCCTCTTTTATTCTTAGAAGTTGCACTGGTTAAAGAAACTATAGATAAACTCGTAGATGACGATCTGTCACGCCTTGGATGTGATGTCGGTGGGTGATATTCACTGCCACTATCTGGAGAAAAGTCTGAACCTTCGTTCAAGCAAACAAAAGGAGAACTTGGCTTCTGATTTTCTTTACCTAGAATTAAGATTAAATAATATTGAGAGCTGTTGGTTACTGTTGTTTGGAACTAAAGAAATATTTGAAAATTATGCTTACCAAACTCAGCAGAATCACGGTCTTTGGTATTTCTACCTGTCGCATCAGAACCAATTATTATAATTCTTGGAAATATGAAGAGATTTGCATATCCATTTGTTGATTAAGCACATTTTCATTGTTATTTGTTTGAAGTATCGTAGGAGATAGTATTGTTCGTTCAGCATTACCTGTTCAACATAATTTTATTGTATCTAACAGTTCAAGAATTTTAATAATCAATATAAATAATAAATTAATTACCCTCATCAATTATTTCTTCAAACTGCACTATATTTTCATCAGTAGTTTGTTTATCAGTCATATTAGTATCAGAAATATGAATCAATTTTTCAGGTACAGTCATACCAAGTGCTTCATAATCAAAAGTATTTGCTCTTCTTAACTGTTCTATATGGGTATCATCCGGCAAAGAATCTGCAAAGTAAAATTTCCTCAAATTGAACCGCAGCTAGAGATCGTACATTCAACACTTGCGCGAAAAAAACATTGCTATAAAATCTAAAAAAAAACATTTTCAGATTTTTTTTTGTTGTCTTTTGAACCGAAAATAATTATGGTATTAATATACGTACCTCCTTTCTGGGATTTACTCGACGTTGAAGAACTACTGGATGAATTACTCGATGAAGACGTTGAGCTGCTACTAGAACTACTACTACTCGATGATGAGTCACTGCTCGATGAGGATATAGAACGTTTCCGCTTTTGTGGCACTACTGATTGGTCATCTTCTTTGGTACCTTAAGTATAATTATTTTAATTCAATAACAATCATCTGCTTACTTCTACATACGTAGGAATTATTATAAGATTAAATACATAAATACAATTTATAAAACATATTCACAGTACCTTCGCAAATAGCATCTATTTCCTGAACATTTATATTATCAGAAGTATTGCTGTTCAAATGAGATATTGAAACTTCCGCCAAATCTTTACTGGTCGAAGCTATAGGTTCAATTATATCGACTGTCATTGACGATGCTGTTTCCCCTATAAAAATATTTGATTATAAGCGATGTATAGATAGCACGATGTATGAATTATAACAAGATGTAATAAATACAACCTTTGTTAAATTTTAATATTCAAAATGAAATGATAATAAAAAAAATATTTAAGATACATACCGCTTTTATTAAAGTCAGGATTGGTTTTAGAAAAAGGTGCTGCAGTCAAACCTTTTTTTCCTAATCGTACCAATCGCTCCATTCGGTTCGCCATTATTACAATAATTAGGTAATATCAAACGCCTTATTTGATTTTCTAAAATTTAAAGTGATATTTAAACTTCTGATTTTGATAAGCATAAAGATTAGGGAGTAGGTCGGCCCACTCTAAAACTGCTACTTAGGGCTTCTAACGCCTTTTTAACATTTATAATGATTAGTTAGACCGAGTCTTAGAGTAGGCCAACCTGCCTTTTAACCCTTACATAAAAACACTTATCAAACTCACGACATAAGTACCAATAACATATTTACGTAATCTAATTATAACGGCACATCTGTCAAATAAGTCGTTGTTTTACCATGTGAATTATATTAAGTAAAATAGCGATGTCACATTTGTCAAATGTGCCGTTTTTCTACTAACTTATTATGTTAATAAAATGTCACATTTGCCACTTACGCCAACACAGATTTAGAAGCGATTGCACCTCGCGGAGCGCCCCGCACAACTGACAAATAAGCCGTTGTTATGCGCGGAAGTGGGGGGAACGTACCAAGTACTACATTGACACTGAACGCCCTCTCTCAACAAATAGGAAAACTAACACCGTGCCGTTTTACTACTTTATAAATTATACACTTTTAAACACTTAGGCCGTAAAAACTCAATTTCGCTTTTTTTGTAAATGTGCCATTATACTGCTAGGTGAGCGTTTATTTATTATTATTTAAAAGTAACTTAATATTCTTACATACATACAAACACTCATTTATAAATTTTATATATAAGCAGCTATAAGGTAGTATTGTATTTCAAACTGCTCTTTTCACAAGCTTCTACATACACGTATACACACGCACACACATACACATACACACACACAAACACACATGCGCACGCATGTACATATTAGCTCATTCATCCACTCACATATCTGCTTACTCACGACGTCCGACAGTCTGAGCAACATAATTTAATGGGGGGCCTGGAGTTCTAAAATACAGGCCTAGGCTTAGTTTAGACTCCAGATCGCCCACAAATTACACATTGCCAATATTTCTGTGTCTGACTGTAATTTATATTCACGTTAATATGTAATTTGTGGAGATAAATAAAGTTTTTATTTTTTATTATTATTATTGCAGGAGTAGCCCGCATAACCTAGCTTTACTAGTATCAGTTTGGAACTTGGTACGTGCATTTCTGTCGCAAATGCCTCAAACTGTTATTTCAATAAGACGTTCTTTAAGAGTCTGAAAGCAGTTTCTTGTTTAGAACCCCAATTACATCCTTTTTATTAACTGTGTTAGGGGTCTAACCATTTCTGCAAATCTACGGATAAATTGCCTAAAATACGATGTCAAATCAATAAAAACTGATTTATATTCTAATTCTGTTTTAAATTAGCTTCTGAGAAAAGTAGTAGGATGTTGCCCAACAATCTGAGCCTAATGAAATGTTTGGAAGCATAATGTCATCAAGCTGGGTAGGAAAGTCGATAAAGTTTGCAGTAAACAGGTTGCTCGGTTGTTGTCCCAATATGCATCTCCGTTCTCTAATACGTACGTACATCCTAATACTTTATTATTGTTACAAGATAGGCCAACGCCATCTAGTAACGAGAGGAAGAACTAGGTAGTAACTAGTGGCGCCATCTAGTATTGAATAGCGGAACTGATGTTCTCAAAAGCTCGTGTCGAATGGAATTTGCCAGAAGGTTCGAACCGAACATTCTGGATGTTTCTAGTCGCTTCGGGAACAATGAGTTCGAAAGTCGAATGTTCTGGAAGTTTCTCGAATTATCTAGAACAGTATGGAACGTTCCAGAAACTTCTTCCGTGCTATATAAAGAGCGGTCGGATTCGTCGTGGGGCAGTTTCGATTGAGAAGCGATACAGAGCGACCAAAGCGGAAAATAGTGCGAAGTAATAGAATTGTTTAAGAAGTGTTTTTGTAATAAACAGTGATTAATTGAAGTCTGCTGTTTAAATAATTTATCCCTGAACCCCAGCTCGTAACAAATTGGTGTCAGAAGTGCGGGATAAATTATGCCGGTTCTACCGAAGGAAGAAACGGAAGGGATGCGCACCAGGAGTCAGCGCCAGCAAGACGTAGACCAGAGGCGCTTTGGAGACGCTCCCTCACCGTCATCAAGTGGACATCGAGACTCCGCTGCTGCTGCGGAACCAGCTCAATCGTCGGCGTCGCCTGACCTAGCCGCCCTTATGGCATTCATGCAAGAGCAGGCTCGCCGTCAAGAGGAGCAGGCTCGCCGTCAAGAGGAGCAGGCTCGCCGTCAGGAGGAGCAGGCGCGCCGCTTAGAGGAGCAGCTGCAGCGTGACAAGGAGGAGCAGGCTCGCCGTCAGGAGGAGCAGGCGCGCCGCTTAGAGGAGCAGCTACAGCGTGACAAGGAAGAGCAAGCTCGCCGTCAGGAGGAGCAGCTCATGGTGATTAAGGACCTCCGCGGAGCCATTGGTAAGGAGATGAAAGAGGTAAAGGACCAGATCCAGCAACATGAGACCCGCATCGTCGAAATGGAGAAGTCTATACGTGGCCTCAAGTCTGGGGATGGGATCGGGGCAGCTGCGGTAGTGGCACCCACGCCTCGTGGTTTTAAAGTGCCACCATTTGATGGCTCTTCGTCATGGTCCGCCTACAAAATTCAGTTTGAGGCCGTGATGAAATCGAATGGATGGACTAAAGAACAGGTCTTGACTGCTCTAACCTTGGGCCTTCGCGACCAGGCCTTGACTGTGTTAGAGGCGCTGGGAAAAGACGTCACTTTCGAGAAGCTTCTGAAAGCATTAGAAGCTAGATACGGCGACGCGCACCTAGAACATGTGTTTCCGGCCCAACTGAAAGACCGGTCGCAACGGGTCAAACTCTTCAGCAGTGGGCTCTGGAGGTGGAAAAGCTGGCTTACCAGTCGTCACCTGTGCTGATCGACGGGAACCTCGTACAGGCGTTCACGGATGGGATCCGCGACCTGTAGGTTAGGGCTGCAGTAAGGCTAGGTCATTTCAAGGATCTCAAGGACGCTCTAGCCCACGCTTTGGAGGTGGAGGCAGTACGGCGGGACGAACGAACTCACTGAATCAGGGAGGTTGCGACTTCACCCCGATGCTATGGCTGCGGAGAGAGAGGCCACATCCGATTGAGCTGCCCGAAGCGAAGGCCAACCTACGGTAGTAAGCAGCCGCCAGTGGAAGGATCACCTGAGGTCCCTGCTGGGCAACAGCAGCAGGGAAACGAGTAGATGCCAGGACTAAGGGGCGGGTGCTGGCTGGTGATGGAAGAGCCCCAAGGATCTCGATCTCACAATCCTGTGACGGGAACAGCCTGATCATCGAGGGCGAAATTAACAGAACACCATGCAAGCTGACATTGGATACTGGGGCTTCTCGGACTGTTGTCAGTTTCCAACTAGCAAGACGGTTTCTTGGGGACTTCTTCGGGGACCATGAAGGTGTACATCTGAGAACAGCCACCGGTCAGCACATAACCGTCCGAGGTGAGAAGGAGGTGGACATGAAGTTAGGAAACAAAGTTTACCGCCACAATGTTATCGTGGCCGACATAGTGGACGACTGCATTCTGGGTTTGGACTTCATGCGAAAACATCACTGTGAGATCGACGTTTATCAAGGCGTATTAAAGTGTGGCTCAGAGGAAGTCTTCATGGAAGGTGCAGCATCGGGAAAAGTGTACTGCTTAGAAAATGTTATGCTTCGTCCAAGGTCTGAAACAATCATACCAGTTTGTCTACCGAGAAATTCTGGTCAGGAAAACCGATGTGTACTTATAAAAGGTTTAGATAACGATGCTTCATGGAAAATTGCACGCACATTGGTAAGAGGTACTAGTGTTTCATCGGTACGCGCACTCAACACAAGTGACCAGGACCTGGTGCTCAAGAAAGGCACATTATTAGGCACTTGTGACGGAGTGGTTTGGATGCGTAGATGCCACGAACACACAACCAACACCAAAGTTAGTGCAAGATTCGATGTGTCATTGCTTTTGAAGAACAGCCAGAATAACTTGTCGGAAGATGAAAAGAACAAGGCTAAGAAGATGTTAAACAAGTTCGCCGACATTTTCTCGACAAATGATGCCGACATAGGGAAGACTGCGTTAGTTCAACACAGAATAAATACAGGAAATGAGGTACAAATCCGCCAGCGACCAAGACGTGTTCCAGTGGCACGGGAACGGGAAGTGGACGACATGATCAAGGGTATGGTGAAAGACGGCGTGATTGAACCTTCATCCAGTCCATGGTGTTCACCGGTAGTATTGGTAAAAAAGAAGGACGGCAGCATGCGCTTCTGTGTAGACTATCGCCGACTAAACGACATCACGAAGAAGGACAGTTATCCGTTGCCAAGAATCGATGACACGCTGGATACCCTATCGGGAATGAAGTGGTTTTCCACCTTAGACTTAAAGAGTGGCTACTGGCAGGTCGAGTTAGACCCTCGAGATAAGGAAAAGACAGCGTTCTCTACAGGCAAAGGATTGTGGCAATTCAACGTTATGCCATTTGGACTGTGTAATGCGCCTGCCACCTTTGAGAGATTGATGGAACGGGTACTTGCTGGGCTGATTGGTGACGCCTGCCTAGTCTACTTGGATGACATTATAATCGTGGGACGGACGTTTGAAGATCACCTCCGCAATTTAGAACGTGTGCTGTCAAAGATACGAGGAGCCAATCTAAAGCTAAGTCCAAAGAAGTGCGCGTTGTTCAGGCGGCAAGTGAACTTTTTAGGACACGTGGTTTCCGAAGAAGGTATTCAAACGGACCCGGATAAGCTCGTTGCCGTCAAGGATTGGCCAGTTCCGGAGAACAAAACGCAAGTCAGGGCATTTCTCGGTTTGTGCTCCTACTATCGGCGGTTTGTGAAGAGCTTTGCTGACATTGCCCGACCTCTTCATAAGCTAACTGAAGACAAGATACAGTTCTGCTGGAATAAGAGCTGTGACGTCGCATTTCAGAAGCTAAAGGAACATCTGTGCAATGCACCCATCCTAGGCTATCCTGACAACGAAAATGAATTCATAGTTGACACAGATGCCAGCAACACTGGAATCGGCGGGGTATTGTCTCAACGAAAAGGAGATCATGAGGTTGTAATTGCGTACTTCAGTAAAGCCTTATCCAAACCTGAGAGGAACTATTGTGTCACTCGAAGGGAGCTTCTAGCTGTAGTAAAAACATTGCAGCATTTCAATAAATATTTGTTGGGGCGGAAATTTCTCCTGCGAACGGACCACGCTGCTTTGAAATGGCTCCTGCAATTTAAGAACCCAGAAGGACAGGTAGCAAGATGGATTGAGCTACTGCAAGAGTTTGATTTCGTAATTCAACATCGTAGCGGAACGTCGCACGGTAATGCTGATGCTCTCTCGCGAAGACCGTGTCCAGACCAATGTAAACATTGTGCGAGACAAGAAGCTAAGCAGGTAGCGGTAGTGCGGGTCTTGGGGTCGGATCTTAGCGAAGAGTGGAAGGAAACCTTGCAGAGTGCTCAACAAGAAGACAGAGACCTAAAACCGATCCTTGAATGGAAGAAATCAGGTGCTCCTAGGCCTCACTGGAGTGATGTCGCAGCAACCAGTTCCATCACCAAGAGTTATTGGGCACAGTGGGAAAGCTTGGTTATCCAGGATGGAGTTCTGTGCAGGAAATGGGAGAACGCTCGCGGTGACCAGTGTCATCTACAAATGGTCGTACCTAAAGTTAAGGTGCCGGAGATCCTACAGCTCTACCACAATGGATGTTCAAGGGGTCACATGGGAGTTAAGAGGACTTTAATCAAGATCCGAGAACGATTTTACTGGATCCATTGTCGAGAGGACGTTGAGGAATGGTGTCGCAAATGCACAAGTTGTGCGGCTGTGAAAGGACCACAAACTCGTAGCAGAGGGGCACTAAAGGTTTACAATGTTGGTGCACTGTGGGAACGTATAGCATTAGATGTTGCTGGACCATTTCCAGAAAGCCGAAGCGGGAACAAGTACTTTTTGGTCGTCATGGACTACTTCACAAAATGGCCGGAAGTGTTTGCAATCCCTAATCAAGAAGCCTCTACGGTGGCTGATAAGTTAGTTCACGAAGTGTTTTGTCGGTTCGGGGTACCCTTGGAAATCCACAGTGACCAAGGCCGGAACTTCGAGTCAGAAGTGTTCAAGGAGACGTGTCGTGTGATGGGTGCTCACAAAACCAGAACGACTGCTTATCATCCGCAATCAGACGGGATGGTTGAACGATTCAACCAGTCACTAGAGAGATATCTTGCAAAGATTGTGGAAAACAGACAGAAGGATTGGGACAAACACATTCAACCATATCTCATGGCATATCGCAGTGCTGTTCATGAAACTACAACGGTAACGCCAGCTTTTGCTAATTTCGGCAGAGAACTACGATTACCTGCAGATCTAATCACCGGTATCCCGCCTGAGTCTCCACGCAATGTAACAGATTATGCGAATGAGCTACGAAACAGGATGGATGATGTATATGAGCATATGAGACAGACTGGTCAACAGATGTCTGAGAGAATGAAGACCCGCTACGATCGGAAAGCGAACAATAAGGGCTTCGATGAATGATCTCTTGTATGGTTACATAACCCGGCACGGAGCAAAGGAAAATCGCCTAAATTACAAGCAAAATGGGATGGACCTTATCGCGTAGTTACCAAGATCAATGACGTCACCTACCGAATTCAAAAGGGACCCCGAGGTGCATCAAAGGTCGTTCATGTGGATCGGTTGGCCCGTTATCATGGGACTAATAATGCTCGGGACGAGCATGTCTAAGAGGGAGGCAATGTTACAAGATAGGCCAACGCCATCTAGTAACGAGAGAGTTCAATTGGGTTTCACAACTGAGAAAAACACATTTGATCATTCTCAAATTCTCAAACCGTTGTCAACGTTACATAATCAGTGTGGCCAGATTGGGCGACTTTTCGCCATTTAGGCTTAGTATCGGAAGGGTGGTCGAGGCGACCAATTTTTACGATCGGCGACTGATCGACAATTAGGCTACCTTAAAAAAACTTGCCAAGTGCGAGTCGGCCACACGCACGAAGGGTTTTGTACCATTACTTAAAAAACGGCAAAAAAATCACGTTTGTTGTGTGGGTGCCCCACTTAAATATTTATTTTATTCTGTTTTTAGTATTTGTTGTTATAGCGGCAACAGAAATATATCATCTGTGTAAATTTCAACTGTCTAGCTATAACGGTTCATGAGATACAGCCTGGTGACAGACGGACAGACAGACAGACAGACGGATCGTGGAGTCTTAGTAATAGGGTCCCGTTTTCCCTTTGGGTACGGAACCCTAAAAACATGGGACTATTTTAGGCGATTTCGGAATAAGAATGTCTAATCCTCAGGAATGATGAATATACTTCAGTCGTGACAACACAGGGAAAATAAAGAAATACTGAAAAATGTTTTATGCGGAATCAATAATGATTATTGTGTCAAACGCATTAAAGTTGATATTAGCTTCTAGGGTGTCAAGGCAACAATGGTAATTTACGTTTCGTAGAATGTTTCGTGGTTTTAGTGAATAGTGGTCGTCTTGAGTTTTTTATAAATGGAAAACCAAAATTTTCGGCGACTTGAGGTTCGTCAAATCTGGCTACACTGGTTACATTTGGCAGTTGATAGTTGACAAGCCCTTGCTTAAACGTTAATCAAGCGAAATAAATACAAAATAATATATAAAAATTTATAAAACGAGTGATGAAGACACATCCTAGTCTTCCTTAGAGATGCCTCAATGAAGACCGATGCGTGGCAGAAGAGTGTTCGACCTAAATTATCGAAAACATTAGATTGGATGCTAATATTTAACGCTTGATAGATCTTTAGAGGTTTCTAAATGTGTGAGGTTTCTTGGAATGAAAGGCGAATAAGTATACGAATCAATTGACATTTATTTTCATAAAACATCGCTTATATATCCCAGTAGGGTAGCATACGAATAGTGGTGGTATTGAGGAGCTATACGACCAATGGTTGCGATCCAGGTTGGGTACCGGCAGAGGATGACGTAGCAGACGTGCGCGGTGCGACACGTAAATACATTCGGCTCGGCCTCCAACCTTCAGTGCCCGATGGTCGTCGACGCGGGGATGTTGTCGCATTCGTTCGGCGCGGCGGCGCGGGCGCGCTGAGTCGAGTGACTCAGTACGCAGCGCGCTGTGCCGGCGGCCGGACCTGTGATGCGCTCGTATGAATGCTTATAACATGCATGTAGGTCACTACATTATTCCCCCCTCAGCGAAGCGTACAGGAGGTTTTGTTCTCCTGCCGGATTTTGTGACGTAGCTGTATGAGACAGGTGCTTCATCTGCTTGCTCCTCTTTGCACTGGAATGCAGGCTTCAACCGATCAATGGATATATTAGCTCTTCTATTCTCCAACTGAACGGTGAAGTACTTATCAGTGCGATCTATGACACGATACGGACCGTTGTAGGTAGGTGTTAATGGTTTGCGCACGGCGTCGTTGCGAACGTAAACATGTGTTGTTTCATACAAATCGCCGTGAATGAAAACAGCTTTGCTTTTGTTTGATTCGCGCTGCACCTGTGCTTTTTTCAATGCTTCGCTAAGATGGCTCATAAAGTGTGATGACGTGTTGCATGTTGTTGTTGCTTCTCCGTAGAATTCACCTGGCAGGCGTAGCGTTCTACCGAATAATAATTCTGCAGTACTGGCGCCGATGTCTGTCTTGTATGCGGCGCGGAGTCCAAGTAGTACTGTGGGTAACTCGTACGTCCAGTTCGTTGTATTTAATCTAGCGGTCAGTGATGCTTTGAGTGTGCGATGCCAGCGTTCTACCAAACCGTTCGATTGGGGGTGGTACGCTGTAGTTCGTACGTGCTGGATTCCCATGCGATGCATCAGCTTATTAAATAGTTCGGATTCGAACTGTCTGCCTTGGTCTGTTGTTATGGTCGCGGGGCAACCGAATCTTGCAATCCATGTTTCGTACAATGTATTTGCGACTTTTTCTGCCGTCATATCCTCGATTGGCTGGGCTTCTGGCCACTTTGTTGCTCTGTCGATCATCGTTAGTATATAACGGCAGTTGTTTGACGTTGGTAAGGGACCGACTAAGTCGATGTGCAGATGACTTAAGCGGTCTACTGGCATGAAACTGGATACTGGTGCCTTGGTGTGACGATGAACCTTCACTCGCTGGCATTGGTCGCAAGCTCTTGCCCAGTGTGTGACGTCTTTCTTCATGGTCGACCAGAAATAACGTGAGGTTGTTAATCTTCTGGTCGCTCTTACGCCGGGGTGATTAAGGTCGTGTATTGCTTGATACGCTTGCTTTCTGTATTGTAGCGGTAAGTAGGGGCGTGGGCCTTTTGTTGACATCTCGCATATGACTTGGGTAGTGGTACCGGGCAGTGCTATTGGCTTGAAAATGTAACGGTCGCTTTTCAAGAGTTGTTTAAGTTCTTCGTCTTGTTTTTGTGACTTCGCTAACTCGTCATAGTTTATCGGTGTTGGGCATGAGATTGTTTCCACCCGAGACATGGCGTCGGCGACACAGTTATCCTTGCCTGATACGTGCTTGATATCTGTGACGAACTGGCTGATGTATTCCAAATATCTAGTGCGCCTCGGAGTTTCGTCTTTGTAGTTAGCTTGCAGTGCGGTGGTGAGAGGTTTGTGGTCCGTCAATATGGTGACGTCACGGCCTTCTATTGTCCGGCGAAAGTGACGTACTGCCATGTATATAGCGGTTAGCTCTCTGTCATACGTGCTGTATTTCCTCTGAGCGTCGTTGAATTTTTTTGAAAAAAATCCAAGCGGTCTCCAACGGCCTTGAATTTTTTGTTGAAGTACCGCCCCCGCGCAAGTATCGGATGCGTCGGTCATAAGTACGAAAGATAATGTTGATGATGGGTATGACAACAATACAGCGCTGGTGATGTCTTCCTTGCATTTTTCAAACGCCTTAATCGCTGTCTCGCTCCACATAATTTTCGTCTTGTCGTTTTTTTTTGAATCTTTTAGGTAAGCGTTGAGTTCCTTTTGATATTCGGCGGCGTGTGGGGTATTCTCACGATAAAAATTTATCATACCCAGGAATCGACGTAATTGTTGGATTGTTTCTGGGCGAGGGTATGATTTAATGGCTTCGATCTTCTCGTCAGTTGGCTTAATTCCTTCATTGTTTATAGTGTAGCCAAGAAAGTTGAGAGTTTGTTGGCCAAATGTACACTTAGCTACATTCAGTTGTAACCCATGGTCGTTAAGCCTACTGAATACATCTTCTAGTTCTTTTCTGTGCTGTTCTTTGGTCTCAGAAGCCAATAAAATATCGTCGACAAACGGGAAAACAGGAAGTCCCCGTAGAACGTTGTCGATGTGACGTTGGAACGTTTGCCCAGCGTTGCGCAAACCGAAACACATCCTCGGGAATTCGAATAACCCGAATGGTGTGATAACGGCTGTCTTCTGTATGTCTTCTTCGCGAGTCCTCACTTGGTAATAGGCCTTTTTCATGTCTATTATGGAGAAGTATTTTTTTCCTAGCAAGTTGTAGGTAAAATCATGCAGTCTTGGAATGGGGTACCGGTCTGGCACGGTTACTGCATTTAGACGACGATAATCACCACAGACTCTGTATTTGCCGTCCTTCTTGAGGACGAGGTGTATTGGACTGGCCCAAGGACTCTTCGACGGCCGACAAATGCCTTGCTCAATCATGGCGTCAAATTCTGCCTTGGCTGCCTTGTACTTGTGCGGTGGCAGCGGTCGTGATTTTGCATATAATGGCGGGCCGGTAGTCTGTATATGGTGTTCCACTTCGCTGTCACAGAGCTTCAAATTCGGTCGGGTAATGTCAGGGTATTTTGCGAGTAGGTCGTGGTATGGCTGCTGGTCATCTACGGTGTTGATGCTGGAGTCTGAAGTGCACGTTACGTAGCCGACAATGGACAGGCCTGTTTTTTTGTCGATTAACCTTCGTCCGTGTATGTCTACCGTCAGTTGGTTTTTATGCAAAAAATCGGCTCCCAATATCGGTCTAGTCACTTCTGCGACGACGAAATTGCACACATACGGTCGACGTAATCCGATGTTCAACGTCATAGTGCGTTCGCCATAGGAGGGTATTCGTGAACCGTTGGCGGCGTAGAGATATTCGCTCGGCGTGATTTTTTCTTTGCGTACCCTCTTGACAGGTAATACTGAGACGTTCGCGCCAGTGTCGATGAGGAAATGCAAACCAGTTCCCAACTCTTTTATGAAAAGACGGTGCTGGGTTATATCGTTGACTTCGGCGCCCGTCGTAGCCAAAGTCGGGACTAGTTTTCCTGGCTCGTACTCATGTTCGCAAAGTTACAGGGCCTTTGACAGCGAAACGCTTCCTTGCCGAACTTGCGATGGAAATAGCAAATCGATGTGTCACGATTCGTGGACTTGGAACGAGATCTTGAACGGTACCTGCCTCGCTGTGGTCCACGGTGGTAGTTACGCGATCTATCCATTTTCAACGCAGCGACCTCCCTCGTAAGCGCCTCGATCATGTTCAAAATTCGGTCGTTAGGAGATGGTGTCGACGGTTGAGTCGTGGTGCTAGCATGACTACAGGAACACACGGAATTTACCTCTTTAGTCTGCTCACTCATCTTATCTGCCATCGCCGCTAGCGAGTCTAATTTTGATGCTTCGCTGACCGCCAATACAGCTCTCGTCGATGAGGGTAGGTGGCTCATCCACAGCATCCTGAGGGTTTCATCGGGCATCTTGTCACGGGCCAAATCACGCATACGCCGCAGCAGCTGAGAAGGACGCTGGTCGCCTAGTTCAACCTCGTTGAGCAATTTTTGAAGTTGCTTATTCTCTGACTCCTCGTAGACGGATAATAATCGGGTCTTTAGCGCTTCAAATCTACCCGTCCTGGCTGATGATAATATGATGTCGCTAATTTGTTCAACGTCTACCTTGTCGAGTTGTGCCACAGCAAGTCCGAATTTTGCTTCTTCGCTGAGTTTTTGATTCGCCACCATGGTTTCGAATTGCGCGAACCATAATCTGGGTTTATCTCGCCAGAATGGAGGTATACGAGACTTCACGGATATCATCTCGACATCTTCTTCAAACAGCGTCGTTCGCGGCACTTGACTTGTGTTCTCCATTACTTGTTAGAATCACGTCGGGGTCACCAATTTAGAGGTTTCTAAATGTGTGAGGTTTCTTGGAATGAAAGGCGAATAAGTATACGAATCAATTGACATTTATTTTCATAAAACATCGCTTATATATCCCAGTAGGGTAGCATACGAATAGTGGTGGTATTGAGGAGCTATACGACCAATGGTTGCGATCCAGGTTGGGTACCGGCAGAGGATGACGTAGCAGACGTGCGCGGTGCGACACGTAAATACATTCGGCTCGGCCTCCAACCTTCAGTGCCCGATGGTCGTCGACGCGGGGATGTTGTCGCATTCGTTCGGCGCGGCGGCGCGGGCGCGCTGAGTCGAGTGACTCAGTACGCAGCGCGCTGTGCCGGCGGCCGGACCTGTGATGCGCTCGTATGAATGCTTATAACATGCATGTAGGTCACTACAGATCTCAATTGCTCGAAGAACGGGTGGTCGATGGGGCTGAAAAGCCTCTACAGACCGATAACCAGGTTGAGGTCGCGGGCATTCAATGTATGAAAGACGCACAGCACCGGTTCATGTAGTGACGCTGAATGCTGAGTGCCGGGAAGACTTTCGTATCCAGCAGTCTTTCGGCAGAAATGATTATTATGATGAGTGAGATCCTCAACAAAAATATTTAAAAGTGCCAGTTTTTGTGTTTGTGGTTTCCAGTGGTTTTTCCTGCGCGCAAACCGAGAGTTATTCTACAGGAACTATGTGAAAAGTGAACATGTACCGGTCATATGATTCGCGATAACCAAAGGAAATGGAGAAAAGCACCAAGATGTAGGCACAAAGTTTAAGCGATGGCGCGCTGTGGTATTGGCGAGTAGTTCATGAGAGACCCCAGTGGAAACTGTTAGTGAGCCAAGAGGCTCACTGAGATTAGGAACTTTTTATAAACTATAAAGATGTATTGTACAGACTACAGTTTTATATCTCAGATTTCAGAATAAAAGGCTTTGTTATTCCGTTTATTTATTATTATATCTATTTTTATTATTAAATCATTTTATTATTAGTTATTGTGTAATTGTATTCCAAATGATATATTATCAAATACGTTCGACCATTGAGGTGTGATTAACCAATATCTAAACATACAGACTTGCATACCTATATAGAATATTAGTAGGATCCTTACGATAAGAAAAGGTTACAACGATGAAAATGTGTACAGAATTTGGCTTTTGTATGATACGATTTTAGTATCAGTACCTACAATAAAGATGATAAAAACAGCATGATAAGTCTCATTTATTTATTATTTTACAAAATAAGTAGGCAGATAATATAATGATCGTTAACATATATTAAAACACAGTCCTCCTTCATCGGCACATATCCAATGGCACCGACCCTGGCTAATATTGTTTTCTACGGAGGCTCTTCGTTGGCTAGCAAAGCCTTTGGTCTTGAATTGAAAACCCAGGTCACTCATTAATTTTTTTATCACAGAAGTCCATATTGTTATGGGGCGTTAAAACTGCGGGTGGGCTGTGATACTCATATATTCAACAATACATGACTGCGTGGTAATCTCTTTAAAAGTACATATAAAAATCACTATATGTTTCACAGGCGAATACACTATATGATGTGTCGACGTGGTTGACACACCAGTCCTCAATTTAAAAACCTGACACATGCATTTGATTGTAAATAAGAATAAACTTAATACATTCTGTATAGCCAGAACTTAATGAGTTTTGCTAACTAAAACCTCATTCCAACACACCCCCTCAATCAAATGCACATGCTAAAACAGTTACATCTACACAAACACCTTGCATAACCTAAAGTTTCAAAAACATTTCTATTAGCACCCTGTATATAATAAATTTCAGCAACCTGTATATTATAAACTTCAACAACATTTTAGAAACCCCAAACTGCCTTTAAATAACATCATAAACCTACACTCATTAACATTAATATAAGACCCCACTTCAACAATATTCTAAAAACAACAACACTTCATCTATCCTATAATATCTCCCACTCAATTAATCTAAACATCAATCTATCATCAGTATCAATAAAAACTAATCATCATATTTTATTATTCCTACTACTCGAAAACATAACATCCAATATTAAATATCTCACAACCTATCTGACTAAAAACAAAAACATTTAATTAATATTCTGTTACTCCTACTCAACATCATTTGAACCAGTATCAATAAAAACTCATCATCATAATTAATTATACTACTACTCGATAACACCCCTTCATCCAATATTTAACTACCATAAAAATTCTACCTAACTAACAAACATTCCATTAATATTTAAAACTCCAACTCGACTTCAACATACGTCCGTCCATACATAATATTTTCAAACATAACAATACAACATAAACAAACAAAATAACTATACCTACTAACATGAAAAGAGTTAACAAAATAAAGTTCCGATATAAAAACTTAAGGTTCCGACATACTGAAAAACAATGTAAAAATTTAAGAACAAGTTACGTATATTCGAGTTACTTATGATTAAAAAAGATTCATTTACTATTAATATCACCAACAAGTTATTGCCACACCCCCTTAAATGAATTATAATTTGACACCCCCTTAATTCTTTTAAAATTCTGCTATAAACAGAAAAATTAAATTTAACCAACACTTTCATTAATTTCTTTCCCTTCAAGGCCTTTTGCTTCAAGATACAATTTGGTAATTAATCGCCAATTTTTGTAATTCGATTTCTTTTTCAATTTATTCAGAGACTCCATCTCTTTAAAGTAAAAATAGGTACTTACTTATCTTCCTTAATTTACAAACCTATTTTTCTTCCGTAGCTATGGTTATGACATAAATAATTGGTTGCTAAGCATCTGATTTGCAACTGAAAAAATATCAAAAATTTAATATAATTTTCTAAACTGGGCCCATGACCTGTTATGGGGCGTTAAAACTGCGGGTGGGCTGTGATACTCATATATTCAACAATACATGACTGCGTGGTAATCTCTTTAAAAGTACATATAAAAATCACTATATGTTTCACAGGCGAATACACTATATGATGTGTCGACGTGGTTGACACACCAGTCCTCAATTTAAAAACCTGACACATGCATTTGATTGTAAATAAGAATAAACTTAATACATTCTGTATAGCCAGAACTTAATGAGTTTTGCTAACTAAAACCTCATTCCAACACATATTTGTTGGTAAATCACAATTGCAATCAGATTCCAATGCAGATGCACGAATTCTGTGTGTGTGTCGGTTCTCTTCCTTCTTGAGAAATCTTATGAAATTCTGAGTAAAATATTCTGTAGTTCTATGAGGTAGCACAAGAACCAGCAACTGCTTGCTCTGAACACATTCACTTTTAGTAATCATAAGCTTAAATTCTTGATTTTGGCAATAATGTACATTATTACCTCAATGGCAATAATACATTATATTAGATATTATTTTCTTTCGATAAGACATCTTTGACAAAATAAATACGGTTGCCATGACAATCTTGAAGTAATTGACTAGTGCCTACGATCCATTTCATAGTTTCATATTAAGATTGTATACATTTCAAATAGGTATCTATTAAATTGCTTAATTATGAAAAATCAAGTAATTAAAGATTATAACATATTTAATAACTTGTTTTTTTTAATCTTGAATGAAGTAATATAATACTAACGTACTTTTTATAGCTGTATAAAATTTACATTAGTAAATTGTATGCAATCTTGTGATGTCTCGGATTTCTATTGTAAAATGGAACGTAAGGGTGAAAGAGAAAGTGAATGGATCTTTGACAGGTCCATACTTATGTAGGTACTTAGGTACTTACTTAACTGAGCTAGGTAGATTCTCAATTGTGAAACGTAAAAAACTCAAACGCTTCCTAAGTTATTTGATACTGATTTGACAATACTCAACTGATTATTGCTGCTTTACTCAAATCAGAAACCAGCCAAATTTATACGTAACAAATAAAACAAATATGGATTAATAAACAAAATTAAAAAATTACCTACTTACAATATAAAAATACATATTACAGAAATATATTACAGAAAAAATTATTAGGTGGATACAATACAACACACAAGTACAACAATACTGAATCAAGCCTACAAACATGTATTGTATTTTTATGGACTATTATATTTTATAGGCGAGTGCATTGTGAGTTTACAACCAACATTAGAACATTCTTTGGCCATGTCATTAAAATTGCTTGGTGTGCTGTTGTTCACTTTTTTCATGTATTGAAATTGACTTGTACGTTGATCTATGTCGATTCAGTTTCAGTGACCGAGTTTTCACACATTACGTCAATTAAAGACTCTACCTTTTGAATACATACTATGTTATTTCTTTTTGAAATACAATTTTTATCTGACCAGTTTTCGTCTGGTACAGCATTTTCATTTCTTTGTAATTTCTCGGTGTTTTTTCTAGGCCAATATAAGATGCCATCTTGTTCCCATTGCTGTGTGACTGCTACCAGCACAGCTTTCCCGCGTTCTATTGTTTGGATTATTTTGTATGGCATATTTTTTAATGGTTAAAGTGAATCTGAAATACAAATTAAGTAGGTACATACGTATCTTCATTCAACTTTAATATAGTTTAATCTTCATTCAGCTGTAATATAGTTTAAATTATTGAATTAAGTGAATAGTTCTCGCCAAACTTGGCTTGGCCGCCATGAAGTTGGCTACAATGGCTGCGCAGTAATAAATCTCATACAAAAACAGCAGCGCGCCATGCCTTGTGCATTAGAAAGCCAACAAGAAGTTTTGCTAGAACTAAACCTGCAAATATTACACAATTCACAGACCTAAAAAAAGTAGGTATTCAATTGACAAATTAATATAGCATTCTGGACGCTTCCGCCTAATGGATTACATTCGCCCTGTGCCGTGTACGTTTTAACTAATTTACATTTTGAAGGGAAACCCCAATTGAATTACTTTCTTTCGACGGCCGACGTAGGGACTTTCCTAGCGGGTAGCGGGACTTTACCTATGAATGAACTATGAATTCAAAACAAAAAAATAGGTTCCTTTCTTTCTAATATTTCATATCATTATTAATTCTGTGAATGTTACTTGAACTTGGAAGGTAACATTTCCTTACTCACCAGCCAGCTCAGAGGTAGATGTTCAGGATGAGACAATTGCAGGCATAATTTCGCATGAGGGTCGACAGAAGTAAAAGTCTTTCTATTTGGTCAACTAGTTTAATAACACATTGGCATCACTGCAGCATCACAATTTATAGGTATTACACTTACTTGTGTATGGGATATAAAATACCCTTTAAACATAGAACCAGATGTATATCTCAATCAGCATCGTTCCTCTGTGCAGATCTACCCTACCCTACTCTATCTACCCTTAGGTAGGTACGTAGGTAAATAAACAAGAAGCGTCACGTCAATGCTAAGAGCCCAGCAGCGCTCGTGATGAGTATGAAACAGCAAAAGGATTGTCTCTGTCTCGCTCGCAAGGCATATGGCAGCGTCTCGCTCGATTTTAGATAGGTAGGTACGTAGGTAAATAAACAAGAAGCGTCACGTCAATGCTAAGAGCCCAGCAGCGCTCGTGATGAGTATGAAACAGCAAAATGATTGTCTCTGTCTCGCTCGCAAGGCATATGGCAGCGTCTCGCTCGATTTTCGAGATGGGATGGGACACAAAAGATGTATTGTTGTTGATTGTTTGTTGGTGAAATATTAAAAAGCTAAATTGTTTAAAAAGCCTTAACTGTCGATATCATACGTACCGAAGATTCGTGAAATTCGTTCTTTTGTTTGTTGTTTGCACATCCCAAGTAGCAAAATTTTGCCCTGTAGTAGTAGTATTCTAGGAGCATGCATTTTTTAGTCCTATAGAAATCCTATAAATGTTTATAGAACCGCATTTGGGCGCCGTTTGTAAGACTATTAGGTCCTGTGATCGTTGTGTTACAGTCCGGTAAAGTGCAATCGTATTTTATAATTATCTTATTAAGTGCTTTTACAGGATAAATTATCCTATATAGATCCGGTGAACGCACTGACTAAGAGTCCCCGCAGACTACAAACATTAGACTATTACATTACAGTGATTCAGTATCGGCCGATAAAAAGTTTGATGGGCCTCACGACTACCTTCAAACTAAACCATCGGCGAACTCTCGGCCGACCGCTTGATCCTCAGATGAAGAATAGTACCTAGATGGAGGACATTTAACCGAATCATTCGTACACGTTCCTTTTCCCTTTTACAAATGCATCATGTCATTTGCTTGAAAGAGATTGTGAACACATTGATTTTCTAAAGGCAAACGTAGCTCCTTAATTATGTCAGCACCTTGTATGAGTTTGGGCACAGACGCACTCATTTTGTTCCAATTATATCGCTGTAAGCAATTTTTTGCTGTGTCGGTGCAGTAGTTTTTAAAACTAACGTAGTTCACGCTAAATCCACTTGATAAAACACTTGGGATTTTGGAAAATCTTTGTATTTTTATTTCAGGATCTGAGCCCAGCTCTGATATCCCCAGATTTTGTAGGCTCAGCAAGAAACTTCCTTGCTGTATTCCCATCATTTGAGTTACCCCTTAGTTAGTGGTTTTCTCTTTTATATTTTCTTTGGCTTCTCAGCCCCTCGCTTGCCATTGCCTTAATTCTAGTTTATTGGAGATATGTAACAAGTACTCCTAACATCTTAGGTATGAGTGCAATACAGATATTCCAAACATAAATGAACTTGTAGGATATTGTGGTGGTATTGCCTTGCACACATTAAGCGCTTGTAATGACGAAGTGTCTATGAGTACGTTGCATGTCTTTCCGTCCATCATTGTACTCACAGGATGATGTATACATTTGTAAGATTTATCCCCAAGAGTGACCTCAGTAGGTTGCAAACTTGATATTTGTTCCTCTATTTTTTCGTAATTGAGTTTTACTGATTTCTTTGTCTCCTTCTCAATCTGCAGGCGAATGATGTGAGTAGTATATTATTGGGCATTCTATACCACTATCGGCAAGTTGCTCGGCGAGTGCGCCTCGCTGCCGATAGTGGTATAGAATGCCCAATAATTGATAATCTACTCGCCTCTCCACTCGACCGAGACAGTACATTGTACTGAGAACTTGATTTGGAACGATAATTCGAGCAAATCGATACTCGACTTGCCACTCAACTCGACCGATACACTCGAACGAGACAGTTCATTTTGTCGCGTACTGGATGAGCTTTACTCGACCATTGACTAGTAACTTACTCCTTACCACTATATTCCATACGTCTGACCAGTATGCGGCGTTTCGGAGAACGATGAACTGTCAACTATCAACTCGACTCTCCGTTTACTTACTGCACTCGACCGATCACTCGAGTTTGTATTCGCTGTTAACAGAATGTCGAGCGAGAGTGATGGTGGCCGATGATTGTAACAAACCAAAGCTTGTGACTAAAGCGTTAACGGGTTGTTACTGTAAATAATAAACAACTGTAACTTAGGTACTTGGTTTAATTATCATAAAATGTTGGTTTGTCTGGAAACAAAATATCAGCCGCACGCACGAGCTCTTGTAGTTTTCGCCACTGAGGAGAGTCCGCGTCGGTCTGGAACTTGATTCGGACGAGCGCTTTCTTCCACAGCTCGGCGGAGTCGGTGAGGCGAGCGTCGTCAGCCTTGTACACCTTGCAGTCGATGTAGTACTCTCCGTCGGTGCTCGTTGCTCGGCGCTCACAGCCGCTGGCTACGCGGTTCACAAAGAATGAAGTTAGGTGATCCGATGAATGTTCTTTGTGTGGGATGTCGCGGTTTTTACTGATGCCGAATATGTCCATGTCAGTGTTGGTTTTTTTACTGAAATAATAACGAAAACTGTTATTAGTTAATGTTTACAACGAGAGATGCAGGGGCAAAAAAAAAAAAATAACAACGGTGTGTAAGCAGCGCACACAATCGCATAATATTTTATGAACGACACCACGGATATTTCTGTAGAAAATATTACAAGTGACTAATCAGCGAATGGAATACTTATGCAAATTGCACTATTATAATTCAATTAGTGGAAACGTACTACTTTACTATTTTAATTTAATCAGAACTAGGAGATAATAAATTCAAAATATTATTCACCTGCTACGAGTTACGGTTGTTGTTTGTGACTGCATCTTGCGTTTCCCATTGCTGTCTGCAGACGGTTTGCGACTGGCCTTCACTTTGTGTCCAGTGATCGATGCTTGCGAGTAATCACACTCAGAGTCTGACCTGAAATAAAGATAGAGGAAATGTAGTCACACAATTATTATTAATTAATCCAATGGAGTAATGTCCATTGCGCTGGGCATACTATAGGACACAAGTGTTCGGGCAAACACTGGTTCTCTAATATTTAAATGGGATAGCACTGAGACTGAGCTAACTATGTACAGATCGGGTGATCTGTGAAGTAACGCGCTCACAAACAAATATATGTAGTTATAAATGACAGGCTAATCACAAGTGTATAATAAATAATACGATAACTATTTCACTCACACAAGTGATCACAAGTGTGATCCATGAAAACGAACAGACTATTTTATCAGACTTACATTATTTTCCGATCAGAAGTTCCACTCGGTTTGATGACTTGGCTGGTGATGACAGCAGCGGATGGCTATCGACAATGCCGTCACTGATATTGTAGGCGACACGGAGTGTTTGTAGACCGATTATACAAGAGCACTTCGTTGCACTTGCAGACTGCGAAAACTTTGTACCGAACAGAAAAACTTGTGGCTTATAAGTTAAAATCGAATTATAAGTTAGGAATGTTAAATCCACTACAATCAATCCGGTATTGCTTTGTTAAAGTAACTTTTTCTATAGTCGTATTATACGCGTTGGTAAAATGAAGACGAAGGAAAATTTTATACTGTATCGAATGTCGATGCAGCGAAATAAGCTAGGGCTGACCAAACGATAGCGTGAACGGAATCGCCACAAACCAGATAGATTTTATTATTTTAAAGAAGTAAATAAATGTTTCCAAGGTAATTATTTCATCATCTACATTTAGGTTTCGTGTAGAAAAAATGAACTTACTGCCGTCTACCGCGTACTTCTCTAGATTTCCTAAAATAAATAGATAATATAATTCCTGTAACTACGGTAACGGGCATGACGAAACCATGAACGTTATATGATATCGTCATCGTCATGTCGTCTATCGACATACTATGATATATTTTAATCGATTAAGTGCATTGTGTGAAATTTGTATATTTGAATGCCTACCAAGTTGTTACCAACCCTAACCAAAATAGCTGATTATTGTGATTGCGAAATAAATAATTATGTTTAGCACACGTGTAACAATTAGGCAATAACAACTTTTATGATGAAATATTTTTCTGCTTTGTAGACAAAAAAGAAAACAAAAAAAAAAAATCCCTAAAATATTATTTATTACCTCAAAGTCTCTCGGAGCGAGCACCTTTCTAAACTGTTACAGTACAATCAAGTTAATTATTATAAATAAATATTTAATTGATCTCACACCAGAAACAACAACAATTTCAGCTACTGGAGCAACTGTGTTCGTTATATCGGGGTGCTGAAATATACATACATATTTGGATCACGCAAATACATAATCTTATGTATGAATCATTTCATATTGTGCAGGTAATTATCAAATATAACACAACAATAATACGATAACTATTTAGAACATTACAATAATTATGACTATTTTTCATTCTAGAATTTACAGCTTTTTACCTAATTCTTCATCGGTACCAATAAACCATTTTTTTTTAGTTTCAGATACATTCTGCCTAAACATAATATTAATTACTGACTTGCCTGTGAAGAATTATTAAATTACTTGAAGTATATCTACATATTTGGACCACGCAGATACACGTACTCTTATGTATACATAGTTTCATATTTTGCAGGTAATTATGAAATATATTTTTCTTCCCAGAATATACCATTATCTTACCTAATCAGATTATGTACCTAATGCATCCATTTTTTTTTTTTTTTTTTTTTTTTTTTTTTTTTTTTTTTACCTACTTGCCTGTGAAAAATTACACAAGGATCTTGAAATCAGCGTAAAATTGTCCTGACCAAGCTGTACTAATTATATAAAATATTTTGTCTGGTATACCTAAGACGGTGAATATTAGTTGTAAGTATTATCTAATCCAAATTTATTGAACTAATAATTTCAAGTGTTCTTTGATTTCAAACAATAATATAATGCCTCACTGCTCTGATTGTAAAGTATTTGTAGACAATCGTCGATGGTCTGGTCATTTACGTAGCAATGTACATAAAAACAATAGTTCTACCCCTATGTATGATAATGTTGCAATTATTAATTCTTCTTTTAAAGAACGAATCAAAAGTTACAAAATCATAGCGACAGGTGAACAAATACATAGTTTTCCTGAGGTGTTTCTCAAAAGTATTAGTACACAAGTCAAACATTTAATAGACAATTCAATAGAGAAACACACCTCTGTCAAAATAAATTTTGAACTGTTTGCTTCGTTTCTTATGTATAAAAATGATCAACAAGAAATAAAATCATTCCGTACAAACAACATTATTACACATTTTAATTACGATTTTGATTCTATTTATAAACTAACTATTGATTTACTACTAAAAAAAATTAAAGAATTTGAGGAAAGGGATAGTGGTTGGACTTTTTTATGCAATTCACATTTAGAATTAAATATTAATAAATATCAACCTCTCAGCGGATCTAAATTTTTAACTTTGCCGAAATTCATAAAAAGTAAAAGAGCTTGTTTGAATATTCGGAACAATGATGAGTATTGCTTTTTGTGGTGTGTTGTGGCGGCATTGTACCCCACAAATAGACATCCCGATAGGATTTCGTCTTATCCCCGCTTTCAGGATGTTTTGAATGTTAATAATTTGACATTTCCAATCACATTTTCGGACATAGCTATCTTTGAGAAAAATAATCCTTCTGTTAATATATATGTGTATGGTTTAAAAAACGAGAAGACAATTATTGGACCGCTTTATAAAACGTTGAATAATAAGTCTAATAAAAGTATCCATCTACTGTTTATAGAAAACAATAATAATTCTCATTACTGTCTTATCAAAGATTTATCTCGTTTAGTTAGAAATCAGATGACCAAACATCATGGTAAACTATATTTCTGTGAAACTTGTTTATTGTTTTTTCCAACGCTTAGTCAAATTGAATCCCACTTGTGTGGGGGGATCGTCACAGTTTTACCAGAACAAGGTTCATTTTTAAAATTTAAAAATTATGATAGGAAACAAAACATTCCATTCGTCATATACGCTGATTTCGAAACGTTACTTGAACCCATTTCCGGCGATGATTTCAACACCGCTAATACGTCATACTCTAAACGCCACGTGCCGGCTGCATTCGCTTACAATGTCGTGTCATCAAATAAAAATGATAGCGTTGAAGGCTATAGAAGTTATCGCGGCAATGATTGTGTTTCAAAATTTATAAATTTTCTTACTGAGGATGTAAAACAAATACATCAGATTATATCCAAAAGCGAGCCTATGATATTCACTGATGACAATTCTCTAGAGTTCAAACGTGCCGTTAGGTGTCATATTTGCGACAATTTACTCTTGACCGATAAAGTAAGAGATCATTGTCATATTACAGGCCTGTATCGAGGTGCAGCACATCGACACTGTAATTTGCAACATAAAGTACCAAAATTTATACCAATATTTTTTCACAATTTATCCGGGTACGATTGTCATTTATTTATAAAAAAGTTAGGCGAAATTCCAGGCCCAATTAAAATAATCCCTAAGACTAAAGAAAAATACGTCGCATTTACCAAATTTATTCCTATTGCTGATAATGAGTTTATTTGTATAAGATTTTTAGATTCATTCAACTTTTTAGGGACAAGTTTAGACAAGCTCGCTAAAACATTGCAGGTGGAAGATTTTGTTAATCTTCGATTTCATTTTTCTAAAGACAGACAGTTTAATTTATTGACAAGAAAAGGTATATATCCTTATGATTACATGACCAATTGGAAATGTTACGATCAAAAATCATTGCCGTCTAAGGGTAATTTTTATAATTATTTGACTAACGAAGACATTACAGATGAGGATTATAATCACGCACAGGCTGTTTGGGCTGAATTCAATATTAATAGCCTCGGCGAGTATACGGATCTATACTTAAAAACGGATGTGCTTTTGTTAACAGACATATTTCAAAATTTTCGGAAAACCTGTAAACAATATTACAGTCTTGACCCAGCGTTTTACATTACTGCACCTAGTTTATCTTTCGATGCAATGTTGCTAAAAACGGGCGTTCAGTTAGAACTCGTGTCGGACTTAGCTATCATCAGAATGATACAAAGCGGTATACGCGGCGGTTTGTGCATGTGTTCCCATCGGCATGCTAGAGCCAATCACAAATACATGCCTGAATATAATCCATCACAACCTGAGAGTTTCATAGTATATTTAGATTGTAATAATCTTTACGGTTTTAGCATGTGTCAGTATTTACCATACTCTAGTTTCAGATTTTTAAGTGATAACGAATTAGCAAATTTTAATGTTACCACTATAGAGGATAACGCAAACTGGGGCTTCATATTAGAAGTCGATCTATTGTATCCCGAGCATTTACATAATGACCATAATGACTTACCATTTTGTCCCGAAAAATGTGTACCCCCGGGAGGTAAAACAAAGAAATTAATAGCAAATTTGTATAATAAGTACAACTACGTGATTCACTACGTTCATTTAAAAAAATGTTTAGAACATGGTTTAATATTACGTAAAATTCATAGAGCAATTACTTTTAGACAGAGTCCATATTTAAAACAGTACATAGAGTTAAATACTCGATTAAGACAGAAAGCAAAAAGTTCCTTCGAACAAGACTTTTTTAAGTGATTAAATAACAGTGTTTTTGGAAAAACATTAGAAAATACTGAAAATAGAGTAACCGTACATTTAGTTAATCAATGGTGCGATCAGTCCAATCGAACTAAGAAATTTATATCCGCTGAGAAACTTATAGCCAACCCCTATTTCCACAGTGCATCTATTTTATCAGAAAATTTAGTTGCAATACAAATGAAACCTGATCAAATTATTTTAGATAAACCTATATACATAGGTTTCACTGTATTAGAACTTTCAAAAGCACACATGTATTACTTTCATTACAATATTGTAAAGCCTTTTTATAAAGATCGAGTGCAGCTATGTTACACAGATACCGATTCCTTTGTCTATAAAATATACACCAACGATTTTTACAATGATTTGAAATATAATTTTTTACAATATTTTGACAGCAGTAACTATGAAATCACAAATGATTTACAGATACCGCTAAAAAATAAAAAGGTTCCCGGTCTCTTTAAAGATGAAATGGGAGGAAAATATATTACTGATTTTGTTGGTTTGAGATCGAAACTTTACTCTATAAGAACCCCTAATAGTATCATTAAAAAAGCAAAAGGAGTAAAATCATGCGTGGTCAGGGATTTAAACTTATCAGACTATGAAACCATTTTATTTAATGGTGGAGTAATCCGGAGAAAAAATAATATGTTTAAATCAATAAAGCACGAAATATTTACTCGGACTGTCAACAAAGTTGCTTTATCTAGAAATGATGACAAACGATCGATATCTGTGGATCAAATATCAACCCGAGCCTGGGGGCATGCATTTATTTTTAAGAATGAATTACTTTGATCATAATTTTAAGTTAAGTGTTACCTACTCATAGTTTAGTTTTAGGAAATAATAAATGTTAATATTATACAAAAAATGAAATAAAGTGTGAATTATTATAATTATTGACTTGTTTTATTTCTGAAATCCTGTTTATTTCAAAATATCATTACACTTTTTTTTTTTTTAAATCGGTAAACAAAGTTAACACTGATTGCAGTTATCTCACTATGCACCTAAAATACCATGCATCATAAGGTTGATTTTCGAATAACTAACGTTTTACGATTAAGTAACATGCTTACAAGGCGTTGTTTGTCATTGTATAAGTGTTACCTACGTTGCAGTTAATTGGCCTTAGTCTTGAGACACAAACGCTTAGTTGACAATATTAGTATGACTTGTAATTATTTAGTTATTTTGTCATCATTTACGAAATATTATTCGGCGCGAACACCTGTTTAATATATTTTTAACTTCCATCAAAAGTTATCATGTCGGTGAGTAAAATATTTTTAATTCGTTTTTTTATGATTGTTTTATAATTAGAGATTGTGTTCGCAGCTGTGTTGTGTTGCATTTTTCCAGAGCCTTTTGTCACTAATCTAAAGTAAATCTAGACTTTCTCGATTGAAAACCCAATTAAAACGCTATACTAGCGGAATAGTGGTATAAATTGTGTTTATATTTTGTTCCAGAATTCTGACACCGAGATTGTATTCAGCCAGTATGCTCAGGATCCTTACGAGGGATTCTCCGAGATGTTTCGCAGTGAACCCGGGCAAAGCAAACAAGTCACGAAAGATAAAAAACCAAAACAACGGTGCAGGGAAAAATCGATAAAGCAAAATCCTACAAAATCCTTCGTTATGAGTCGACTACATCGAAAAGGGATTAAGTTAATAAAAATTTCAGTGGTAGATCTGTGTAACAACAATCCTCAAACCATAGACAGTGATAGTGACAGTGAAAACGTTATTATAAACGCTCAATATATTGTTCAAGATCCCATCGACAGTGTTATGGACGAAACTGAGTCTTTAGTTAAGAAAATATCAAAATCTTTAATAGGTACTGACTTTTATTAACCGTTTTTGTAAAGTAGTTAATATTTGTATTTTCATTATGATGTTTTTATTTAATTTTGTATTAGGTTGTGTTATTTGTGGAGTAGCGTGGGGGTGTTTAACAAAATAAAAGCAAATTTACATTATTTTGATTTTTATTTAAAAACCTTAAAACCAATAATCTAAATACATTACACATATGAGTACATACATTTATACCCATTCTAAATATTTCCTTAAACAAAGCACATTTTTAAGAGCACAATGCTTTAGATGTTTATTACAATTAAAATTAGATCTTCCTTCACAGTATTTTTTATGCAAAACAGAGAAACTAAGACATTGTTCTGTACCAAGGTCTGATACTTTACAATTCACACACAGTTCCTTTATCCAATTCACCTTCTCCAAACCATTTACAATAATTTCCTTATTTTCTAGATATGGAACGATTATACGCCGAAATTCTGTATAGTCAATATATCCTTCATTCCAATAAATACCTCTATTTCTTTCCAACCATTTAACTTGTCTCTTTTCGTCACTTGTTAAGTATTTAAACAAGTATGGCGGTTTTATTAAAAATGTTTGCGTATAATCACGACTTGCAAAAGCTAATTCTTTTATTATAAAATTATTGTTCAGGTCTTTAAACCCTTGAACATCTAAAATAATAGTATTCGGATTCATGATATTTTTCTCACAGTATTACTCAATGGCTTGTACTCAATTATGCAGTCGTTCAATATAAGACAGTATGCAGAAGTTTGATCTGGTATATCGGAATCACTCTCAATTTCCACTCTTACATCCACAATAGGACCTGTCTTTACATTATCAGCTTGTCTAGAGCAATCTATGACAAATAGCGGCGCCAAATCTTTGAATTGTTTCTCACTTAATAAGGGTTCCGAGCGACGTCCGTAATAAGACTGTTGAAATCTGATGTATTGCTCGTATAATAAAGCGATTCTGTTATTCGCGAAGCTGACATTTAGGTTTTCATACGGGAAGTAAGTTGAGTTTAAGTATACTCTAACGTCACGAACATGACAGTGATCGAACTGGGACATATCAGAACTTGAATTGTTTTTCTATTTGTTTGTAGACCCATAATTATGTATCTTGGTTTCTCTATTTGTGAGGAAGTTTTGATAGACCAGGTATGTTTTGTAGTTTTAGGTAAAGCTGGATATTCGTACAGATCCCAATTTCTGAATATCATCTGGAGTGGTCGATCTTTTTCTAACAGTTTTAGCAAACTTATTTTTTCTTTGTCGGACACTTTAACATGCGGTACACGCCAGATGATTTTATTTATCTGAACGTCGTCTACAAATTCCCCGGTGTTAAGTTTCACAGCATTCAGATTAGTGTTACTTCGTAGCAATATCAGTTCGTGCCTATTATTTATCACGACTTTCTTGAAATCTTCTGCAAAACCGATAATGTTACAGAGGGGTATAGAAGCAGAAAAACTACCCCCATTAATATTTTTTATTCCATCGATATTCCAGCCCCATGCATTGGCTATCTTTGATTCACCTTCACTCATTGATATTAACGATTTCATGGTGGTAGTTATGCCAGCGTTTTTTATTCTATCAATTTCCACTCCATTCAGCTCATATCTTATATCTTGGAATAAGTAGAGTAGAGCATTATTCGTAAAATTAACACTAGTGGCTTTCTCTTTCATATCCTTTTTACTTACGACAACAGTTCCTTCCAAATACAAGGTACTAGCTGAGGGAAGTATATACAAGTCCTGTTGGTTAATAGGTATGCGGATTTCATCGTTTCTATTGAAACTAGTTACGTAGGGCTTGTAAGAATGAAATTCGATTCCTTCAACAGTGTTGTCATAAGTCGGAGCAGATAAAACGTCTAAGATATTCATTTTAGCAAACCGATCGCTTTGAGAAATGCCTTGTTTTCTTTAGTTAATTTAATTTTCTTCTTAGAGCGAGCTCTTATTTGGTTGGAAGCTTGAGCGGAACTGATATTTTTGATTTGTTGATGCATATATTTATTGTAGTCAATCATTTTTTTCTTCTGAGATGCAAATACAGCTGCACTTCTTCACCGCGCAAATTGATTAAGCGGTTATTTATATCTAACAGCCTGATATGTATACAGCTAATGTTGTTTTGGTTAATTGGAAAGTATATCGCGTTTTTCGGGATTTCTATAATTCTATATCCGGGAGGCACGTTGAGAGCAAATTCGTGGATAATGTGACTGGGTTCTCCGTTTGTGTACGAGCCGCTTACAATATCACATTCGATCCTGATCACTGTTGTAGGTAAAATGTTGACTGGAAAGTGCGATACATGCCATTTATTTGCTTTTAAGATCTGCTTATTAAACCCTAACAAATTCCTAAACGTACCTTCTTTATTAAAATTTATGTCTTTTGTACAATATACAGCAGCTTTTAAAGTATTGTTATTGCACTGTAGTTTGATTGATGCATCTTTCATTTCAGATTTTAAATAATCATTAATATCTTGCAATTCATAGGTGCCGTCAGGTATTTCAATAACTTCGTTAGAACCATAATAGAACTTATTATTCGTTTTGTCAATGTTTGGAATAGAATTAAATGTTGCGAAATGCAATAAGGCACACTCATACTGTTCATATAGTTGCAACGTGTTAGGATAGTAAGTAGATAAAGTTGACGAGTTTCCAGTTATCGATAATGTGAGTGACATCTTGCAAATGATTCAAATAAAAGAAAAGCATAAGTTTTATACGTTTTATTTCCAAAAATTCCATAGATATTCTAAACATAAGTGTCCACAATTTACAGTGTTGAATTTCTGATATCTTGTATAATTATAAAAAACATTACAATTCTTAAAATATCGCATTAATTCCGTTGGAGGTTTTAAATCTCCAAAGCTATCAAAATATTCACAATAATTGCATACTTTTACATAAGCTACCCAATGCGTGCCTTCGTTCTTAGAGTCGTCCAAGTTAACGACACCACATTCAACCCGTTTTGGCGTCCTTGGTAACTGATCCTTCATGTATACTCCTCGAAAGTGAGGGATGTTGCGTGCATACCTTTGGATGTCTATATTAGTGAGAGGACGATTAGGTAGCTTATTTTTCAGTTTTTTGAAGACTTAATGAATAAACCATTACCATTTTTATGTGACTTAATGTACAAGCCCTGGCCTAACTTTAAAGACTCCATAGCCTTATTATGTCGTTGTGTTTCTCGCAAATTTTGCTGACCTGCTTTGTAATCGTTAACAGTTTTTGCAATACCAGCCGCACCACCAGCTAAAGTTCCTAAAGCTGATAAACCCGCAAAAATTGGGATTAAAGGTAGAATACCTCCAGTCTTTGGTAAGGGTATCACTCGCGGCACTCGAATTTTCTGAATGCATGGGATTATTTTTTTTGCTGCTGAGTAAGCAGCGTTAATTAAAGCTTTACTGTCCTTTGGATTCAGTTTCTTTATTTTTGCTTTTATTTTTGACACGAAACTTTTAAACGTTTTAATGCCAGAACCAGATTTCAGTTTGGCTTTCATAACTTTGCTCACTAACCATGAACTAAGTTTTTCACCTTTCCCAGCATCGCTCGATTTAAGTCTTTGTTTAGCCATATTTAGTAGTTGCAAATCAGCTTTGTGGCGATTGGGTAAGTCTGTATGGTTTGCATATGCAATGTCGTGATGCATACAAGCTTCGTCTAGCTTATTTACACCTCGGTCACCTCGTAATAAACGTTTCTGCAATTTAGTTCCGGGACCGCAATAATTGTAGCCGGGTAAATGAAGTTCGAACGGTAGATTATTAATTAAGGTATTAACAAGTTCACCTCCTTGCATTGTCTAATGTGTAATGAGAGAAATGATGCAAAAGTAATCGTTATATAATTATTTTAATCCATTATTGCAGTTTTCTCGATCCAACTATTTTCTTCGTTGTTTAGACCCAACCATTTCACAAACATTTTTGATCCTTTTCTTTTTAAAACCCTTTCTATCAAATAAATACCAGGATAGTAAGATTTCTGAAGTTCTTGCTCGTAAAAGGTTCCCATTATGGCTTGCTTTCGCTGATCTTGTATATGATATGTTACTGGTATGGTATGATTATTTTTTTTTATAGTAAATATTTCAGTTGACCAATTAGGTGTATAACCTTTTTCAAAATGGTGTTTGTATTTACTGATACGAACAAAGTCACCTACTTTGAACTTAGGTTTTCTACGGACGGTTACATGATTTAAGGCTTTTTTAATATTTTCTTTTATAACAGACTCGCAAGATTTATTTACTTCAATTGGTTTAAATTTAATGGTACGATGTTTTGTGTTGTTATATATCTTTAACGTAACCTCTAACGGTATACCTAACCACATATAGTTTCCGTTCAGACTAAAATATTTATATATTTTATTTTTAAGAGTTTTAATCAGTCGCTCTACGATCGAAGCTTTTTTGGTAGAAAACGTTGAGTAATGGTTAACATTGTAAGTCTTCATAAGCGTTTGAAATGAGTTGTTATAAAATTCTGTTCCCATATCAGTTTGTAAATTAACCGGTTTGCGATTGCTGTTAATCAGTATTCGTTTAAATGCATGAGTAACATCAAGTTTATTTTTTGATTTTAATGGCTCTGCCCAAGCGTACTTTGAGAAGCAGTCAATCACCACTAAAATGTAATTATGACCTTTATTATATTTTCTTAGATTTTGCATGTCCATCAGATCAGCTTGCCACAAGTCATCGATCCCCTTTAGAATGACAGGACGTCTAACGAAATTTCTTCGTGCTGCTTTATGTATTTCATTAACAATTTGCTGTTTTGCCATTACGGAGTTTTTTGTAGTAATTTATCTACCTCTGCTTTGGTATAAAACTTATCTTCCAAATGAGTTGAAATCTCAGGTATCTTTGCTTTTAAAGTAGCCTGAACTGTGTCCTTTGTGTCTTTTATGATTTGAGAGCGCAATGAACCAATCATGTTATTAAATTCTTTTAACATATTAGCATTCAATCGATCTACATAATCCTTGTTCACGGTCAGGTTATTTAATTCTTTTAACATGTTAGCATTCAATCGATCTACATAATCCTTGTTCACAGCATCGCCTGCTTCTACTGGAGATCGGACTCCTCTTAATCTTGATGTTTTTAAATCAAAATCTCCGTTTTCTAATTTTAACAATGCGTTCTCATTAAACTCAAATAACTCTGATAAACGCATTCTCTTGTGAATGTAGTGTCCGAATTTGTCTACGTTCATATTTAAGGTGTATTGTATCGAGAAGCTGATAATAAAATAAACACGCCCCGCGCCGCTCCCCTCTCTGCCGCTCTGCCTGCCGCGATCGTGTCGAACGTTCCATCGGCCACCACCGCCGCCGCTGATAAGTTTGCGCGCCAAAATTTAAATGATCTCGCGTTATAAATGACCGCGTCCAATTGTAATATCGCTAGTAATAGTACTACAGTTGTATTACCTACTGCTTCTGTATACGTTTATAAAAATAATAATCCAAATAAGGTTCGCGTGTTTCTAGATACAGGTTCAATGAGTAACTTTATCACAAAATCATGTTGTGAACGCCTTAATTTAGTTATTAATCCTGATAACTCAATCATTCTTGGTATAGGCCAATCTAAAGTATCTTCTATTGGACTTACGACATTTAAAATATTTTCCCGCTTTGATGCACGCTGCTCGTATATTATCCATGCTCGCGTAATAGAAAATATTACCGACGGGTTACCTAGTCTACCTATAGATACGTCAAAACTAATTCATTTACGCAACTTACCTATGGCTGATGATTCATTCCATTTACCGGCTGAGATCGATTGTCTAATTGGCAACGAGTTATTCCCGTTCCTATTAGGAAGTGGAAAGGTTACATTACCCGGGTCATCAGTCGTCGCTGTACAGACTACACTAGGTTACATTGCCATGGGTAGAGCAGATGTTGACAACCGCTTAAATACTCGCACTCCTATCTTTAAAAACAATAATACCTATAATAATAAATCTTTTTTCTGCGCTACCTCATCTAACTCACTTGAAACTCTCACTCGACGCTTTTGGGAATTAGAAAACGTCCCTGATAAAATTCACAGGAGCCCTGATGATCAGGCCTGTGACCTTATCTTTAACGCTACGCAATCACGTGATGGTACTGGCAGATATACTGTACAGTTACCGTTTAAAACTCCAAATTCTGAATTGGGAAATTCTTACGCCATTGCTCACCGACGTCTCATTAATTTAGAAAATAAATTAGACTCGCATCCCGATATACGTAAAAACTATAACGCCACTATTCAAGACTACATCGATCAAGGATATCTGTCAAAAGTTGATAATCCCTCTCTTGAAATTCCGCATTATTATATTCCGCATTATTATATTCCGCATCACGCTGTTTATCGCCCCGACAAACAGTCGTCCAAAATACGCATAGTTCTTGATGCTAGTTGTAAAACTTCATCTGGTAAATCTCTTAATGACATTTTATATATTGGTCCTAATTTACAAAGTAACATATTTGACTTGCTCATAAATTTACGCATGTTCTCCGTCGCTGTAGCAGCTGACATCGAGAAGATGTATTTTCAATTAAAACTCGAATCTAAACATCACTCTTTTCAACGCATTTTATATAGGTTCGATAACGCTAGTAAAATAGAAACTTACGAATTCAATAGAGTTTCCTTTGGTGTTTCAAGTTCGCCATACTTGGCTATGAAGGTTATTCGCCAACTGGCTGCTGAAAGTAAAATTTCAATACCCACTAGCCGCATACGAGGCTGAAAATCATATGTATATGGACGATTATATATGTTCAATAGATGGCGTTGATAAAGCCGAAAATACTCACCGCGAAATGGTCGCTATGTTTAAGTCCGGAGGCTTCAATCTTACAAAATGGGTCTCAAATAGTTCTCAATTAATGGAAAAAAGCCCCGCTTCGCATAAAAATCCGCAAAATATTAATTTCGACACAGACGCTAACTCAAACGTAAAAATTGTGGGTATGCAGTGGAATCCTTTGGAAGACACCTTTCAATTTAAAATTAACGCTATTTCTCTCAAATGCACAAAGCGCACAATTCTCTCCGCAACCGCTCGCCTTTCGACCCTTTAGGTCTTATCGCTCCTGTGACAGCATTTATGAAGGTACTCGTTCAAGAATGTTGGAAACATGAACTTGACTGGGATAGTCCAATACCTACGCATATTGAAAATAAGTGGAATCAATTCCACAACGAACTCGCTTATCTCGAACAAATTAGAATCCCGCGTCATGTAGGTATATCTTCGGATACTCACGTGACACTCCTCGGTTTCGCAGACGCTAGTGAGCGCTGCTATGGGGCAGCCGTATATTTAAGGGTTAACGCTAATGATAAGGATCACGGATCTGTTACTCTACTCACCTCGAAATCACGCGTCGCTTCACTCAATAAACTGCTGCTGGCTCGCCTGGAACTCTGCGCTGCACTCTTGTTAGCTAATCTTCTCACCGCTGTAAAATATACTCTAAGCAAACGCTGTCAAATTGACAATATTTACGCATTCTCTGACTCAACCGTAACACTAACGTGGATACACTCACCCGCATATAAATTTCACACATTTGTCGCAAATCGGATAACTGAAATAAATTCTAAATTACCCGCTAAACATTGGTTTCATATTAATGGACAAGAGAACCCCGCTGATATTGTTTCTCGTCCTATAACGCCTAAATTACTCTCAAAACTAAATCTTTGGTTTAACGCTCCTCATTGGTTCTCGTCTCCCATATGTCAATGGCCTATTAAAACATTTGAAATTAATTCTAATAATTCAGAGTTAATGGAAATGAAAACTACTACTCTATCCGCTAAGGTCATTCAACCTGAAACTACTCGTCCTATTCAAGAATTAATTGATCGCGTCTCTAGTTACTCAAAATTACTTCGCATCGTAGTATATATTCTACGCTTTTCTAAACGTCTTAATTCTCATGGATCTATAACAGTCTCAGATTTAGATACTGCTGAAATATATCTTTTAAAATATGTCCAAAATTTACACTTTTCGGAAGATATGGTCAACTTAAAATTAAATAAACCAATAAGTAAAAAACTCTTAAAGCTTAATTCATTTATCGACTCTACTAATATCTTACGAGTAGGTGGAAGATTAACTCACTCTCAACTCGATTACGGACAAAAACATCCGATGTTACTACCGCAAAAAGATCGCGTAACTAACCTTATAATTGATTATTATCATATCGTTAATCTTCATACAGGTCCCGCTCTTTTATTATCTATGATAAGACAAAAATTTTGGATAATCTCCGCTAGAAACTTAGACAAATAGTTCACAAATGTAATAAATGGTTTAGACTCAATCCAAAAAATACTTACCCTCCAATGGGTGATCTGCCCGCTTTTCGAGTTTCAGAAGTAAAACCATTTGTTCACACGGCTGTTGACTACGCTGGTCCTTTTTTCATAACTCATATCCGCAAACGTGGAATCAAAAGCCAAAAGGCTTATATTTGCCTATTTGTATGCTTAACAACTAAAGCATTACACTTGGAACTTGTTTCTGATCTTAGTTCTGATTTATTTCTCGCCGCTTTTAAGCGCTTCATATCTCGCAGAGGTCCTGTTTCGCTAATATATAGCGATGGAGGTACCAACTTTATTGGAGCAAAACGTAAACTCAACGAAATTTACTCTCTTATACAGTCCAAATCGCATATTAATTATATTAGTCAACAGTTATTGTCTGAGCATCGCGTACAATTTAAACATAGTCCGCCTTATGGCCCGCATATTAACGGACTCAGCGAAATAAGTGTTCGTTGTGTCAAAACTCATCTTTACAAAGTCATAGGTTCTCAAATACTTACTTACGAAGAATTTAGTACAGTGCTTGTTCAAATCGAAAATTTGCTAAATAGTCGACCTATATGTGTCTTGAACTCGGATCCTTCTGATATTACCGCATTAACGCCTAATCATTTTTTAAACATAACTCCGCTCAAATTCTTACCCGCTGAAGATGTTACCGACATCGCTGATAATCGCTTATCACGCTATCAATTACTCAATAAAATCACGCATTCATTTTGGCAACGCTGGAATAAAGAATATCTTACGTCTTTGCAAGAAAGAGAAAAATGGAACTCTCCCTCAAAACCTATCGAACTAGGTACTATTGTCGTAATTAAAGATAATCACTCTCATCCACTTAGTTGGCCTCTTGGGATAGTGGATGTTGTTTATCCTGGAAAGGACAAAATTGTAAGAACTGTTAAAGTAAAAACCGCGACTGGTTCATATATAAGGCCAGTAGTTCGGCTTTGTCCGTTACCTTCGCAGTAAATTTAATATTACTCACTATTATTTTTAATATTAGGTACTACTCTTTCTCTCCTTTAATATCTTAATTCTTAAATTGTTTAGAGGAAACCTCTAGTCCGGGGGAGTTGTCTGCGCCACATGAAAATTAGAAATTAAATATTATTTAAACATTTACTCACGCACTCAAATTATTACAATAGCAACACTAACATTAATTTCATATCATTCAATCAAATACGCGAGGACCAATCCCTAACTCCCGCGCGCGTATTTCCATTTCCGTGTTTATTAGGAGGCAGTACTGTCTTGAAACACGCACGGGTTTGTCGCGCTAACTGCCTTTACAAAATCGTGTTCAATCCAAGGCACGTATCCTCCAATCGCGCACGGGTTTGCAACGCCAACTGTTCTTCTAAACACGTGTTCAATTCAGGGTACGCGTCCTCCAATCGCGCACGGGTTTGCAAGGAGTATGCGCCTTGATTAAGCGCCACAAATCCGTGTGTGTTCGAAGGCATTTTTGTGTTTAATGAATGGGCAAGAAAACTCAAACAAAATCTTTAACTTTTTATTAAGACCAAAATTATACCTAGGTACATAAACAAATATAATGTAGTAATTTTATATAATCAATGTTTTTTGGCAGGAGGCTCATTATCATCAATATTAGATGCAATATTATGAACACGTTTTCTTTTCACAGTTTCTGACTTGGCTGGTCGTCCTGATTGAATCCTTCCACTGCATGGTAGACCTCTTTCTTTGCGGCGACTGATCGATGTTGGTTGTACATGAATTTTTCGAGATTTTCGTCGGACATTTTTTTCAACTATAAATGATATAATACTCGATGGAGTTTGTAGCTTCGACAAATCAGATCCAAACTTTGTAAGAATGTTTGTATATGCAGCATTGGAGTCTTTTTCCAAGATTTCAGTGATTCTTTGCCACTGAGCTTTAATATTACGAACAGCATTGTCAAAGTTTTCATTGTTGATAGTTACATTGTTTTCCGCTCGATTTATTGGAAGTTCAAAAGTGTCTGGTATAACATCATCTGGTGTAATAGAGTCAGTTTGGCTGTCTTCATTATTTGTGCTTGATTCACCCGTAATATTTTCAAAGAATGACGGCGAAAACTGATCACCCAGAGCGAATTTTGCAAACTGTTGACGATCACAGTCATTCAAATGTAGCGATGTGGTAAGTTCAGTCCCATGTTTTCTTTCTACAGCGCAGAGATGTTTACAAAATCGGCCCCCAGCACCATATGGACAGTCACATGTTGCCATTTCACAGTCAACAACATACAGATCAGTCTTCTCTTTCACGAAGTAGGTATTGTCATCCATGTGTACAATATCCTTAATACTGCTACTTGCTTGGCAAAATTTTTCATACGCTAACGTAAGATTTCTTGCCCGCCCATTGGCAAACTGAATCAACCTTTTCTTGTGGTATGATTCAAAGGTATTTGCGATAAAGTCAACTAACGCGCACATATTGAACACTTTACAGCGCTGCAATACTACGTATTTAAAAATTCTTATTGAGGATTCACAGTAATTGTTTGTGTTATTCCCTCGTGTTAGAATACCAGAGCGATATGCTAAACACCACTCCTCACGCCGACTCCATAAACTTGTTAAATGTTTTTCAAGCTTTTTATTTTTCTTAACTTTCTCCTCATTTGATAAATCATACATTCTAATTTCGGCTTCTTGCATTGTATTGGCATACATTACAGTACGGAATTTTTTCATAACTGATTGCCGATCTTCTTTAATAACTTCATGTTCACTTTGCCACAACCAACGCCAAAGAGCTTGATTTACATGAAATATGCAAAGAAGTAATCTGCTGTTTGGAAATACTGTGCGTAAGGCATTCCTTTCTGCGCTGCTATCATCAGTCATTACGATTTTTGGTTGAAAAACCTTCTGGCAAGTCTCCTCTAAATAATCTTTTGCACATTGAAATGAATGTGTATAATTTTCCTGAGATTGACTCGTGTGCAAAATGACAACAATAGGTAAAGCACCAATTTTCGTTGCAGCAAAGATAAATGTAACACAGGCATTTGTTTGATCACAAGATCCACTTGTATCCATAAACACCATTTCATCAGCCAAACCAGCCATGAACACTCTTTGCATAATAGGCGTTATTACAACACACACAGTTGGTTCTTCCTTTAAATATATCTCTACATTTATTTTAGACAACTCAATCTTCTTACGTTTTAAAACTTCAATTATATCACCGATGTCTCGCGTTCCGTAGGTTCGGCGACGCCATTGTTCATACAGATGAATAACTTGGCGGTCGCATGGATTTTTTTGTGCATTAGATAAAGTAATGTAAGCATTCTTCTCACATCCTTCAATGATAGCTATTTCATGATACAATTTTGCTGCTGCAGCTGTCATCCCACCTTCAAAATACGATTCAAATTGTTTTATCGTGTCTTCGGAACAACGCAGTAGGCTCAATGCTTGGGCGACATTGACTCGGTGGGAATGATTATAGTTTATCTCTATTAGAACATTCAGTCCCCGTTTCATTAGTTGCGAATTTTTTATCGTACTCTTTGTTACTTTTAAAAATTTTATCCCAATATTTGCTCTACAATTATAGTTTCTAGTCACACCTTTCTTTTTATCTTTGGTTTTGTTTCTTTCCGAAAGATGACAAATAAATACTTTTCTGAAATCATATCGTATCTGCTGAGAATATCGTCTCAACATAATCCAATTTGTTTGCGTTGCCTCCGAAAACTTTTCAATGAAATAACCACACTTTTTGTCATAATCACCTTCACAAGATAAAGAGCATCGAATTTTACATTGGTAATTATCATTGTCTCCATCATATTTTACGACTTAAAAATTGTCCACAATACCACTAAGTATATTCTTCAATAGTTCCATATTAATCGAAAGCACACTCTATAAACATAACCTCAAAATGTTCTAATAGTGTAACTAAAGTTTGCTTTGTATTTATTTATCACGATCACAAGATAAAGTTTGTTTGTTTATTGTTCACAATATTACCAATTTATCTTTTAATAGTTCCATAATCTAATATTTAATTATTTAAAAGCACACTTATTTCAAACGCTGCACAGTGGAAAAACAAACGAATGTTAATGCGACTGGCGAAGTGACGAGACGCGAGCGAAGTTGTTTACGCGCGAACTTCATGGCTAAGTTCCATGCATCGCCTTGAACACGTGTTTGGAAGAACAGTTGGCGTTGCAAACCCGTGCGCGATTGGAGGATACGTGCCTTGGATTGAACACGATTTTGTAAAGGCAGTTAGCGCGACAAACCCGTGCGTGTTTCAAGACAGTACTGCCTCCTAATAAACACGGAAATGGAAATACGCCTCCCGCGCACACCCCTTCCTACTTCCAGTCATCCGGTCATTCCGCTAGTCAGTTGTCAAAAAGTCGCAACTCCGGAAACGCGTATGCGCGCCCGTTGCTCCCGCTCTCAAAGAAAACTCAAGTAAAAGTGTTGTGTGTGAAAAACAGACTCTGTGGGTGGCTTACCAGCATTCAACTATAGTGAAAACTCCACTGCTAAAACTATCGAAGGACATTATTACTCAAAGCTCCGTTCCCGCACCCGTAAGTACCTACCTATCTGCCTTTTTTCCCGCTGCGCCCACAACCAAATACTTGTAAAACACTTTTTTTTTTTTTTAAAGAGTAAGTGTGGAGTTTCTTGTCCGTTCTTCTCCATTACAAGCTACATTTCCGAATGGACGGTAGAATAAATTATTATTACATTCAATTTTTATTTTTGACGTTCGAAAGTGCCGCTTAATGGCCTAATCAATTAGAAAACAAAGAAATTTTGATTTTGTTTTTTATTTTTATTTTGATATAGTCCTAGGGAAATGGTCTCCTGGAGATAGTTTAAAAACCACTTTTTGCTGGTTGGGCAGTTCCTTAACTGCCCAACCAGCAAAAAATTGGTTTTTGAAAATTTTGTAGAGGCTTGAACTTGAGACGATGACGAGGCAACTTGGTAGATATTTAAACGCGGTCTTGTGTGAAATAGTTATTGGACAAATGACTCCATGACAGTAGGCTGGCTATAGTCTCGGCGGACAAGCAGACACACAGGTTGGTATGCGGTAGTAGGCTGTAGTGTAGGGCAGGCAATCAGATAGGCAGGATGTAGAGACGATACGCAGGCAGCCAGGTCACTGGTTGGTATGCAGATACGTAGGCGTACGGTAGGCAGTCAATCGGGCGGGTCGGCAGTAATAATACTTTTAAGAGACCAAATGCGATTTATTTATAGTTTAAAGATATTAATATCACTCTTTCACAAGCTGGATATAAAGTATAAGAGTTTTGCAGGAGTTTTTATATCAGAAGATACACTTTGTAATACTCAGTCGTAAAAAAGGACTTTCAGCGTTCCGTTCAGATTCCAAACTAAACAATCACGCCCGTTTTTCTTCGTTCTATGTTCTATCTACATTTCAAATTCAAATTTCAATTAAGAAATAAAGACCAGAACGAATAAAAACGGTTCAGAAAGGGGTCTGTCTACGCTACCCTTATAATAGTGTAAACCTAGCTTAAAGGAGGTTTAGTCCATGGTACCTATGTTACGGTCTATGGTTTAAAGAAAAATAAAATAGACAGACAGATGTCATGTCAGATGAAAATGTCACGATAGAAAAATATTGCAAGAATTACAAATTATCAGTATAATTAAAGTTCCAGATATTAAAACAATCAGATATAATTAAAAGTATGCTTTTCAGGTACAAACAGTATGAAAGAAAACATAAAAATGAATTACAAAAGTTGATAAAATATCAAAATATATGAAGGTATGGTTTGTATAGTGTTATGAATTGTAAATAGAGTTAAAAAAATGTGGATCTGTAAATCAGAACACCACATTTCCCCGATGACCCCAGAAAAATTTTCAACTTGAAGAAAATTTTGATGTTTTAATATAATCCTTGCTCTATCACACAACATCTTTCATATTTTCGTCAAACACTTTCATTCAATCACACATAGGGGATATAATCATAGATCTAAGTTTAAGAGGGAAGAGGAAAGAGGGACCTAAGTCTAAGAGGGAAGAGGGAATTCTAGCTTGAGAGGGAAATATTTACAAGAGGGAAGAGGGAACTAAGTTTAAGAGGAAAGAGGGACCTAAGTCTAAGAGGGAAGAGAGAATTCTAGCTTGAGAGGGAAATATTTACAAGAGGGAAGAGGTAAGAGGGACCTAAGTATAAGAGGGAACTAGTTTGAGAGGGAACTAGTTTCATGTAACTAGTTTGAGAGGGAACTAGTTTGAGAGTGAACTAGTTTGAGAGTGAACTAGTTTGAGAGTGAACTAGTTTGAGAGGAAACTAGTTTGAGAGGAAACTAGTTTGAGAGGAAACTAGTTTGAGAGGAAACTAGTTTGAGAGGGAACTAGTTTGAGAGGTAAATATTTTACATATTTACAAGACTCCACGCATTTGGCTTATTTTTACAGAGTTACGGGACCGCTCTGTGCACATAAGGCTTTCAGAGTTGTGCACACCGCTCTAAAAGAAAAATAAAAACAAAGAGGGATTAAAAGAAATTGCCTAGTAGGTTCGGTATAAATAGTGAAGAATAAAAAAAAAAAGTGCTAGCAAAAGTGACAAATGAAAAATGATGATGACATGAAGGCCTGAATAAGAAACCAAAAGTTAGCTTACTAGTAATACTTGTGCAAGTATGTTTTTAGAATTTTGAAAAGTGACAAATGAAAAATGATGATGACATGAAGGCCTGAATAAGAAACCAAAAGTTAGCTTACTAGTAATACTTGTGCAAGTATGTTTTTAGAATTTTGAGAAGGTATAAATAGTGATGAATTAAAAACAAAAAGGTGCTAGCAAAATTGAATAAGATGATGAGGGCCCGGAAAAGAAACCAAAAGTTAGTTATTAATAATACTTGTGCAAGTATGTTTTTTGAATTTTGAGAAGAAATGAAATCGAGCCCACGTTAAAAAATAGGTAGAGTGTGGGTGATGGGGTGGATACTAAAAATTGGGCGCACATACAACGTTGCGTCCAATTTTTCAAAAGTTGGGCGCCAAACTGTAGCGTAACGTAAGCTCCGGAGAGCTACCGTTAGCCACGTTAATAAAATAAAAGTAATTAAAAAAATAAAATTAAGGAAAAGGATATAAATTGAGGGACCGGCTTCAGACGTCGTTGGTTGCTTGCGTTCAACAGCTAGGCAGGCAGCAGGATGGACGGGTACTCTTCTATGCTCGAGGTATGCAGGTGGTGATCAGGTACCTCGACGGACAAGCAGCCACACAGGTTGGTGTGCATTAGTGGTCATACAGTAGGCTGGCTATAGTCTCGGCGGACAAGCAGACACACAGGTTGGTATGCGGTAGTAGGCTGTAGTGTAGGGCAGGCAATCAGATAGGCAGGATGTAGAGACGATACGCAGGCAGCCAGGTCACTGGTTGGTATGCAGATACGTAGGCGTACGGTAGGCAGTCAATCGGGCGGGTCGGCAGTAATAATACTTTTAAGAGACCAAATGCGATTTATTTATAGTTTAAAGATATTAATATCACTCTTTCACAAGCTGGATATAAAGTATAAGAGTTTTCCAGGAGTTTTTATATCAGAAGATACACTTTGTAATACTCAGTCGTAAAAAAGGACTTTCCAAACTAAACAATCACGCCCGTTTTTCTTCGTTCTATGTTCTATCTACATTTCAAATTCAAATTTCAATTAAGAAATAAAGACCAGAACGAATAAAAACGGTTCAGAAAGGGGTCTGTCTACGCTACCCTTATAATAGTGTAAACCTAGCTTAAAGGAGGTTTAGTCCATGGTACCTATGTTACGGTCTATGGTTTAAAGAAAAATAAAATAGACAGACAGATGTCATGTCAGATGAAAATGTCACGATAGAAAAATATTGCAAGAATTACAAATTATCAGTATAATTAAAGTTCCAGATATTAAAACAATCAGATATAATTAAAAGTATGCTTTTCAGGTACAAACAGTATGAAAGAAAACATAAAAATGAATTACAAAAGTTGATAAAATATCAAAATATATGAAGGTATGGTTTGTATAGTGTTATGAATTGTAAATAGAGTTAAAAAAATGTGGATCTGTAAATCAGAACACCACAAGTGTTACTCCTTCGACTTGAGTCTTTTTCCGTCTCAATCTCAAAACAAAACAAATAAGGTAATCTTGTAATTTTTACGAAATCACGTTGGGGTCACCAGTTTAGGAGATGCCTTTTGTAGATCCCGTAGAGGCTTGAACTTGAGACGATGATGAGGCAACTTGGTAGATATTTAAACGCGGTCTTATGTGGAATAGATTTTGGACAAATGACTCCACTGTAGTGTAAATCCTTCGACTTGTGTCTTTTTCCGTCTCAATCTGAAAACAAATAAGGCAATCTTGTAAGTTTACTACATCACGTCGAGGTCACTAGTTAAGGAAATGTCTTTTGAAAATCCTGTAGAGGCTTGTACTTGAAACAATGACGAGGAAACTTGGTTGATATTTTTAACGCCGTCTTGTGCCTTTTGAAAATCCTGTTTTTTTAGTTTTTGGACAAGTGACTCCACTGTAGTGTGAATCCTTCGACTTGTGTCTTTCTCCGTCTCAATCCCAAAACAAAACAAATAAGGCAAACTTGTAATTTTACGACATCACGTCGGGGTCACCAGTTAGGAGATGCCTTTTGTAAATTCTGTAGAGCCTTATATTTGAGACAATGACGAGGCGACTTGGTATATATTTAAACGCGGTCTTGTGTGGAATAGTTTTTGAACAAGTGACTCCACTGTAGTGTTACTCTTTCGACTTGTGTCTTTTTCCGTCTTAATCTCAAAACAAATAAGGCAATCTTGTAATTTTACGATATCACTTTGGGGCCACCAGTTAAGGAGATGTCTTTTGAAAATCCTGTAGAGGCTTGTACTTGAGACGATGACGAGGAAACTTGATAGATATTTAAACGCGGTCTTGTGTGGAATAGTTTTTGGACTAATTACTCCATTGTAGTGTTACTCCTTCGACTTGAGTCTTTTTCCGTCTCAATCTCAAAACAAAACAAATAAGGTAATCTTGTAATTTTTACGAAATCACGTTGGGGTTACCAGTTTAGGAGATGCCTTTTGTAGATCCCGTAGAGGCTTGAACTTGAGACGTTGACGAGGCAACTTAGTAGATATTTAAACGCGGTCTTGTGTGGAATAGTTTTTGGACAAGTGACTCCACTGTAGTGTGAATCCTTCGACTTGTGTCTTTTTCTGTCTCAATCTCAAAACAAAACAAATAAGGCAATCTTGTAATTTTACGACATCACATCGGGGTCACCAGTTTAGGAGATGCCTTTTGTAGATCCCGTAAAGGCTTGAACTTGAGACGATGACGAGGCAACTTGGTAGATATTTAAACGCGGTCTTATGTGGAATAGATTTTGGACAAATGACTCCACTGTAGTGTAAATCCTTCGACTTGTGTCTTTTTCCGTCTCAATCTCAAAACAAATAAGGCAATCTTGTAAGTTTACTACATCACGTCGAGGTCACTAGTTAAGGAGATGTCTTTTGAAAATCCTGTAGAGGCTTGTACTTGAAACAATGACGAGGAAACTTGGTTGATATTTTTAACGCCGTCTTGTGCCTTTTGAAAATCCTGTAGAGGTTTTTACTTGAGACGATGTCGAGAAAACATGGTAGATATTTAAACGCGGTCTTGTGTGGAATAGTTTTTGGACAAGTGACTCCACTGTAGTGTGAATCCTTCGACTTGTGTCTTTTTCTGTCTCAATCTCAAAACAAAACAAATAAGGCAATCTTGTAATTTTACGACATCACATCGGGGTCACCAGTTTAGGAGATGCCTTTTGTAGATCCCGTAGAGGCTTGAACTTGAGACGATGACAAGGCAACTTGGTAGATATTTAAACGCGGTCTTATGTGGAATAGATTTTGGACAAATGACTCCACTGTAGTGTAAATCCTTCGACTTGTGTCTTTTTCCGTCTCAATCTGAAAACAAATAAGGCAAAATTGTAAGTTTACTACATCACGTCGAGGTCACTAGTTAAGGGATGTCTTTTGAAAATCCTGTAGAGGCTTGTACTTGAAACAATGACGAGGAAACTTGGTTGATATTTTTAACGCCGTCTTGTGCCTTTTGAAAATCCTGTAGAGGTTTTTACTTGAGACGATGTCGAGAAAACATGGTAGATATTTAAACGCGGTCTTGTGTGGAATAGTTTTTGGACAAGTGACTCCACTGTAGTGTGAATCCTTCGACTTGTGTCTTTTTCTGTCTCAATCTCAAAACAAAACAAATAAGGCAATCTTGTAATTTTACGACATCACATCGGGGTCACCAGTTTAGGAGATGCCTTTTGTAGATCCCGTAGAGGCTTGAACTTGAGACGATGACAAGGCAACTTGGTAGATATTTAAACGCGGTCTTATGTGGAATAGATTTTGGACAAATGACTCCACTGTAGTGTAAATCCTTCGACTTGTGTCTTTTTCCGTCTCAATCTGAAAACAAATAAGGCAAAATTGTAAGTTTACTACATCACGTCGAGGTCACTAGTTAAGGGATGTCTTTTGAAAATCCTGTAGAGGCTTGTACTTGAAACAATGACGAGGAAACTTGGTTGATATTTTTAACGCCGTCTTGTGCCTTTTGAAAATCCTGTAGAGGTTTTTACTTGAGACGATGACGAGGAAACTTGGTAGATATTTAAACGCGGTCTTGTGTGGAATAGTTTCTGGACAAATGACTCCACTGTAGTGTTAATCCTTCGACTTGTGTCTTTTTCCGTCTCAATCTCAAAACAACACAAATAAGGCAATCTTGTAATTTTACGACATCACGTCGGGGTCACCAGTTTAGGAGATGCCTTTTGTAAATCCTGTAGAGGCTTGTATTTGATACGATGACGAGGCAACTTGGTAGATATTTGAACGCGGTCTTGTGTGGAATAGTTTTTGGACAAATGACTCCATTGTAGTGTTACTCTTTCGACTTGTGTCTTTTTCCGTCTTAATCTCAAAACAAATAAGGCAATCTTGTAAGTTTACTACATCACGTCGAGGTCACTAGTTAAGGAGATGTCTTTTGAAAATCCTGTAGAGGCTTGTACTTGAAACAATGACGAGGAAACTTGGTTGATATTTTTAACGCCGTCTTGTGCCTTTTGAAAATCCTGTAGAGGTTTTTACTTGAGACGATGTCGAGAAAACATGGTAGATATTTAAACGCGGTCTTGTGTGGAATAGTTTTTGGACAAGTGACTCCACTGTAGTGTGAATCCTTCGACTTGTGTCTTTCTCCGTCTCAATCCCAAAACAAAACAAATAAGGCAAACTTGTAAGTTTACTACATCACGTCGAGGTCACTAGTTAAGGAGATGTCTTTTGAAAATCCTGTAGAGGCTTGTACTTGAAACAATGACGAGGAAACTTGGTTGATATTTTTAACGCCGTCTTGTGCCTTTTGAAAATCCTGTAGAGGTTTTTACTTGAGACGATGTCGAGAAAACATGGTAGATATTTAAACGCGGTCTTGTGTGGAATAGTTTTTGGACAAGTGACTCCACTGTAGTGTGAATCCTTCGACTTGTGTCTTTCTCCGTCTCAATCCCAAAACAAAACAAATAAGGCAAACTTGTAATTTTACGACATCACGTCGGGGTCACCAGTTAGGAGATGCCTTTTGTAAATCCTGTAGAGCCTTGTATTTGAGACAATGACGAGGCGACTTGGTATATATTTAAACGCGGTCTTGTGTGGAATAGTTTTTGGACAAGTGACTCCACTGTAGTGTTACTCTTTCGACTTGTCTTTTTCCGTCTTAATCTCAAAACAAATAAGGCAATCTTGTAATTTTACGACATCACTTTGGGGCCACCAGTTAAGGAGATGTCTTTTGAAAATCCTGTAGAGGCTTGTACTTGAAACAATGACGAGGAAACTTGGTTGATATTTTTAACGCCGTCTTGTGCCTTTTGAAAATCCTGTAGAGGTTTTTACTTGAGACGATGTCGAGAAAACATGGTAGATATTTAAACGCGGTCTTGTGTGGAATAGTTTTTGGACAAGTGACTCCACTGTAGTGTGAATCCTTCGACTTGTGTCTTTCTCCGTCTCAATCCCAAAACAAAACAAATAAGGCAAACTTGTAATTTTACGACATCACGTCGGGGTCACCAGTTAGGAGATGCCTTTTGTAAATTCTGTAGAGCCTTATATTTGAGACAATGACGAGGCGACTTGGTATATATTTAAACGCGGTCTTGTGTGGAATAGTTTTTGGACAAATGACTCCATTGTAGTGTTAATCCTTCGACTTGTGTCTTTTTCCGTCTCAATCTCAAAACAAAACAAATAAGGCAATCTTGTAATTTTACGACATCACGTCGGGGTCACCAGTTTAGGAGATGCCTTTTGTAAATCCTGTAGAGGCTTGTATTTGAGACGATGACGAGGCAACTTGGTAGATATTTGAACGCGGTCTTGTGTGGAATAGTTTTTGGACAAATGACTCCACTGTAGTGTTACTCTTTCGACTTGTGTCTTTTTCCGTCTCAATCTCAAAACAAATAAGGCAATCTTGTAATTTTACGACATCACTTTGGGGCCACCAGTTAAGGAGATGTCTTTTGAAAATCCTGTAGAGGCTTGTACTTGAGACGATGACGAGGAAACTTGATAGATATTTAAACGCGGTCTTGTGTGGAATAGTTTTTGGACTAATTACTCCATTGTAGTGTTACTCCTTCGACTTTAGTCTTTTTCCGTCTCAATCTCAAAACAAAACAAATAAGGTAATCTTGTAATTTTTACGAAATCACGTTGGGGTTACCAGTTTAGGAGATGCCTTTTGTAGATCCCGTAGAGGCTTGTACTTGAAACAATGACGAGGAAACTTGGTTGATATTTTTAACGCCGTCTTGTGCCTTTTGAAAATCCTGTAGAGGTTTTTACTTGAGACGATGTCGAAAAAACATGGTAGATATTTAAACGCGGTCTTGTGTGGAATAGTTTTTGGACAAGTGACTCCACTGTAGTGTGAATCCTTGGACTTGTCTTTTTCTGTCTCAATCTCAAAACAAAACAAATAAGGCAATCTTGTAATTTTACGACATCACGTCGGGGTCACCAGTTTAGGAGATGCCTTTTGTAAATCCTGTAGAGGCTTGTATTTGAGACGATGACGAGGCAACTTGGTAGATATTTGAACGCGGTCTTGCGTGGAATAGTTTTTGGACAAATGACTCCACTGTAGTGTTACTCTTTCGACTTGTGTCTTTTTCCGTCTCAATCTCAAAACAAATAAGGCAATCTTGTAATTTTACGACATCACTTTGGGGCCACCAGTTAAGGAGATGTCTTTTAAAAATCCTGTTGAGGCTTGTATTTGAGACAATGATGAGGCATCTTGGCAGATATTTAAACGCGGTCTTGTGTGGAATAGTTTTTGGACAAATGATTCCATTGAAGTGTTACTCCTTCGACTTGGGTCTTTTTCCGTCTCAATCCCAAAACAAAACAAATAAGGCAATCTTGTAATTTTACGACATCACGTCGGGGTCACCAGTTAGGAGATGCCTTTTGTAAATCCTGTAGAGGCTTGTATTTGAGACGATGACGAGGCAACTTGGTAGATATTTGAACGCGGTCTTGCGTGGAATAGTTTTTGGACAAATGACTCCACTGTAGTGTTACTCTTTCGACTTGTCTTTTTCCGTCTCAATCTCAAAACAAATAAGGCAATCTTGTAATTTTACGACATCACTTTGGGGCCACCAGTTAAGGAGATGTCTTTTAAAAATCCTGTTGAGGCTTGTATTTGAGACAATGATGAGGCATCTTGGCAGATATTTAAACGCGGTCTTGTGTGGAATAGTTTTTGGACAAATGACTCCATTGTAGTGTTAATCCTTCGACTTGTGTCTTTTTCCGTCTCAATCTCAAAACAAAACAAATAAGGCAATCTTGTAATTTTACGACATCACGTCGGGGTCACCAGTTTAGGAGATGCCTTTTGTAAATCCTGTAGAGGCTTGTATTTGAGACGATGACGAGGCAACTTGGTAGATATTTGAACGCGGTCTTGTGTGGAATAGTTTTTGGACAAATGATTCCATTGTAGTGTTACTCCTTCGACTTGGGTCTTTTTCCGTCTCAATCCCAAAACAAAACAAATAAGGCAATCTTGTAATTTTACGACATCACTTTGGGGCCACCAGTTAAGGAGATGTCTTTTGAAAATCCTGTAGAGGCTTGTACTTGAGACGATGACGAGGAAACTTGATAGATATTTAAACGCGGTCTTGTGTGGAATAGTTTTTGGACTAATTACTCCATTGTAGTGTTACTCCTTCGACTTTAGTCTTTTTCCGTCTCAATCTCAAAACAAAACAAATAAGGTAATCTTGTAATTTTTACGAAATCACGTTGGGGTTACCAGTTTAGGAGATGCCTTTTGTAGATCCCGTAGAGGCTTGTACTTGAAACAATGACGAGGAAACTTGGTTGATATTTTTAACGCCGTCTTGTGCCTTTTGAAAATCCTGTAGAGGTTTTTACTTGAGACGATGTCGAGAAAACATGGTAGATATTTAAACGCGGTCTTGTGTGGAATAGTTTTTGGACAAGTGACTCCACTGTAGTGTGAATCCTTGGACTTGTCTTTTTCTGTCTCAATCTCAAAACAAAACAAATAAGGCAATCTTGTAATTTTACGACATCACGTCGGGGTCACCAGTTTAGGAGATGCCTTTTGTAAATCCTGTAGAGGCTTGTATTTGAGACGATGACGAGGCAACTTGGTAGATATTTGAACGCGGTCTTGCGTGGAATAGTTTTTGGACAAATGACTCCACTGTAGTGTTACTCTTTCGACTTGTGTCTTTTTCCGTCTCAATCTCAAAACAAATAAGGCAATCTTGTAATTTTACGACATCACTTTGGGGCCACCAGTTAAGGAGATGTCTTTTAAAAATCCTGTTGAGGCTTGTATTTGAGACAATGATGAGGCATCTTGGCAGATATTTAAACGCGGTCTTGTGTGGAATAGTTTTTGGACAAATGATTCCATTGAAGTGTTACTCCTTCGACTTGGGTCTTTTTCCGTCTCAATCCCAAAACAAAACAAATAAGGCAATCTTGTAATTTTACGACATCACGTCGGGGTCACCAGTTAGGAGATGCCTTTTGTAAATCCTGTAGAGGCTTGTATTTGAGACGATGACGAGGCAACTTGGTAGATATTTGAACGCGGTCTTGCGTGGAATAGTTTTTGGACAAATGACTCCACTGTAGTGTTACTCTTTCGACTTGTGTCTTTTTCCGTCTCAATCTCAAAACAAATAAGGCAATCTTGTAATTTTACGACATCACTTTGGGGCCACCAGTTAAGGAGATGTCTTTTAAAAATCCTGTTGAGGCTTGTATTTGAGACAATGATGAGGCATCTTGGCAGATATTTAAACGCGGTCTTGTGTGGAATAGTTTTTGGACAAATGATTCCATTGAAGTGTTACTCCTTCGACTTGGGTCTTTTTCCGTCTCAATCCCAAAACAAAACAAATAAGGCAATCTTGTAATTTTACGACATCACGTCGGGGTCACCAGTTAGGAGATGCCTTTTGTAAATCCTGTAGAGGCTTGTATTTGAGACAATGATGAGGCATCTTGGCAGATATTTAAACGCGGTCTTGTGTGGAATAGTTTTTGGACAAATGATTCCATTGTAGTGTTACTCCTTCGACTTGGGTCTTTTTCCGTCTCAATCCCAAAACAAAACAAATAAGGCAATCTTGTAATTTTACGATATTACGTCGGGGTCACCAGTTAGGTGATGCCTTTTGTAAATCCTGTAGAGGCTTGTATTTGAGACAATGACGAGGCAACTTGGTATATATTTAAACGCGGTCTTGTGTGGAATAGTTTTTGGACAAATGACTCCATTGTAGTGTTACTTCTTCGACTTGAGTCTTTTTCCGTATCAATCTCAAAACAAAACAAATAAGGTTATCTTGTAATTTTACGAAATCACGTTGGGGTCACCAGTTTAGGAGATGTCTTTTGAAAATCCTGTAGAGGCTTTTACTTGAGATGATGACGAGGAAACTTAGTTCATATTTAAATGCGGTCTTGTGTGGAATAGTTTTTGGACAAATGACTCCACTGTAGTGTTACTCCTTCGACTTGAGTCTTTTTCCGGATCAATCTTAAAACAAAACAAATAAGGTTATCTTGTAATTTTACGACATCACTTTGGGGCCACCAGTTAAGGAGATGTCTTTTGAAAATCCTGTAGAGGCTTGTACTTGAAACAATGACGAGGAAACTTAGTTGATATTTAAACGCGGTCTTGTGCCTTTTGAAAATTCTGTAGAGGCTTTTACTTGAGACGATGACGTGGAAACTTTGTAGATATTTAAACGCGGTCTTGTGTGGAATAGTTTTTGGACAAGTGACTCCATTGTAGTGTTACTCCTTCGACTTGAGCCTTTTTCCGTATCAATCTCAAAACAAAACAAATAAGGTTATCTTGTAATTTTACGAAATCACGTTGGGGTCACCAGTTAGGAGATGCCTTTTGTAAATCCTGTAGAGCCTTGTATTTGAGACAATGACGAGGCGACTTGGTATATATTTAAACGCGGTCTTGTGTGGAATAGTTTTTGGACAAGTGACTCCACTATAGTGTTACTCTTTCGACTTGTGTCTTTTTCCGTCTTAATCTCAAAACAAATAAGGCAATCTTGTAATTTTACGACATCACGTCGGTACCAGTTCAGTAATTCCTGTAGAGGCTTGTATTTGAGACGATGATGAGGCATCTTGGCAGATATTTAAACGCGGTCTTGTGGAATAGTTTTTGGACAAATGATTCCATTGTAGTGTTACTCCTTCGACTTGGGTCTTTTTCCGTCTCAATCCCAAAACAAAACAAATAAGGCAATCTTGTAATTTTACGATATTACGTCGGGGTCACCAGTTAGGTGATGCCTTTTGTAAATCCTGTAGAGGCTTGTATTTGAGACAATGACGAGGCAACTTGGTATATATTTAAACGCGGTCTTGTGTGGTATAGTTTTTTGGACAAATGATTCCACTCTAATGTTACTCCTTCGACTTGGGTCTTTTTCCGTCTCAATCCCAAAACAAAACAAATAAGGCAATCTTGTAATTTTACGATATTACGTCGGGGTCACCAGTTAGGTGATGCCTTTTGTAAATCCTGTAGAGGCTTGTATTTGAGAAGATGACGAGACAACTTGGTATATATTTAAACGCGATCTTGTGTGGTATAGTTTTTGGACAAATGATTCCACTCTAGTGTTACTCCTTCGACTTTTGTCTTTTTCCGTCTCAATCTCAAAACAAAACAATTAAGACAATCTTGTAATTTTACGACATCACGTCGGGGTCACCAGTTTAGGAGATGCCTTTTGTAGATCCCGTAGAGGCTTGTACTTGAGACGATGACGAGGAAACTTGGTAGATATTGAAACGCGGTCTTGTGTGGAATATTTTTGGACAAATGACTCCACTGTAGTGTTACTCCTTCGACTTGTCTTTTTCCGTCCCTATCTCAAAACAAAACAAATAAGGCAATCTTGTAATTTAACGACATCACGTCGGTACCAGTTCAGTAATTCCTGTAGAGGCTTGTATTTGAGACAATGACGAGGCAACTTGGTATATATTTAAACGCGATCTTGTGTGGTATAGTTTTTGGACAAATGATTCCACTCTAGTGTTACTCCTTCGACTTTTGTCTTTTTCCGTCTCAATCTCAAAACAAAACAATTAAGACAATCTTATAATTTTACGACATCACGTCGGGGTCACCAGTTTAGGAGATGCCTTTTGTAGATCCCGTAGAGGCTTGAACTTGAGACGATGACGAGGCAACTTAGTAGATATTTAAACGCGGTCTTATGTGGAATAGATTTTGGACAAATGACTCCACTGTAGTGTAAATCCTTCGACTTGTGTCTTTTTCCGTCTCAATCTCAAAACAAATAAGGCAATCTTGTAAGTTTACTACATCACGTCGAGGTCACTAGTTAAGGAGATGTCTTTTGAAAATCCTGTAGAGGCTTGTACTTGAAACAATGACGAGGAAACTTAGTTGATATTTAAACGCGGTCTTGTGCCTTTTGAAAATGCTGTAGAGGCTTTTACTTGAGACGATGACGAGGAAACTTGGTAGATATTTAAACGCGGTCTTGTGTGGAATAGTTTTTGGACTAATTACTCCATTGTAGTGTAAATCCTTCGACTTGTGTCTTTTTCCGTCTCAATCTCAAAACAAATAAGGCAATCTTGTAAGTTTACTACATCACGTCGAGGTCACTAGTTAAGGAGATGTCTTTTGAAAATCCTGTAGAGGCTTGTACTTGAAACAATGACGAGGAAACTTGGTTGATATTTTTAACGCCGTCTTGTGCCTTTTGAAAATCCTGTAGAGGCTTTTACTTGAGACAATGACGAGGCGACTTGGTATATATTTAAACGCGGTCTTGTGTGGAATAGTTTTTGGACAAATGACTCCATTGTATTGTTACTCCTTCGACTTGAGTCTTTTTCCGTATCAATCTCAAAACAAAACAAATAAGGTTATCTTGTAATTTTACGAAATCACGTTGGGGTCACCAGTTAAGGAGATGTCTTTTGAAAATCCTGTAGAGGCTTGTACTTGAAACAATGACGAGGAAACTTAGTTGATATTTAAACGCGGTCTTGTGCCTTTTGAAAATTCTGTAGAGGCTTTTACTTGAGACGATGACGAGGAAACTTGGTAGATATTTAAACGCGGTCTTGTGTGGAATAGTTTTTGGACTAATTACTCCATTGTAGTGTTACTCCTTCGACTTGAGTCTTTTTCCGTCTCAATCTCAAAACAAAACGAATAAGGTAATCTTGTAATTTTTACGAAATCACGTTGGGGTCACCAGTTTAGGAGATGCCTTTTGTAGATCCCGTAGAGGCTTGTATTTGAGACGATGATGAGGCATCTTGGCAGATATTTAAACGCGGTCTTGTGGAATAGTTTTTGGACAAATGATTCCATTGTAGTGTTACTCCTTCGACTTGGGTCTTTTTCCGTCTCAATCCCAAAACAAAACAAATAAGGCAATCTTGTAATTTTACGATATTACGTCGGGGTCACCAGTTAGGTGATGCCTTTTGTAAATCCTGTAGAGGCTTGTATTTGAGACAATGACGAGGCAACTTGGTATATATTTAAACGCGGTCTTGTGTGGTATAGTTTTTTGGACAAATGATTCCACTCTAATGTTACTCCTTCGACTTTTGTCTTTTTCCGTCTCAATCTCAAAACAAAACAATTAAGACAATCTTGTAATTTTACGACATCACGTCGGGGTCACCAGTTTAGGAGATGCCTTTTGTAGATCCCGTAGAGGCTTGTACTTGAGACGATGACGAGGAAACTTGGTAGATATTGAAACGCGGTCTTGTGTGGAATATTTTTGGACAAATGACTCCACTGTAGTGTTACTCCTTCGACTTGTCTTTTTCCGTCCCTATCTCAAAACAAAACAAATAAGGCAATCTTGTAATTTAACGACATCACGTCGGTACCAGTTCAGTAATTCCTGTAGAGGCTTGTATTTGAGACAATGACGAGGCAACTTGGTATATATTTAAACGCGATCTTGTGTGGTATAGTTTTTGGACAAATGATTCCACTCTAGTGTTACTCCTTCGACTTTTGTCTTTTTCCGTCTCAATCTCAAAACAAAACAATTAAGACAATCTTATAATTTTACGACATCACGTCGGGGTCACCAGTTTAGGAGATGCCTTTTGTAGATCCCGTAGAGGCTTGAACTTGAGACGATGACGAGGCAACTTAGTAGATATTTAAACGCGGTCTTATGTGGAATAGATTTTGGACAAATGACTCCACTGTAGTGTAAATCCTTCGACTTGTGTCTTTTTCCGTCTCAATCTCAAAACAAATAAGGCAATCTTGTAAGTTTACTACATCACGTCGAGGTCACTAGTTAAGGAGATGTCTTTTGAAAATCCTGTAGAGGCTTGTACTTGAAACAATGACGAGGAAACTTAGTTGATATTTAAACGCGGTCTTGTGCCTTTTGAAAATCCTGTAGAGGCTTTTACTTGAGACGATGACGAGGAAACTTGGTAGATATTTAAACGCGGTCTTGTGTGGAATAGTTTTTGGACTAATTACTCCATTGTAGTGTAAATCCTTCGACTTGTGTCTTTTTCCGTCTCAATCTCAAAACAAATAAGGCAATCTTGTAAGTTTACTACATCACGTCGAGGTCACTAGTTAAGGAGATGTCTTTTGAAAATCCTGTAGAGGCTTGTACTTGAAACAATGACGAGGAAACTTGGTTGATATTTTTAACGCCGTCTTGTGCCTTTTGAAAATCCTGTAGAGGCTTTTACTTGAGACAATGACGAGGCGACTTGGTATATATTTAAACGCGGTCTTGTGTGGAATAGTTTTTGGACAAATGACTCCATTGTATTGTTACTCCTTCGACTTGAGTCTTTTTCCGTATCAATCTCAAAACAAAACAAATAAGGTTATCTTGTAATTTTACGAAATCACGTTGGGGTCACCAGTTAAGGAGATGTCTTTTGAAAATCCTGTAGAGGCTTGTACTTGAAACAATGACGAGGAAACTTAGTTGATATTTAAACGCGGTCTTGTGCCTTTTGAAAATTCTGTAGAGGCTTTTACTTGAGACGATGACGAGGAAACTTGGTAGATATTTAAACGCGGTCTTGTGTGGAATAGTTTTTGGACTAATTACTCCATTGTAGTGTTACTCCTTCGACTTGAGTCTTTTTCCGTCTCAATCTCAAAACAAAACGAATAAGGTAATCTTGTAATTTTTACGAAATCACGTTGGGGTCACCAGTTTAGGAGATGCCTTTTGTAGATCCCGTAGAGGCTTGAACTTGAGACGATGACGAGGCAACTTAGTAGATATTTAAACGCGGTCTTATGTGGAATAGATTTTGGACAAATGACTCCACTGTAGTGTAAATCCTTCGACTTGTGTCTTTTTCCGTCTCAATCTCAAAACAAATAAGGCAATCTTGTAAGTTTACTACATCACGTCGAGGTCACTAGTTAAGGAGATGTCTTTTGAAAATCCTGTAGAGGCTTGTACTTGAAACAATGACGAGGAAACTTGGTTGATATTTTTAACGCCGTCTTGTGCCTTTTGAAAATCCTGTAGAGGTTTTTACTTGAGACGATGTCGAGAAAACATGGTAGATATTTAAACGCGGTCTTGTGTGGAATAGTTTTTGGACAAGTGACTCCACTGTAGTGTGAATCCTTCGACTTGTGTCTTTTTCTGTCTCAATCTCAAAACAAAACAAATAAGGCAATCTTGTAATTTTACGACATCACGTCGGGGTCACCAGTTAGGAGATGCCTTTTGTAAATCCTGTAGAGGCTTGTATTTGAGACAATGATGAGGCATCTTGGCAGATATTTAAACGCGGTCTTGTGTGGAATAGTTTTTGGACAAATGATTCCATTGTAGTGTTACTCCTTCGACTTGGGTCTTTTTCCGTCTCAATCCCAAAACAAAACAAATAAGGCAATCTTGTAATTTTACGATATTACGTCGGGGTCACCAGTTAGGTGATGCCTTTTGTAAATCCTGTAGAGGCTTGTATTTGAGACAATGACGAGGCAACTTGGTATATATTTAAACGCGGTCTTGTGTGGAATAGTTTTTGGACAAATGACTCCATTGTAGTGTTACTTCTTCGACTTGAGTCTTTTTCCGTATCAATCTCAAAACAAAACAAATAAGGTTATCTTGTAATTTTACGAAATCACGTTGGGGTCACCAGTTAAGGAGATGTCTTTTGAAAATCCTGTAGAGGCTTGTACTTGAAACAATGACGAGGAAACTTAGTTGATATTTAAACGCGGTCTTGTGCCTTTTGAAAATTCTGTAGAGGCTTTTACTTGAGACGATGACGAGGAAACTTGGTAGATATTTAAACGCGGTCTTGTGTGGAATAGTTTTTGGACTAATTACTCCATTGTAGTGTTACTCCTTCGACTTGAGTCTTTTTCCGTCTCAATCTCAAAACAAAACGAATAAGGTAATCTTGTAATTTTTACGAAATCACGTTGGGGTCACCAGTTTAGGAGATGCCTTTTGTAGATCCCGTAGAGGCTTGAACTTGAGACGATGACGAGGCAACTTAGTAGATATTTAAACGCGGTCTTATGTGGAATAGATTTTGGACAAATGACTCCACTGTAGTGTAAATCCTTCGACTTGTGTCTTTTTCCGTCTCAATCTCAAAACAAATAAGGCAATCTTGTAAGTTTACTACATCACGTCGAGGTCACTAGTTAAGGAGATGTCTTTTGAAAATCCTGTAGAGGCTTGTACTTGAAACAATGACGAGGAAACTTGGTTGATATTTTTAACGCAGTCTTGTGCCTTTTGAAAATCCTGTAGAGGTTTTTACTTGAGACGATGTCGAGAAAACATGGTAGATATTTAAACGCGGTCTTGTGTGGAATAGTTTTTGGACAAGTGACTCCACTGTAGTGTGAATCCTTCGACTTGTGTCTTTCTCCGTCTCAATCCCAAAACAAAACAAATAAGGCAAACTTGTAATTTTACGACATCACGTCGGGGTCACCAGTTAGGAGATGCCTTTTGTAAATTCTGTTGAGCCTTGTATTTGAGACAATGACGAGGCGACTTGGTATATATTTAAACGCGGTCTTGTGTGGAATAGTTTTTGGACAAGTGACCCCACTATAGTGTTACTCTTTCGACTTGTGTCTTTTTCCGTCTTAATCTCAAAACAAATAAGGCAATCTTGTAATTTTACGACATCACTTTGGGGCCACCAGTTAAGGAGATGTCTTTTGAAAATCCTGTAGAGGCTTGTACTTGAAACAATGACGAGGAAACTTAGTTGATATTTAAACGCGGACTTGTGCCTTTTGAAAATGCTGTAGAGGCTTTTACTTGAGACGATGTCGAGAAAACATGGTAGATATTTAAACGCGGTCTTGTGTGGAATAGTTTTTGGACAAGTGACTCCACTGTAGTGTGAATCCTTCGACTTGTGTCTTTTTCTGTCTCAATCTCAAAACAAAACAAATAAGGCAATCTTGTAATTTTACGACATCACATCGGGGTCACCAGTTTAGGAGATGCCTTTTGTAAATCCTGTAGAGGCTTGTATTTGAGACAATGACGAGGCAACTTGGTATATATTTAAACGCGGTCTTGTGTGGAATAGTTTTTTGGACAAATGATTCCATTCTAGTGTTACTCCTTCGACTTGGGTCTTTTTCCGTCTCAATCCCAAAACAAAACAAATAAGGCAATCTTGTAATTTTACGATATTACGTCGGGGTCACCAGTTAGGTGATGCCTTTTTTAAATCCTGTAGAGGCTTGTATTTGAGACAATGACGAGGCAACTTGTTATATATGTAAACGCGGTCTTGTGTGGAATAGTTTTTGGACAAATGACTCCATTGTAGTGTTACTCCTTCGACTTGTCTTTTTCCGTCGCTATCTCAAAACAAAACAAATAAGGCAATCTTGTAATTTAACGACATCACGTCGGTACCAGTTCAGTAATTCCTGTAGAGGCTTGTATTTGAGACGATGATGAGGCATCTTGGCAGATATTCAAACGCGATCTTGTGTGGTATAGTTTTTTGGACAAATGATTCCACTCTAGTGTTACTCCTTCGACTTGGGTCTTTTTCCGTCTCAATCCCAAAACAAAACAAATAAGGCAATCTTGTAATTTTACGATATTACGTCGGGGTCACCAGTTAGGTGATGCCTTTTGTAAATCCTGTAGAGGCTTGTATTTGAGACAGTGACGAGACAACTTGGTATATATTTAAACGCGATCTTGTGTGGTATAGTTTTTGGACAAATGATTCCACTCTAGTGTTACTCCTTCGACTTTTGTCTTTTTCCGTCTCAATCTCAAAACAAAACAATTAAGACAATCTTGTAATTTTACGACATCACGTCGGGGTCACCAGTTTAGGAGATGCCTTTTGTAGATCCCGTAGAGGCTTGTACTTGAGACGATGACGAGGAAACTTGGTAGATATTGAAACGCGGTCTTGTGTGGAATATTTTTGGACAAATGACTCCACTGTAGTGTTACTCCTTCGACTTGTCTTTTTCCGTCCCTATCTCAAAACAAAACAAATAAGGCAATCTTGTAATTTAACGACATCACGTCGGTACCAGTTCAGTAATTCCTGTAGAGGCTTGTATTTGAGACAATGACGAGGCAACTTGGTATATATTTAAACGCGATCTTGTGTGGTATAGTTTTTGGACAAATGATTCCACTCTAGTGTTACTCCTTCGACTTTTGTCTTTTTCCGTCTCAATCTCAAAACAAAACAATTAAGACAATCTTATAATTTTACGAAATCACGTCGGGGTCACCAGTTTAGGAGATGCCTTTTGTAGATCCCGTAGAGGCTTGTACTTGAGACGATGACGAGGAAACTTGGTAGATATTGAAACGCGGTCTTGTGTGGAATAGTTTTTGGACAAATGACTCCAATGTAGTGTTACTCCTTCGACTTGTCTTTTTCCTTCCCTATCTCAAAACAAAACAAATAAGGCAATCTTGTAATTTAACGACATCACGTCGGTACCAGTTCAGTAATTCCTGTAGAGGCTTGTATTTGAGACGATGATGAGGCATCTTGGCAGATATTTAAACGCGGTCTTGTGGAATAGTTTTTGGACAAATGATTCCATTGTAGTGTTACTCCTTCGACTTGGGTCTTTTTCCGTCTCAATCCCAAAACAAAACAAATAAGGCAATCTTGTAATTTTACGATATTACGTCGGGGTCACCAGTTAGGTGATGCCTTTTGTAAATCCTGTAGAGGCTTGTATTTGAGACAATGACGAGGCAACTTGGTATATTTTTAAACGCGGTCTTGTGTGGAATAGTTTTTGGACAAATGACTCCATTGTAGTGTTACTCCTTCGACTTGAGTCTTTTTCCGTCTCAATCTCAAAACAAAACGAATAAGGTAATCTTGTAATTTTTACGAAATCACGTTGGGGTCACCAGTTTAGGAGATGCCTTTTGTAGATCCCGTAGAGGCTTGAACTTGAGACGATGACGAGGCAACTTAGTAGATATTTAAACGCGGTCTTATGTGGAATAGATTTTGGACAAATGACTCCACTGTAGTGTAAATCCTTCGACTTGTGTCTTTTTCCGTCTCAATCTCAAAACAAATAAGGCAATCTTGTAAGTTTACTACATCACGTCGAGGTCACTAGTTAAGGAGATGTCTTTTGAAAATCCTGTAGAGGCTTGTACTTGAAACAATGACGAGGAAACTTGGTTGTTATTTTTAACGCCGTCTTGTGCCTTTTGAAAATCCTGTAGAGGTTTTTACTTGAGACGATGTCGAGAAAACATGGTAGATATTTAAACGCGGTCTTGTGTGGAATAGTTTTTGGACAAGTGACTCCACTGTAGTGTGAATCCTTCGACTTGTGTCTTTCTCCGTCTCAATCCCAAAACAAAACAAATAAGGCAAACTTGTTATTTTACGACATCACGTCGGGGTCACCAGTTAGGAGATGCCTTTTGTAAATTCTGTTGAGCCTTGTATTTGAGACAATGACGAGGCGACTTGGTATATATTTAAATGCGGTCTTGTGTGGAATAGTTTTTGGACAAGTGACTCCACTGTAGTGTTACTCTTTCGACTTGTGTCTTTTTCCGTCTTAATCTCAAAACAAATAAGGCAATCTTGTAATTTTACGACATCACTTTGGGGCCACCAGTTAAGGAGATGTCTTTTGAAAATCCTGTAGAGGCTTGTACTTGAAACAATGACGAGGAAACTTAGTTGATATTTAAACGCGGTCTTGTGCCTTTTGAAAATGCTGTAGAGGCTTTTACTTGAGACGATGACGAGGAAACTTGGTAGATATTTAAACGCGGTCTTGTGTGGAATAGTTTTTGGACAAGTGACTCCACTGTAGTGTGAATCCTTCGACTTGTGTCTTTCTCCGTCTCAATCCCAAAACAAAACAAATAAGGCAAACTTGTAATTTTACGACATCACGTCGGGGTCACCAGTTAGGAGATGCCTTTTGTAAATTCTGTAGAGCCTTATATTTGAGACAATGACGAGGCGACTTGGTATATATTTAAACGCGGTCTTGTGTGGAATAGTTTTTGGACAAATGACTCCATTGTAGTGTTAATCCTTCGACTTGTGTCTTTTTCCGTCTCAATCTCAAAACAAAACAAATAAGGCAATCTTGTAATTTTACGACATCACGTCGGGGTCACCAGTTTAGGAGATGCCTTTTGTAAATCCTGTAGAGGCTTGTATTTGAGACGATGACGAGGCAACTTGGTAGATATTTGAACGCGGTCTTGTGTGGAATAGTTTTTGGACAAATGACTCCATTGTAGTGTTAATCCTTCGACTTGTGTCTTTTTCCGTCTCAATCTCAAAACAAAACAAATAAGGCAATCTTGTAATTTTACGACATCACGTCGGGGTCACCAGTTTAGGAGATGCCTTTTGTAAATCCTGTAGAGGCTTGTATTTGAGACGATGACGAGGCAACTTGGTAGATATTTGAACGCGGTCTTGCGTGGAATAGTTTTTGGACAAATGACTCCACTGTAGTGTTACTCTTTCGACTTGTGTCTTTTTCCGTCTCAATCTCAAAACAAATAAGGCAATCTTGTAATTTTACGACATCACTTTGGGGCCACCAGTTAAGGAGATGTCTTTTAAAAATCCTGTTGAGGCTTGTATTTGAGACAATGATGAGGCATCTTGGCAGATATTTAAACGCGGTCTTGTGTGGAATAGTTTTTGGACAAATGATTCCATTGTAGTGTTACTCCTTCGACTTGGGTCTTTTTCCGTCTCAATCCCAAAACAAAACAAATAAGGCAATCTTGTAATTTTACGATATTACGTCGGGGTCACCAGTTAGGTGATGCCTTTTGTAAATCCTGTAGAGGCTTGTATTTGAGACAATGACGAGGCAACTTGGTATATATTTAAACGCGGTCTTGTGTGGAATAGTTTTTGGACAAATGACTCCATTGTAGTGTTACTTCTTCGACTTGAGTCTTTTTCCGTATCAATCTCAAAACAAAACAAATAAGGTTATCTTGTAATTTTACGAAATCACGTTGGGGTCACCAGTTTAGGAGATGTCTTTTGAAAATCCTGTAGAGGCTTTTACTTGAGATGATGACGAGGAAACTTAGTTCATATTTAAACGCGGTCTTGTGTGGAATAGTTTTTGGACAAATGACTCCACTGTAGTGTTACTCCTTCGACTTGAGTCTTTTTCCGTATCAATCTTAAAACAAAACAAATAAGGTTATCTTGTAATTTTACGACATCACTTTGGGGCCACCAGTTAAGGAGATGTCTTTTGAAAATCCTGTAGAGGCTTGTACTTGAAACAATGACGAGGAAACTTAGTTGATATTTAAACGCGGTCTTGTGCCTTTTGAAAATTCTGTAGAGGCTTTTACTTGAGACGATGACGAGGAAACTTTGTAGATATTTAAACGCGGTCTTGTGTGGAATAGTTTTTGGACAAGTGACTCCATTGTAGTGTTACTCCTTCGACTTGAGCCTTTTTCCGTATCAATCTCAAAACAAAACAAATAAGGTTATCTTGTAATTTTACGAAATCACGTTGGGGTCACCAGTTAAGGAGATGTCTTTTGAAAATCCTGTAGAGGCTTGTACTTGAAACAATGACGAGGAAACTTAGTTGATATTTAAACGCGATCTTGTGCCTTTTGAAAATTCTGTAGAGGCTTTTACTTGAGACGATGACGAGGAAACTTGGTAGATATTTAAACGCGGTCTTGTGTGGAATAGTTTTTGGACTAATTACTCCATTGTAGTGTTACTCCTTCGACTTGAGTCTTTTTCCGTCTCAATCTCAAAACAAAACGAATAAGGTAATCTTGTAATTTTTACGAAATCACGTTGGGGTCACCAGTTTAGGAGATGCCTTTTGTAGATCCCGTAGAGGCTTGAACTTGAGACGATGACGAGGCAACTTAGTAGATATTTTTAACGCCGTCTTGTGCCTTTTGAAAATCCTGTAGAGGTTTTTACTTGAGACGATGTCGAGAAAACATGGTAGATATTTAAACGCGGTCTTGTGTGGAATAGTTTTTGGACAAGTGACTCCACTGTAGTGTGAATCCTTCGACTTGTGTCTTTTTCTGTCTCAATCTCAAAACAAAACAAATAAGGCAATCTTGTAATTTTACGACATCACGTCGGGGTCACCAGTTAGGAGATGCCTTTTGTAAATCCTGTAGAGGCTTGTATTTGAGACAATGATGAGGCATCTTGGTATATATTTAAACGCGGTCTTGTGTGGAATAGTTTTTGGACAAATGACTCCATTGTAGTGTTACTTCTTCGACTTGAGTCTTTTTCCGTATCAATCTCAAAACAAAACAAATAAGGTTATCTTGTAATTTTACGAAATCACGTTGGGGTCACCAGTTAAGGAGATGTCTTTTGAAAATCCTGTAGAGGCTTGTACTTGAAACAATGACGAGGAAACTTGGTTGATATTTTTAACGCCGTCTTGTGCCTTTTGAAAATCCTGTAGAGGTTTTTACTTGAGACGATGTCGAGAAAACATGGTAGATATTTAAACGCGGTCTTGTGTGGAATAGTTTTTGGACAAATGATTCCATTGTAGTGTTACTCCTTCGACTTGGGTCTTTTTCCGTCTCAATCCCAAAACAAAACAAATAAGGCAATCTTGTAATTTTACGATATTACGTCGGGGTCACCAGTTAGGAGATGCCTTTTGTAAATTCTGTTGAGCCTTGTATTTGAGACAATGACGAGGCGACTTGGTATATATTTAAATGCGGTCTTGTGTGGAATAGTTTTTGGACAAGTGACTCCACTGTAGTGTTACTCTTTCGACTTGTGTCTTTTTCCGTCTTAATCTCAAAACAAATAAGGCAATCTTGTAATTTTACGACATCACTTTGGGGCCACCAGTTAAGGAGATGTCTTTTGAAAATCCTGTAGAGGCTTGTACTTGAAACAATGACGAGGAAACTTAGTTGATATTTAAACGCGGTCTTGTGCCTTTTGAAAATGCTGTAGAGGCTTTTACTTGAGACGATGACGAGGAAACTTGGTAGATATTTAAACGCGGTCTTGTGTGGAATAGTTTTTGGACTAATTACTCCATTGTAGTGTAAATCCTTCGACTTGTGTCTTTTTCCGTCTCAATCTCAAAACAAATAAGGCAATCTTGTAAGTTTACTACATCACGTCGAGGTCACTAGTTAAGGAGATGTCTTTTGAAAATCCTGTAGAGGCTTGTACTTGAAACAATGACGAGGAAACTTGGTTGATATTTTTAACGCCGTCTTGTGCCTTTTGAAAATCCTGTAGAGGCTTTTACTTGAGACAATGACGAGGCGACTTGGTATATATTTAAACGCGGTCTTGTGTGGAATAGTTTTTGGACAAATGACTCCATTGTATTGTTACTCCTTCGACTTGAGTCTTTTTCCGTATCAATCTCAAAACAAAACAAATAAGGCAATCTTGTAATTTAACGACATCACGTCGGTACCAGTTCAGTAATTCCTGTAGAGGCTTGTATTTGAGACGATGATGAGGCATCTTGGCAGATATTCAAACGCGATCTTGTGTGGTATAGTTTTTTGGACAAATGATTCCACTCTAGTGTTACTCCTTCGACTTGGGTCTTTTTCCGTCTCAATCCCAAAACAAAACAAATAAGGCAATCTTGTAATTTTACGATATTACGTCGGGGTCACCAGTTAGGTGATGCCTTTTGTAAATCCTGTAGAGGCTTGTATTTGAGACAGTGACGAGACAACTTGGTATATATTTAAACGCGATCTTGTGTGGTATAGTTTTTGGACAAATGATTCCACTCTAGTGTTACTCCTTCGACTTTTGTCTTTTTCCGTCTCAATCTCAAAACAAAACAATTAAGACAATCTTGTAATTTTACGACATCACGTCGGGGTCACCAGTTTAGGAGATGCCTTTTGTAGATCCCGTAGAGGCTTGTACTTGAGACGATGACGAGGAAACTTGGTAGATATTGAAACGCGGTCTTGTGTGGAATATTTTTGGACAAATGACTCCACTGTAGTGTTACTCCTTCGACTTGTCTTTTTCCGTCCCTATCTCAAAACAAAACAAATAAGGCAATCTTGTAATTTAACGACATCACGTCGGTACCAGTTCAGTAATTCCTGTAGAGGCTTGTATTTGAGACAATGACGAGGCAACTTGGTATATATTTAAACGCGATCTTGTGTGGTATAGTTTTTGGACAAATGATTCCACTCTAGTGTTACTCCTTCGACTTTTGTCTTTTTCCGTCTCAATCTCAAAACAAAACAATTAAGACAATCTTATAATTTTACGAAATCACGTCGGGGTCACCAGTTTAGGAGATGCCTTTTGTAGATCCCGTAGAGGCTTGTACTTGAGACGATGACGAGGAAACTTGGTAGATATTGAAACGCGGTCTTGTGTGGAATAGTTTTTGGACAAATGACTCCAATGTAGTGTTACTCCTTCGACTTGTCTTTTTCCTTCCCTATCTCAAAACAAAACAAATAAGGCAATCTTGTAATTTAACGACATCACGTCGGTACCAGTTCAGTAATTCCTGTAGAGGCTTGTATTTGAGACGATGATGAGGCATCTTGGCAGATATTTAAACGCGGTCTTGTGGAATAGTTTTTGGACAAATGATTCCATTGTAGTGTTACTCCTTCGACTTGGGTCTTTTTCCGTCTCAATCCCAAAACAAAACAAATAAGGCAATCTTGTAATTTTACGATATTACGTCGGGGTCACCAGTTAGGTGATGCCTTTTGTAAATCCTGTAGAGGCTTGTATTTGAGACAATGACGAGGCAACTTGGTATATTTTTAAACGCGGTCTTGTGTGGAATAGTTTTTGGACAAATGACTCCATTGTAGTGTTACTCCTTCGACTTGAGTCTTTTTCCGTCTCAATCTCAAAACAAAACGAATAAGGTAATCTTGTAATTTTTACGAAATCACGTTGGGGTCACCAGTTTAGGAGATGCCTTTTGTAGATCCCGTAGAGGCTTGAACTTGAGACGATGACGAGGCAACTTAGTAGATATTTAAACGCGGTCTTATGTGGAATAGATTTTGGACAAATGACTCCACTGTAGTGTAAATCCTTCGACTTGTGTCTTTTTCCGTCTCAATCTCAAAACAAATAAGGCAATCTTGTAAGTTTACTACATCACGTCGAGGTCACTAGTTAAGGAGATGTCTTTTGAAAATCCTGTAGAGGCTTGTACTTGAAACAATGACGAGGAAACTTGGTTGTTATTTTTAACGCCGTCTTGTGCCTTTTGAAAATCCTGTAGAGGTTTTTACTTGAGACGATGTCGAGAAAACATGGTAGATATTTAAACGCGGTCTTGTGTGGAATAGTTTTTGGACAAGTGACTCCACTGTAGTGTGAATCCTTCGACTTGTGTCTTTCTCCGTCTCAATCCCAAAACAAAACAAATAAGGCAAACTTGTTATTTTACGACATCACGTCGGGGTCACCAGTTAGGAGATGCCTTTTGTAAATTCTGTTGAGCCTTGTATTTGAGACAATGACGAGGCGACTTGGTATATATTTAAATGCGGTCTTGTGTGGAATAGTTTTTGGACAAGTGACTCCACTGTAGTGTTACTCTTTCGACTTGTGTCTTTTTCCGTCTTAATCTCAAAACAAATAAGGCAATCTTGTAATTTTACGACATCACTTTGGGGCCACCAGTTAAGGAGATGTCTTTTGAAAATCCTGTAGAGGCTTGTACTTGAAACAATGACGAGGAAACTTAGTTGATATTTAAACGCGGTCTTGTGCCTTTTGAAAATGCTGTAGAGGCTTTTACTTGAGACGATGACGAGGAAACTTGGTAGATATTTAAACGCGGTCTTGTGTGGAATAGTTTTTGGACAAGTGACTCCACTGTAGTGTGAATCCTTCGACTTGTGTCTTTCTCCGTCTCAATCCCAAAACAAAACAAATAAGGCAAACTTGTAATTTTACGACATCACGTCGGGGTCACCAGTTAGGAGATGCCTTTTGTAAATTCTGTAGAGCCTTATATTTGAGACAATGACGAGGCGACTTGGTATATATTTAAACGCGGTCTTGTGTGGAATAGTTTTTGGACAAATGACTCCATTGTAGTGTTAATCCTTCGACTTGTGTCTTTTTCCGTCTCAATCTCAAAACAAAACAAATAAGGCAATCTTGTAATTTTACGACATCACGTCGGGGTCACCAGTTTAGGAGATGCCTTTTGTAAATCCTGTAGAGGCTTGTATTTGAGACGATGACGAGGCAACTTGGTAGATATTTGAACGCGGTCTTGTGTGGAATAGTTTTTGGACAAATGACTCCATTGTAGTGTTAATCCTTCGACTTGTGTCTTTTTCCGTCTCAATCTCAAAACAAAACAAATAAGGCAATCTTGTAATTTTACGACATCACGTCGGGGTCACCAGTTTAGGAGATGCCTTTTGTAAATCCTGTAGAGGCTTGTATTTGAGACGATGACGAGGCAACTTGGTAGATATTTGAACGCGGTCTTGCGTGGAATAGTTTTTGGACAAATGACTCCACTGTAGTGTTACTCTTTCGACTTGTGTCTTTTTCCGTCTCAATCTCAAAACAAATAAGGCAATCTTGTAATTTTACGACATCACTTTGGGGCCACCAGTTAAGGAGATGTCTTTTAAAAATCCTGTTGAGGCTTGTATTTGAGACAATGATGAGGCATCTTGGCAGATATTTAAACGCGGTCTTGTGTGGAATAGTTTTTGGACAAATGATTCCATTGTAGTGTTACTCCTTCGACTTGGGTCTTTTTCCGTCTCAATCCCAAAACAAAACAAATAAGGCAATCTTGTAATTTTACGATATTACGTCGGGGTCACCAGTTAGGTGATGCCTTTTGTAAATCCTGTAGAGGCTTGTATTTGAGACAATGACGAGGCAACTTGGTATATATTTAAACGCGGTCTTGTGTGGAATAGTTTTTGGACAAATGACTCCATTGTAGTGTTACTTCTTCGACTTGAGTCTTTTTCCGTATCAATCTCAAAACAAAACAAATAAGGTTATCTTGTAATTTTACGAAATCACGTTGGGGTCACCAGTTTAGGAGATGTCTTTTGAAAATCCTGTAGAGGCTTTTACTTGAGATGATGACGAGGAAACTTAGTTCATATTTAAACGCGGTCTTGTGTGGAATAGTTTTTGGACAAATGACTCCACTGTAGTGTTACTCCTTCGACTTGAGTCTTTTTCCGTATCAATCTTAAAACAAAACAAATAAGGTTATCTTGTAATTTTACGACATCACTTTGGGGCCACCAGTTAAGGAGATGTCTTTTGAAAATCCTGTAGAGGCTTGTACTTGAAACAATGACGAGGAAACTTAGTTGATATTTAAACGCGGTCTTGTGCCTTTTGAAAATTCTGTAGAGGCTTTTACTTGAGACGATGACGAGGAAACTTTGTAGATATTTAAACGCGGTCTTGTGTGGAATAGTTTTTGGACAAGTGACTCCATTGTAGTGTTACTCCTTCGACTTGAGCCTTTTTCCGTATCAATCTCAAAACAAAACAAATAAGGTTATCTTGTAATTTTACGAAATCACGTTGGGGTCACCAGTTAAGGAGATGTCTTTTGAAAATCCTGTAGAGGCTTGTACTTGAAACAATGACGAGGAAACTTAGTTGATATTTAAACGCGATCTTGTGCCTTTTGAAAATTCTGTAGAGGCTTTTACTTGAGACGATGACGAGGAAACTTGGTAGATATTTAAACGCGGTCTTGTGTGGAATAGTTTTTGGACTAATTACTCCATTGTAGTGTTACTCCTTCGACTTGAGTCTTTTTCCGTCTCAATCTCAAAACAAAACGAATAAGGTAATCTTGTAATTTTTACGAAATCACGTTGGGGTCACCAGTTTAGGAGATGCCTTTTGTAGATCCCGTAGAGGCTTGAACTTGAGACGATGACGAGGCAACTTAGTAGATATTTTTAACGCCGTCTTGTGCCTTTTGAAAATCCTGTAGAGGTTTTTACTTGAGACGATGTCGAGAAAACATGGTAGATATTTAAACGCGGTCTTGTGTGGAATAGTTTTTGGACAAGTGACTCCACTGTAGTGTGAATCCTTCGACTTGTGTCTTTTTCTGTCTCAATCTCAAAACAAAACAAATAAGGCAATCTTGTAATTTTACGACATCACGTCGGGGTCACCAGTTAGGAGATGCCTTTTGTAAATCCTGTAGAGGCTTGTATTTGAGACAATGATGAGGCATCTTGGTATATATTTAAACGCGGTCTTGTGTGGAATAGTTTTTGGACAAATGACTCCATTGTAGTGTTACTTCTTCGACTTGAGTCTTTTTCCGTATCAATCTCAAAACAAAACAAATAAGGTTATCTTGTAATTTTACGAAATCACGTTGGGGTCACCAGTTAAGGAGATGTCTTTTGAAAATCCTGTAGAGGCTTGTACTTGAAACAATGACGAGGAAACTTGGTTGATATTTTTAACGCCGTCTTGTGCCTTTTGAAAATCCTGTAGAGGTTTTTACTTGAGACGATGTCGAGAAAACATGGTAGATATTTAAACGCGGTCTTGTGTGGAATAGTTTTTGGACAAATGATTCCATTGTAGTGTTACTCCTTCGACTTGGGTCTTTTTCCGTCTCAATCCCAAAACAAAACAAATAAGGCAATCTTGTAATTTTACGATATTACGTCGGGGTCACCAGTTAGGAGATGCCTTTTGTAAATTCTGTTGAGCCTTGTATTTGAGACAATGACGAGGCGACTTGGTATATATTTAAATGCGGTCTTGTGTGGAATAGTTTTTGGACAAGTGACTCCACTGTAGTGTTACTCTTTCGACTTGTGTCTTTTTCCGTCTTAATCTCAAAACAAAACGAATAAGGTAATCTTGTAATTTTTACGAAATCACGTTGGGGTCACCAGTTTAGGAGATGCCTTTTGTAGATCCCGTAGAGGCTTGAACTTGAGACGATGACGAGGCAACTTAGTAGATATTTAAACGCGGTCTTATGTGGAATAGATTTTGGACAAATGACTCCACTGTAGTGTAAATCCTTCGACTTGTGTCTTTTTCCGTCTCAATCTCAAAACAAATAAGGCAATCTTGTAAGTTTACTACATCACGTCGAGGTCACTAGTTAAGGAGATGTCTTTTGAAAATCCTGTAGAGGCTTGTACTTGAAACAATGACGAGGAAACTTGGTTGTTATTTTTAACGCCGTCTTGTGCCTTTTGAAAATCCTGTAGAGGTTTTTACTTGAGACGATGTCGAGAAAACATGGTAGATATTTAAACGCGGTCTTGTGTGGAATAGTTTTTGGACAAGTGACTCCACTGTAGTGTGAATCCTTCGACTTGTGTCTTTCTCCGTCTCAATCCCAAAACAAAACAAATAAGGCAAACTTGTTATTTTACGACATCACGTCGGGGTCACCAGTTAGGAGATGCCTTTTGTAAATTCTGTTGAGCCTTGTATTTGAGACAATGACGAGGCGACTTGGTATATATTTAAATGCGGTCTTGTGTGGAATAGTTTTTGGACAAGTGACTCCACTGTAGTGTAAATCCTTCGACTTGTGTCTTTTTCCGTCTCAATCTCAAAACAAATAAGGCAATCTTGTAAGTTTACTACATCACGTCGAGGTCACTAGTTAAGGAGATGTCTTTTGAAAATCCTGTAGAGGCTTGTACTTGAAACAATGACGAGGAAACTTGGTTGTTATTTTTAACGCCGTCTTGTGCCTTTTGAAAATCCTGTAGAGGTTTTTACTTGAGACGATGTTGAGAAAACATGGTAGATATTTAAACGCGGTCTTGTGTGGAATAGTTTTTGGACAAATGACTCCATTGTAGTGTTAATCCTTCGACTTGTGTCTTTTTCCGTCTCAATCTCAAAACAAAACAAATAAGGCAATCTTGTAATTTTACGACATCACGTCGGGGTCACCAGTTTAGGAGATGCCTTTTGTAAATCCTGTAGAGGCTTGTATTTGAGACGATGACGAGGCAACTTGGTAGATATTTGAACGCGGTCTTGTGTGGAATAGTTTTTGGACAAATGACTCCATTGTAGTGTTAATCCTTCGACTTGTGTCTTTTTCCGTCTCAATCTCAAAACAAAACAAATAAGGCAATCTTGTAATTTTACGACATCACGTCGGGGTCACCAGTTTAGGAGATGCCTTTTGTAAATCCTGTAGAGGCTTGTATTTGAGACGATGACGAGGCAACTTGGTAGATATTTGAACGCGGTCTTGCGTGGAATAGTTTTTGGACAAATGACTCCACTGTAGTGTTACTCTTTCGACTTGTGTCTTTTTCCGTCTCAATCTCAAAACAAATAAGGCAATCTTGTAATTTTACGACATCACGTCGGGGTCACCAGTTAGGAGATGCCTTTTGTAAATTCTGTTGAGCCTTGTATTTGAGACAATGACGAGGCGACTTGGTATATATTTAAACGCGGTCTTGTGTGGAATAGTTTTTGGACAAGTGACTCCACTGTAGTGTTACTCTTTCGACTTGTGTCTTTTTCCGTCTTAATCTCAAAACAAATAAGGCAATCTTGTAATTTTACGACATCACTTTGGGGCCACCAGTTAAGGAGATGTCTTTTGAAAATCCTGTAGAGGCTTGTACTTGAAACAATGACGAGGAAACTTAGTTGATATTTAAACGCGGTCTTGTGCCTTTTGAAAATGCTGTAGAGGCTTTTACTTGAGACGATGACGAGGAAACTTGGTAGATATTTAAACGCGGTCTTGTGGAATAGTTTTTGGACAAATGATTCCATTGTAGTGTTACTCCTTCGACTTGGGTCTTTTTCCGTCTCAATCCCAAAACAAAACAAATAAGGCAATCTTGTAATTTTACGATATTACGTCGGGGTCACCAGTTAGGTGATGCCTTTTGTAAATCCTGTAGAGGCTTGTATTTGAGACAATGACGAGGCAACTTGGTATATATTTAAACGCGGTCTTGTGTGGAATAGTTTTTGGACAAATGACTCCATTGTAGTGTTACTTCTTCGACTTGAGTCTTTTTCCGTATCAATCTCAAAACAAAACAAATAAGGTTATCTTGTAATTTTACGAAATCACGTTGGGGTCACCAGTTTAGGAGATGTCTTTTGAAAATCCTGTAGAGGCTTTTACTTGAGATGATGACGAGGAAACTTAGTTCATATTTAAACGCGGTCTTGTGTGGAATAGTTTTTGGACAAATGACTCCACTGTAGTGTTACTCCTTCGACTTGAGTCTTTTTCCGTATCAATCTTAAAACAAAACAAATAAGGTTATCTTGTAATTTTACGACATCACTTTGGGGCCACCAGTTAAGGAGATGTCTTTTGAAAATCCTGTAGAGGCTTGTACTTGAAACAATGACGAGGAAACTTAGTTGATATTTAAACGCGGTCTTGTGCCTTTTGAAAATTCTGTAGAGGCTTTTACTTGAGACGATGACGAGGAAACTTTGTAGATATTTAAACGCGGTCTTGTGTGGAATAGTTTTTGGACAAGTGACTCCATTGTAGTGTTACTCCTTCGACTTGAGCCTTTTTCCGTATCAATCTCAAAACAAAACAAATAAGGTTATCTTGTAATTTTACGAAATCACGTTGGGGTCACCAGTTAGGAGATGCCTTTTGTAAATCCTGTAGAGCCTTGTATTTGAGACAATGACGAGGCGACTTGGTATATATTTAAACGCGGTCTTGTGTGGAATAGTTTTTGGACAAATGACTCCATTGTAGTGTTACTCCTTCGACTTGAGTCTTTTTCCGTATCAATCTCAAAACAAAACAAATAAGGTTATCTTGTAATTTTACGAAATCACGTTGGGGTCACCAGTTAAGGAGATGTCTTTTGAAAATCCTGTAGAGGCTTGTACTTGAAACAATGACGAGGAAACTTAGTTGATATTTAAACGCGGTCTTGTGCCTTTTGAAAATTCTGTAGAGGCTTTTACTTGAGACGATGACGAGGAAACTTGGTAGATATTTAAACGCGGTCTTGTGTGGAATAGTTTTTGGACTAATTACTCCATTGTAGTGTTACTCCTTCGACTTGAGTCTTTTTCCGTCTCAATCTCAAAACAAAACGAATAAGGTAATCTTGTAATTTTACGACATCACGTCGGGGTCACCAGTTAGGAGATGCCTTTTGTAAATTCTGTTGAGCCTTGTATTTGAGACAATGACGAGGCGACTTGGTATATATTTAAATGCGGTCTTGTGTGGAATAGTTTTTGGACAAGTGACTCCACTGTAGTGTTACTCTTTCGACTTGTGTCTTTTTCCGTCTTAATCTCAAAACAAATAAGGCAATCTTGTAATTTTACGACATCACTTTGGGGCCACCAGTTAAGGAGATGTCTTTTGAAAATCCTGTAGAGGCTTGTACTTGAAACAATGACGAGGAAACTTAGTTGATATTTAAACGCGGTCTTGTGCCTTTTGAAAATGCTGTAGAGGCTTTTACTTGAGACGATGACGAGGAAACTTGGTAGATATTTAAACGCGGTCTTGTGTGGAATAGTTTTTGGACTAATTACTCCATTGTAGTGTAAATCCTTCGACTTGTGTCTTTTTCCGTCTCAATCTCAAAACAAATAAGGCAATCTTGTAAGTTTACTACATCACGTCGAGGTCACTAGTTAAGGAGATGTCTTTTGAAAATCCTGTAGAGGCTTGTACTTGAAACAATGACGAGGAAACTTGGTTGATATTTTTAACGCCGTCTTGTGCCTTTTGAAAATCCTGTAGAGGCTTTTACTTGAGACAATGACGAGGCGACTTGGTATATATTTAAACGCGGTCTTGTGTGGAATAGTTTTTGGACAAATGACTCCATTGTATTGTTACTCCTTCGACTTGAGTCTTTTTCCGTATCAATCTCAAAACAAAACAAATAAGGTTATCTTGTAATTTTACGAAATCACGTTGGGGTCACCAGTTAAGGAGATGTCTTTTGAAAATCCTGTACAGGCTTGTACTTGAAACAATGACGAGGAAACTTAGTTGATATTTAAACGCGGTCTTGTGCCTTTTGAAAATTCTGTAGAGGCTTTTACTTGAGACGATGACGAGGAAACTTGGTAGATATTTAAACGCGGTCTTGTGTGGAATAGTTTTTGGACTAATTACTCCATTGTAGTGTTACTCCTTCGACTTGAGTCTTTTTCCGTCTCAATCTCAAAACAAAACGAATAAGGTAATCTTGTAATTTTTACGAAATCACGTTGGGGTCACCAGTTTAGGAGATGCCTTTTGTAGATCCCGTAGAGGCTTGAACTTGAGACGATGACGAGGCAACTTAGTAGATATTTAAACGCGGTCTTATGTGGAATAGATTTTGGACAAATGACTCCACTGTAGTGTAAATCCTTCGACTTGTGTCTTTTTCCGTCTCAATCTCAAAACAAATAAGGCAATCTTGTAAGTTTACTACATCACGTCGAGGTCACTAGTTAAGGAGATGTCTTTTGAAAATCCTGTAGAGGCTTGTACTTGAAACAATGACGAGGAAACTTGGTTGATATTTTTAACGCCGTCTTGTGCCTTTTGAAAATCCTGTAGAGGTTTTTACTTGAGACGATGTCGAGAAAACATGGTAGATATTTAAACGCGGTCTTGTGTGGAATAGTTTTTGGACAAGTGACTCCACTGTAGTGTGAATCCTTCGACTTGTGTCTTTTTCTGTCTCAATCTCAAAACAAAACAAATAAGGCAATCTTGTAATTTTACGACATCACGTCGGGGTCACCAGTTAGGAGATGCCTTTTGTAAATCCTGTAGAGGCTTGTATTTGAGACAATGATGAGGCATCTTGGCAGATATTTAAACGCGGTCTTGTGTGGAATAGTTTTTGGACAAATGATTCCATTGTAGTGTTACTCCTTCGACTTGGGTCTTTTTCCGTCTCAATCCCAAAACAAAACAAATAAGGCAATCTTGTAATTTTACGATATTACGTCGGGGTCACCAGTTAGGTGATGCCTTTTGTAAATCCTGTAGAGGCTTGTATTTGAGACAATGACGAGGCAACTTGGTATATATTTAAACGCGGTCTTGTGTGGAATAGTTTTTGGACAAATGACTCCATTGTAGTGTTACTTCTTCGACTTGAGTCTTTTTCCGTATCAATCTCAAAACAAAACAAATAAGGTTATCTTGTAATTTTACGAAATCACGTTGGGGTCACCAGTTAAGGAGATGTCTTTTGAAAATCCTGTAGAGGCTTGTACTTGAAACAATGACGAGGAAACTTAGTTGATATTTAAACGCGATCTTGTGCCTTTTGAAAATTCTGTAGAGGCTTTTACTTGAGACGATGACGAGGAAACTTGGTAGATATTTAAACGCGGTCTTGTGTGGAATAGTTTTTGGACTAATTACTCCACTCTAGTGTTACTCCTTCGACTTTTGTCTTTTTCCGTCTCAATCTCAAAACAAAACAATTAAGACAATCTTGTAATTTTACGACATCACGTCGGGGTCACCAGTTTAGGAGATGCCTTTTGTAGATCCCGTAGAGGCTTGTACTTGAGACGATGACGAGGAAACTTGGTAGATATTGAAACGCGGTCTTGTGTGGAATATTTTTGGACAAATGACTCCACTGTAGTGTTACTCCTTCGACTTGTCTTTTTCCGTCCCTATCTCAAAACAAAACAAATAAGGCAATCTTGTAATTTAACGACATCACGTCGGTACCAGTTCAGTAATTCCTGTAGAGGCTTGTATTTGAGACAATGACGAGGCAACTTGGTATATATTTAAACGCGATCTTGTGTGGTATAGTTTTTGGACAAATGATTCCACTCTAGTGTTACTCCTTCGACTTTTGTCTTTTTCCGTCTCAATCTCAAAACAAAACAATTAAGACAATCTTATAATTTTACGAAATCACGTCGGGGTCATCAGTTTAGGAGATGCCTTTTGTAGATCCCGTAGAGGCTTGTACTTGAGACGATGACGAGGAAACTTGGTAGATATTGAAACGCGGTCTTGTGTGGAATAGTTTTTGGACAAATGACTCCAATGTAGTGTTACTCCTTCGACTTGTCTTTTTCCTTCCCTATCTCAAAACAAAACAAATAAGGCAATCTTGTAATTTAACGACATCACGTCGGTACCAGTTCAGTAATTCCTGTAGAGGCTTGTATTTGAGACGATGATGAGGCATCTTGGCAGATATTTAAACGCGGTCTTGTGGAATAGTTTTTGGACAAATGATTCCATTGTAGTGTTACTCCTTCGACTTGGGTCTTTTTCCGTCTCAATCCCAAAACAAAACAAATAAGGCAATCTTGTAATTTTACGATATTACGTCGGGGTCACCAGTTAGGTGATGCCTTTTGTAAATCCTGTAGAGGCTTGTATTTGAGACAATGACGAGGCAACTTGGTATATTTTTAAACGCGGTATTGTGTGGAATAGTTTTTGGACAAATGACTCCATTGTAGTGTTACTCCTTCGACTTGAGTCTTTTTCCGTCTCAATCTCAAAACAAAACGAATAAGGTAATCTTGTAATTTTTACGAAATCACGTTGGGGTCACCAGTTTAGGAGATGCCTTTTGTAGATCCCGTAGAGGCTTGAACTTGAGACAATGACGAGGCGACTTGGTATATATTTAAACGCGGTCTTGTGTGGAATAGTTTTTGGACAAATGACTCCATTGTAGTGTTACTCCTTCGACTTGAGTCTTTTTCCGTATCAATCTCAAAACAAAACAAATAAGGTTATCTTGTAATTTTACGAAATCACGTTGGGGTCACCAGTTAAGGAGATGTCTTTTGAAAATCCTGTAGAGGCTTGTACTTGAAACAATGACGAGGAAACTTAGTTGATATTTAAACGCGGTCTTGTGCCTTTTGAAAATTCTGTAGAGGCTTTTACTTGAGACGATGACGAGGAAACTTGGTAGATATTTAAACGCGGTCTTGTGTGGAATAGTTTTTGGACTAATTACTCCATTGTAGTGTTACTCCTTCGACTTGAGTCTTTTTCCGTCTCAATCTCAAAACAAAACGAATAAGGTAATCTTGTAATTTTTACGAAATCACGTTGGGGTCACCAGTTTAGGAGATGCCTTTTGTAGATCCCGTAGAGGCTTGAACTTGAGACGATGACGAGGCAACTTAGTAGATATTTAAACGCGGTCTTATGTGGAATAGATTTTGGACAAATGACTCCACTGTAGTGTAAATCCTTCGACTTGTGTCTTTTTCCGTCTCAATCTCAAAACAAATAAGGCAATCTTGTAAGTTTACTACATCACGTCGAGGTCACTAGTTAAGGAGATGTCTTTTGAAAATCCTGTAGAGGCTTGTACTTGAAACAATGACGAGGAAACTTGGTTGATATTTTTAACGCCGTCTTGTGCCTTTTGAAAATCCTGTAGAGGTTTTTACTTGAGACGATGTCGAGAAAACATGGTAGATATTTAAACGCGGTCTTGTGTGGAATAGTTTTTGGACAAGTGACTCCACTGTAGTGTGAATCCTTCGACTTGTGTCTTTTTCTGTCTCAATCTCAAAACAAAACAAATAAGGCAATCTTGTAATTTTACGAAATCACGTTGGGGTCACCAGTTAGGAGATGCCTTTTGTAAATCCTGTAGAGCCTTGTATTTGAGACAATGACGAGGCGACTTGGTATATATTTAAACGCGGTCTTGTGTGGAATAGTTTTTGGACAAATGACTCCATTGTAGTGTTACTCCTTCGACTTGAGTCTTTTTCCGTATCAATCTCAAAACAAAACAAATAAGGTTATCTTGTAATTTTACGAAATCACGTTGGGGTCACCAGTTAAGGAGATGTCTTTTGAAAATCCTGTAGAGGCTTGTACTTGAAACAATGACGAGGAAACTTAGTTGATATTTAAACGCGGTCTTGTGCCTTTTGAAAATTCTGTAGAGGCTTTTACTTGAGACGATGACGAGGAAACTTGGTAGATATTTAAACGCGGTCTTGTGTGGAATAGTTTTTGGACTAATTACTCCATTGTAGTGTTACTCCTTCGACTTGAGTCTTTTTCCGTCTCAATCTCAAAACAAAACGAATAAGGTAATCTTGTAATTTTTACGAAATCACGTTGGGGTCACCAGTTTAGGAGATGCCTTTTGTAGATCCCGTAGAGGCTTGAACTTGAGACGATGACGAGGCAACTTAGTAGATATTTTTAACGCCGTCTTGTGCCTTTTGAAAATCCTGTAGAGGTTTTTACTTGAGACGATGTCGAGAAAACATGGTAGATATTTAAACGCGGTCTTGTGTGGAATAGTTTTTGGACAAGTGACTCCACTGTAGTGTGAATCCTTCGACTTGTGTCTTTTTCTGTCTCAATCTCAAAACAAAACAAATAAGGCAATCTTGTAATTTTACGACATCACGTCGGGGTCACCAGTTAGGAGATGCCTTTTGTAAATCCTGTAGAGGCTTGTATTTGAGACAATGATGAGGCATCTTGGTATATATTTAAACGCGGTCTTGTGTGGAATAGTTTTTGGACAAATGACTCCATTGTAGTGTTACTTCTTCGACTTGAGTCTTTTTCCGTATCAATCTCAAAACAAAACAAATAAGGTTATCTTGTAATTTTACGAAATCACGTTGGGGTCACCAGTTAAGGAGATGTCTTTTGAAAATCCTGTAGAGGCTTGTACTTGAAACAATGACGAGGAAACTTGGTTGATATTTTTAACGCCGTCTTGTGCCTTTTGAAAATCCTGTAGAGGTTTTTACTTGAGACGATGTCGAGAAAACATGGTAGATATTTAAACGCGGTCTTGTGTGGAATAGTTTTTGGACAAATGATTCCATTGTAGTGTTACTCCTTCGACTTGGGTCTTTTTCCGTCTCAATCCCAAAACAAAACAAATAAGGCAATCTTGTAATTTTACGATATTACGTCGGGGTCACCAGTTAGGAGATGCCTTTTGTAAATTCTGTTGAGCCTTGTATTTGAGACAATGACGAGGCGACTTGGTATATATTTAAATGCGGTCTTGTGTGGAATAGTTTTTGGACAAGTGACTCCACTGTAGTGTTACTCTTTCGACTTGTGTCTTTTTCCGTCTTAATCTCAAAACAAATAAGGCAATCTTGTAATTTTACGACATCACTTTGGGGCCACCAGTTAAGGAGATGTCTTTTGAAAATCCTGTAGAGGCTTGTACTTGAAACAATGACGAGGAAACTTAGTTGATATTTAAACGCGGTCTTGTGCCTTTTGAAAATGCTGTAGAGGCTTTTACTTGAGACGATGACGAGGAAACTTGGTAGATATTTAAACGCGGTCTTGTGTGGAATAGTTTTTGGACTAATTACTCCATTGTAGTGTAAATCCTTCGACTTGTGTCTTTTTCCGTCTCAATCTCAAAACAAATAAGGCAATCTTGTAAGTTTACTACATCACGTCGAGGTCACTAGTTAAGGAGATGTCTTTTGAAAATCCTGTAGAGGCTTGTACTTGAAACAATGACGAGGAAACTTGGTTGATATTTTTAACGCCGTCTTGTGCCTTTTGAAAATCCTGTAGAGGCTTTTACTTGAGACAATGACGAGGCGACTTGGTATATATTTAAACGCGGTCTTGTGTGGAATAGTTTTTGGACAAATGACTCCATTGTATTGTTACTCCTTCGACTTGAGTCTTTTTCCGTATCAATCTCAAAACAAAACAAATAAGGTTATCTTGTAATTTTACGAAATCACGTTGGGGTCACCAGTTAAGGAGATGTCTTTTGAAAATCCTGTAGAGGCTTGTACTTGAAACAATGACGAGGAAACTTAGTTGATATTTAAACGCGGTCTTGTGCCTTTTGAAAATTCTGTAGAGGCTTTTACTTGAGACGATGACGAGGAAACTTGGTAGATATTTAAACGCGGTCTTGTGTGGAATAGTTTTTGGACTAATTACTCCATTGTAGTGTTACTCCTTCGACTTGAGTCTTTTTCCGTCTCAATCTCAAAACAAAACGAATAAGGTAATCTTGTAATTTTTACGAAATCACGTTGGGGTCACCAGTTTAGGAGATGCCTTTTGTAGATCCCGTAGAGGCTTGAACTTGAGACGATGACGAGGCAACTTAGTAGATATTTAAACGCGGTCTTATGTGGAATAGATTTTGGACAAATGACTCCACTGTAGTGTAAATCCTTCGACTTGTGTCTTTTTCCGTCTCAATCTCAAAACAAATAAGGCAATCTTGTAAGTTTACTACATCACGTCGAGGTCACTAGTTAAGGAGATGTCTTTTGAAAATCCTGTAGAGGCTTGTACTTGAAACAATGACGAGGAAACTTGGTTGATATTTTTAACGCCGTCTTGTGCCTTTTGAAAATCCTGTAGAGGTTTTTACTTGAGACGATGTCGAGAAAACATGGTAGATATTTAAACGCGGTCTTGTGTGGAATAGTTTTTGGACAAGTGACTCCACTGTAGTGTGAATCCTTCGACTTGTGTCTTTTTCTGTCTCAATCTCAAAACAAAACAAATAAGGCAATCTTGTAATTTTACGACATCACGTCGGGGTCACCAGTTAGGAGATGCCTTTTGTAAATCCTGTAGAGGCTTGTATTTGAGACAATGATGAGGCATCTTGGCAGATATTTAAACGCGGTCTTGTGTGGAATAGTTTTTGGACAAATGATTCCATTGTAGTGTTACTCCTTCGGTTTGGGTCTTTTTCCGTCTCAATCCCAAAACAAAACAAATAAGGCAATCTTGTAATTTTACGATATTACGTCGGGGTCACCAGTTAGGTGATGCCTTTTGTAAATCCTGTAGAGGCTTGTATTTGAGACAATGACGAGGCAACTTGGTATATATTTAAACGCGGTCTTGTGTGGAATAGTTTTTGGACAAATGACTCCATTGTAGTGTTACTTCTTCGACTTGAGTCTTTTTCCGTATCAATCTCAAAACAAAACAAATAAGGTTATCTTGTAATTTTACGAAATCACGTTGGGGTCACCAGTTAAGGAGATGTCTTTTGAAAATCCTGTAGAGGCTTGTACTTGAAACAATGACGAGGAAACTTAGTTGATATTTAAACGCGATCTTGTGCCTTTTGAAAATTCTGTAGAGGCTTTTACTTGAGACGATGACGAGGAAACTTGGTAGATATTTAAACGCGGTCTTGTGTGGAATAGTTTTTGGACTAATTACTCCATTGTAGTGTTACTCCTTCGACTTGAGTCTTTTTCCGTCTCAATCTCAAAACAAAACGAATAAGGTAATCTTGTAATTTTTACGAAATCACGTTGGGGTCACCAGTTTAGGAGATGCCTTTTGTAGATCCCGTAGAGGCTTGAACTTGAGACGATGACGAGGCAACTTAGTAGATATTTAAACGCGGTCTTATGTGGAATAGATTTTGGACAAATGACTCCACTGTAGTGTAAATCCTTCGACTTGTGTCTTTTTCCGTCTCAATCTCAAAACAAATAAGGCAATCTTGTAAGTTTACTACATCACGTCGAGGTCACTAGTTAAGGAGATGTCTTTTGAAAATCCTGTAGAGGCTTGTACTTGAAACAATGACGAGGAAACTTGGTTGATATTTTTAACGCAGTCTTGTGCCTTTTGAAAATCCTGTAGAGGTTTTTACTTGAGACGATGTCGAGAAAACATGGTAGATATTTAAACGCGGTCTTGTGTGGAATAGTTTTTGGACAAGTGACTCCACTGTAGTGTGAATCCTTCGACTTGTGTCTTTCTCCGTCTCAATCCCAAAACAAAACAAATAAGGCAAACTTGTAATTTTACGACATCACGTCGGGGTCACCAGTTAGGAGATGCCTTTTGTAAATTCTGTTGAGCCTTGTATTTGAGACAATGACGAGGCGACTTGGTATATATTTAAACGCGGTCTTGTGTGGAATAGTTTTTGGACAAGTGACTCCACTATAGTGTTACTCTTTCGACTTGTGTCTTTTTCCGTCTTAATCTCAAAACAAATAAGGCAATCTTGTAATTTTACGACATCACTTTGGGGCCACCAGTTAAGGAGATGTCTTTTGAAAATCCTGTAGAGGCTTGTACTTGAAACAATGACGAGGAAACTTAGTTGATATTTAAACGCGGACTTGTGCCTTTTGAAAATGCTGTAGAGGCTTTTACTTGAGACGATGTCGAGAAAACATGGTAGATATTTAAACGCAGTCTTGTGTGGAATAGTTTTTGGACAAGTGACTCCACTGTAGTGTGAATCCTTCGACTTGTGTCTTTTTCTGTCTCAATCTCAAAACAAAACAAATAAGGCAATCTTGTAATTTTACGACATCACATCGGGGTCACCAGTTTAGGAGATGCCTTTTGTAAATCCTGTAGAGGCTTGTATTTGAGACAATGACGAGGCAACTTGGTATATATTTAAACGCGGTCTTGTGTGGAATAGTTTTTGGACAAATGACTCCATTGTAGTGTTACTCCTTCGACTTGTCTTTTTCCGTATCAATCTCAAAACAAAACAAATAAGGTTATCTTGTAATTTTACGAAATCACGTTGGGGTCACCAGTTTAGGAGATGTCTTTTGAAAATCCTGTAGAGGCTTTTACTTGAGATGATGACGAGGAAACTTGGTAGATATTCAAACCCGATCTTGTGTGGTATAGTTTTTTGGACAAATGATTCCATTCTAGTGTTACTCCTTCGACTTGGATCTTTTTCCGTCTCAATCCCAAAACAAAACAAATAAGGCAATCTTGTAATTTTACGATATTACGTCGGGGTCACCAGTTAGGTGATGCCTTTTTTAAATCCTGTAGAGGCTTGTATTTGAGACAATGACGAGGCAACTTGTTATATATGTAAACGCGGTCTTGTGTGGAATAGTTTTTGGACAAATGACTCCATTGTAGTGTTACTCCTTCGACTTGTCTTTTTCCGTCGCTATCTCAAAACAAAACAAATAAGGCAATCTTGTAATTTAACGACATCACGTCGGTACCAGTTCAGTAATTCCTGTAGAGGCTTGTATTTGAGACGATGATGAGGCATCTTGGCAGATATTCAAACGCGATCTTGTGTGGTATAGTTTTTTGGACAAATGATTCCACTCTAGTGTTACTCCTTCGACTTGGGTCTTTTTCCGTCTCAATCCCAAAACAAAACAAATAAGGCAATCTTGTAATTTTACGATATTACGTCGGGGTCACCAGTTAGGTGATGCCTTTTGTAAATCCTGTAGAGGCTTGTATTTGAGACAGTGACGAGACAACTTGGTATATATTTAAACGCGATCTTGTGTGGTATAGTTTTTGGACAAATGATTCCACTCTAGTGTTACTCCTTCGACTTTTGTCTTTTTCCGTCTCAATCTCAAAACAAAACAATTAAGACAATCTTGTAATTTTACGACATCACGTCGGGGTCACCAGTTTAGGAGATGCCTTTTGTAGATCCCGTAGAGGCTTGTACTTGAGACGATGACGAGGAAACTTGGTAGATATTGAAACGCGGTCTTGTGTGGAATATTTTTGGACAAATGACTCCACTGTAGTGTTACTCCTTCGACTTGTCTTTTTCCGTCCCTATCTCAAAACAAAACAAATAAGGCAATCTTGTAATTTAACGACATCACGTCGGTACCAGTTCAGTAATTCCTGTAGAGGCTTGTATTTGAGACAATGACGAGGCAACTTGGTATATATTTAAACGCGATCTTGTGTGGTATAGTTTTTGGACAAATGATTCCACTCTAGTGTTACTCCTTCGACTTTTGTCTTTTTCCGTCTCAATCTCAAAACAAAACAATTAAGACAATCTTATAATTTTACGAAATCACGTCGGGGTCACCAGTTTAGGAGATGCCTTTTGTAGATCCCGTAGAGGCTTGTACTTGAGACGATGACGAGGAAACTTGGTAGATATTGAAACGCGGTCTTGTGTGGAATAGTTTTTGGACAAATGACTCCAATGTAGTGTTACTCCTTCGACTTGTCTTTTTCCTTCCCTATCTCAAAACAAAACAAATAAGGCAATCTTGTAATTTAACGACATCACGTCGGTACCAGTTCAGTAATTCCTGTAGAGGCTTGTATTTGAGACGATGATGAGGCATCTTGGCAGATATTTAAACGCGGTCTTGTGGAATAGTTTTTGGACAAATGATTCCATTGTAGTGTTACTCCTTCGACTTGGGTCTTTTTCCGTCTCAATCCCAAAACAAAACAAATAAGGCAATCTTGTAATTTTACGATATTACGTCGGGGTCACCAGTTAGGTGATGCCTTTTGTAAATCCTGTAGAGGCTTGTATTTGAGACAATGACGAGGCAACTTGGTATATTTTTAAACGCGGTCTTGTGTGGAATAGTTTTTGGACAAATGACTCCATTGTAGTGTTACTCCTTCGACTTGAGTCTTTTACCGTCTCAATCTCAAAACAAAACGAATAAGGTAATCTTGTAATTTTTACGAAATCACGTTGGGGTCACCAGTTTAGGAGATGCCTTTTGTAGATCCCGTAGAGGCTTGAACTTGAGACGATGACGAGGCAACTTAGTAGATATTTAAACGCGGTCTTATGTGGAATAGATTTTGGACAAATGACTCCACTGTAGTGTAAATCCTTCGACTTGTGTCTTTTTCCGTCTCAATCTCAAAACAAATAAGGCAATCTTGTAAGTTTACTACATCACGTCGAGGTCACTAGTTAAGGAGATGTCTTTTGAAAATCCTGTAGAGGCTTGTACTTGAAACAATGACGAGGAAACTTGGTTGTTATTTTTAACGCCGTCTTGTGCCTTTTGAAAATCCTGTAGAGGTTTTTACTTGAGACGATGTCGAGAAAACATGGTAGATATTTAAACGCGGTCTTGTGTGGAATAGTTTTTGGACAAGTGACTCCACTGTAGTGTGAATCCTTCGACTTGTGTCTTTCTCCGTCTCAATCCCAAAACAAAACAAATAAGGCAAACTTGTTATTTTACGACATCACGTCGGGGTCACCAGTTAGGAGATGCCTTTTGTAAATTCTGTTGAGCCTTGTATTTGAGACAATGACGAGGCGACTTGGTATATATTTAAATGCGGTCTTGTGTGGAATAGTTTTTGGACAAGTGACTCCACTGTAGTGTTACTCTTTCGACTTGTGTCTTTTTCCGTCTTAATCTCAAAACAAATAAGGCAATCTTGTAATTTTACGACATCACTTTGGGGCCACCAGTTAAGGAGATGTCTTTTGAAAATCCTGTAGAGGCTTGTACTTGAAACAATGACGAGGAAACTTAGTTGATATTTAAACGCGGTCTTGTGCCTTTTGAAAATGCTGTAGAGGCTTTTACTTGAGACGATGACGAGGAAACTTGGTAGATATTTAAACGCGGTCTTGTGTGGAATAGTTTTTGGACAAGTGACTCCACTGTAGTGTGAATCCTTCGACTTGTGTCTTTCTCCGTCTCAATCCCAAAACAAAACAAATAAGGCAAACTTGTAATTTTACGACATCACGTCGGGGTCACCAGTTAGGAGATGCCTTTTGTAAATTCTGTAGAGCCTTATATTTGAGACAATGACGAGGCGACTTGGTATATATTTAAACGCGGTCTTGTGTGGAATAGTTTTTGGACAAATGACTCCATTGTAGTGTTAATCCTTCGACTTGTGTCTTTTTCCGTCTCAATCTCAAAACAAAACAAATAAGGCAATCTTGTAATTTTACGACATCACGTCGGGGTCACCAGTTTAGGAGATGCCTTTTGTAAATCCTGTAGAGGCTTGTATTTGAGACGATGACGAGGCAACTTGGTAGATATTTGAACGCGGTCTTGCGTGGAATAGTTTTTGGACAAATGACTCCACTGTAGTGTTACTCTTTCGACTTGTGTCTTTTTCCGTCTCAATCTCAAAACAAATAAGGCAATCTTGTAATTTTACGACATCACTTTGGGGCCACCAGTTAAGGAGATGTCTTTTAAAAATCCTGTTGAGGCTTGTATTTGAGACAATGATGAGGCATCTTGGCAGATATTTAAACGCGGTCTTGTGTGGAATAGTTTTTGGACAAATGATTCCATTGTAGTGTTACTCCTTCGACTTGGGTCTTTTTCCGTCTCAATCCCAAAACAAAACAAATAAGGCAATCTTGTAATTTTACGATATTACGTCGGGGTCACCAGTTAGGTGATGCCTTTTGTAAATCCTGTAGAGGCTTGTATTTGAGACAATGACGAGGCAACTTGGTATATATTTAAACGCGGTCTTGTGTGGAATAGTTTTTGGACAAATGACTCCATTGTAGTGTTACTTCTTCGACTTGAGTCTTTTTCCGTATCAATCTCAAAACAAAACAAATAAGGTTATCTTGTAATTTTACGAAATCACGTTGGGGTCACCAGTTTAGGAGATGTCTTTTGAAAATCCTGTAGAGGCTTTTACTTGAGATGATGACGAGGAAACTTAGTTCATATTTAAACGCGGTCTTGTGTGGAATAGTTTTTGGACAAATGACTCCACTGTAGTGTTACTCCTTCGACTTGAGTCTTTTTCCGTATCAATCTTAAAACAAAACAAATAAGGTTATCTTGTAATTTTACGACATCACTTTGGGGCCACCAGTTAAGGAGATGTCTTTTGAAAATCCTGTAGAGGCTTGTACTTGAAACAATGACGAGGAAACTTAGTTGATATTTAAACGCGGTCTTGTGCCTTTTGAAAATTCTGTAGAGGCTTTTACTTGAGACGATGACGAGGAAACTTTGTAGATATTTAAACGCGGTCTTGTGTGGAATAGTTTTTGGACAAGTGACTCCATTGTAGTGTTACTCCTTCGACTTGAGCCTTTTTCCGTATCAATCTCAAAACAAAACAAATAAGGTTATCTTGTAATTTTACGAAATCACGTTGGGGTCACCAGTTAGGAGATGCCTTTTGTAAATCCTGTAGAGCCTTGTATTTGAGACAATGACGAGGCGACTTGGTATATATTTAAACGCGGTCTTGTGTGGAATAGTTTTTGGACAAATGACTCCATTGTAGTGTTACTCCTTCGACTTGAGTCTTTTTCCGTATCAATCTCAAAACAAAACAAATAAGGTTATCTTGTAATTTTACGAAATCACGTTGGGGTCACCAGTTAAGGAGATGTCTTTTGAAAATCCTGTAGAGGCTTGTACTTGAAACAATGACGAGGAAACTTAGTTGATATTTAAACGCGGTCTTGTGCCTTTTGAAAATTCTGTAGAGGCTTTTACTTGAGACGATGACGAGGAAACTTGGTAGATATTTAAACGCGGTCTTGTGTGGAATAGTTTTTGGACTAATTACTCCATTGTAGTGTTACTCCTTCGACTTGAGTCTTTTTCCGTCTCAATCTCAAAACAAAACGAATAAGGTAATCTTGTAATTTTTACGAAATCACGTTGGGGTCACCAGTTTAGGAGATGCCTTTTGTAGATCCCGTAGAGGCTTGAACTTGAGACGATGACGAGGCAACTTAGTAGATATTTAAACGCGGTCTTATGTGGAATAGATTTTGGACAAATGACTCCACTGTAGTGTAAATCCTTCGACTTGTGTCTTTTTCCGTCTCAATCTCAAAACAAATAAGGCAATCTTGTAAGTTTACTACATCACGTCGAGGTCACTAGTTAAGGAGATGTCTTTTGAAAATCCTGTAGAGGCTTGTACTTGAAACAATGACGAGGAAACTTGGTTGATATTTTTAACGCCGTCTTGTGCCTTTTGAAAATCCTGTAGAGGTTTTTACTTGAGACGATGTCGAGAAAACATGGTAGATATTTAAACGCGGTCTTGTGTGGAATAGTTTTTGGACAAGTGACTCCACTGTAGTGTGAATCCTTCGACTTGTGTCTTTTTCTGTCTCAATCTCAAAACAAAACAAATAAGGCAATCTTGTAATTTTACGAAATCACGTTGGGGTCACCAGTTAGGAGATGCCTTTTGTAAATCCTGTAGAGCCTTGTATTTGAGACAATGACGAGGCAACTTGGTATATATTTAAACGCGGTCTTGTGTGGAATAGTTTTTGGACAAATGACTCCATTGTAGTGTTACTTCTTCGACTTGAGTCTTTTTCCGTATCAGTCTCAAAACAAAACAAATAAGGTTATCTTGTAATTTTACGACATCACTTTGGGGCCACCACTTAAGGAGATGTCTTTTGAAAATCCTGTAGAGGCTTGTACTTGAAACAATGACGAGGAAACTTAGTTGATATTTAAACGCGGTCTTGTGCCTTTTGAAAATTCTGTAGAGGCTTTTACTTGAGACGATGACGAGGAAACTTTGTAGATATTTAAACGCGGTCTTGTGTGGAATAGTTTTTGGACAAGTGACTCCATTGTAGTGTTACTCCTTCGACTTGAGCCTTTTTCCGTATCAATCTCAAAACAAAACAAATAAGGTCATCTTGTAATTTTACGAAATCACGTTGGGGTCACCAGTTAGGAGATGCCTTTTGTAAATCCTGTAGAGCCTTGTATTTGAGACAATGACGAGGCGACTTGGTATATATTTAAACGCGGTCTTGTGTGGAATAGTTTTTGGACAAATGACTCCATTGTAGTGTTACTCCTTCGACTTGAGTCTTTTTCCGTATCAATCTCAAAACAAAACAAATAAGGTTATCTTGTAATTTTACGAAATCACGTTGGGGTCACCAGTTAAGGAGATGTCTTTTGAAAATCCTGTAGAGGCTTGTACTTGAAACAATGACGAGGAAACTTAGTTGATATTTAAACGCGGTCTTGTGCCTTTTGAAAATTCTGTAGAGGCTTTTACTTGAGACGATGACGAGGAAACTTGGTAGATATTTAAACGCGGTCTTGTGTGGAATAGTTTTTGGACTAATTACTCCATTGTAGTGTTACTCCTTCGACTTGAGTCTTTTTCCGTCTCAATCTCAAAACAAAACGAATAAGGTAATCTTGTAATTTTTACGAAATCACGTTGGGGTCACCAGTTTAGGAGATGCCTTTTGTAGATCCCGTAGAGGCTTGAACTTGAGACGATGACGAGGCAACTTAGTAGATATTTAAACGCGGTCTTATGTGGAATAGATTTTGGACAAATGACTCCACTGTAGTGTAAATCCTTCGACTTGTGTCTTTTTCCGTCTCAATCTCAAAACAAATAAGGCAATCTTGTAAGTTTACTACATCACGTCGAGGTCACTAGTTAAGGAGATGTCTTTTGAAAATCCTGTAGAGGCTTGTACTTGAAACAATGACGAGGAAACTTGGTTGATATTTTTAACGCCGTCTTGTGCCTTTTGAAAATCCTGTAGAGGTTTTTACTTGAGACGATGTCGAGAAAACATGGTAGATATTTAAACGCGGTCTTGTGTGGAATAGTTTTTGGACAAGTGACTCCACTGTAGTGTGAATCCTTCGACTTGTGTCTTTTTCTGTCTCAATCTCAAAACAAAACAAATAAGGCAATCTTGTAATTTTACGAAATCACGTTGGGGTCACCAGTTAGGAGATGCCTTTTGTAAATCCTGTAGAGCCTTGTATTTGAGACAATGACGAGGCGACTTGGTATATATTTAAACGCGGTCTTGTGTGGAATAGTTTTTGGACAAATGACTCCATTGTAGTGTTACTCCTTCGACTTGAGTCTTTTTCCGTATCAATCTCAAAACAAAACAAATAAGGTTATCTTGTAATTTTACGAAATCACGTTGGGGTCACCAGTTAAGGAGATGTCTTTTGAAAATCCTGTAGAGGTTTTTACTTGAGACGATGTCGAGAAAACATGGTAGATATTTAAACGCGGTCTTGTGTGGAATAGTTTTTGGACAAGTGACTCCACTGTAGTGTGAATCCTTCGACTTGTGTCTTTCTCCGTCTCAATCCCAAAACAAAACAAATAAGGCAAACTTGTTATTTTACGACATCACGTCGGGGTCACCAGTTAGGAGATGCCTTTTGTAAATTCTGTTGAGCCTTGTATTTGAGACAATGACGAGGCGACTTGGTATATATTTAAATGCGGTCTTGTGTGGAATAGTTTTTGGACAAGTGACTCCACTGTAGTGTTACTCTTTCGACTTGTGTCTTTTTCCGTCTTAATCTCAAAACAAATAAGGCAATCTTGTAATTTTACGACATCACTTTGGGGCCACCAGTTAAGGAGATGTCTTTTGAAAATCCTGTAGAGGCTTGTACTTGAAACAATGACGAGGAAACTTAGTTGATATTTAAACGCGGTCTTGTGCCTTTTGAAAATGCTGTAGAGGCTTTTACTTGAGACGATGACGAGGAAACTTGGTAGATATTTAAACGCGGTCTTGTGTGGAATAGTTTTTGGACAAGTGACTCCACTGTAGTGTGAATCCTTCGACTTGTGTCTTTCTCCGTCTCAATCCCAAAACAAAACAAATAAGGCAAACTTGTAATTTTACGACATCACGTCGGGGTCACCAGTTAGGAGATGCCTTTTGTAAATTCTGTAGAGCCTTATATTTGAGACAATGACGAGGCGACTTGGTATATATTTAAACGCGGTCTTGTGTGGAATAGTTTTTGGACAAATGACTCCATTGTAGTGTTAATCCTTCGACTTGTGTCTTTTTCCGTCTCAATCTCAAAACAAAACAAATAAGGCAATCTTGTAATTTTACGACATCACGTCGGGGTCACCAGTTAGGAGATGCCTTTTGTAAATCCTGTAGAGGCTTGTATTTGAGACAATGATGAGGCATCTTGGCAGATATTTAAACGCGGTCTTGTGTGGAATAGTTTTTGGACAAATGATTCCATTGTAGTGTTACTCCTTCGGTTTGGGTCTTTTTCCGTCTCAATCCCAAAACAAAACAAATAAGGCAATCTTGTAATTTTACGATATTACGTCGGGGTCACCAGTTAGGTGATGCCTTTTGTAAATCCTGTAGAGGCTTGTATTTGAGACAATGACGAGGCAACTTGGTATATATTTAAACGCGGTCTTGTGTGGAATAGTTTTTGGACAAATGACTCCATTGTAGTGTTACTTCTTCGACTTGAGTCTTTTTCCGTATCAATCTCAAAACAAAACAAATAAGGTTATCTTGTAATTTTACGAAATCACGTTGGGGTCACCAGTTAAGGAGATGTCTTTTGAAAATCCTGTAGAGGCTTGTACTTGAAACAATGACGAGGAAACTTAGTTGATATTTAAACGCGATCTTGTGCCTTTTGAAAATTCTGTAGAGGCTTTTACTTGAGACGATGACGAGGAAACTTGGTAGATATTTAAACGCGGTCTTGTGTGGAATAGTTTTTGGACTAATTACTCCATTGTAGTGTTACTCCTTCGACTTGAGTCTTTTTCCGTCTCAATCTCAAAACAAAACGAATAAGGTAATCTTGTAATTTTTACGAAATCACGTTGGGGTCACCAGTTTAGGAGATGCCTTTTGTAGATCCCGTAGAGGCTTGAACTTGAGACGATGACGAGGCAACTTAGTAGATATTTAAACGCGGTCTTATGTGGAATAGATTTTGGACAAATGACTCCACTGTAGTGTAAATCCTTCGACTTGTGTCTTTTTCCGTCTCAATCTCAAAACAAATAAGGCAATCTTGTAAGTTTACTACATCACGTCGAGGTCACTAGTTAAGGAGATGTCTTTTGAAAATCCTGTAGAGGCTTGTACTTGAAACAATGACGAGGAAACTTGGTTGATATTTTTAACGCAGTCTTGTGCCTTTTGAAAATCCTGTAGAGGTTTTTACTTGAGACGATGTCGAGAAAACATGGTAGATATTTAAACGCGGTCTTGTGTGGAATAGTTTTTGGACAAGTGACTCCACTGTAGTGTGAATCCTTCGACTTGTGTCTTTCTCCGTCTCAATCCCAAAACAAAACAAATAAGGCAAACTTGTAATTTTACGACATCACGTCGGGGTCACCAGTTAGGAGATGCCTTTTGTAAATTCTGTTGAGCCTTGTATTTGAGACAATGACGAGGCGACTTGGTATATATTTAAACGCGGTCTTGTGTGGAATAGTTTTTGGACAAGTGACTCCACTATAGTGTTACTCTTTCGACTTGTGTCTTTTTCCGTCTTAATCTCAAAACAAATAAGGCAATCTTGTAATTTTACGACATCACTTTGGGGCCACCAGTTAAGGAGATGTCTTTTGAAAATCCTGTAGAGGCTTGTACTTGAAACAATGACGAGGAAACTTAGTTGATATTTAAACGCGGACTTGTGCCTTTTGAAAATGCTGTAGAGGCTTTTACTTGAGACGATGTCGAGAAAACATGGTAGATATTTAAACGCAGTCTTGTGTGGAATAGTTTTTGGACAAGTGACTCCACTGTAGTGTGAATCCTTCGACTTGTGTCTTTTTCTGTCTCAATCTCAAAACAAAACAAATAAGGCAATCTTGTAATTTTACGACATCACATCGGGGTCACCAGTTTAGGAGATGCCTTTTGTAAATCCTGTAGAGGCTTGTATTTGAGACAATGACGAGGCAACTTGGTATATATTTAAACGCGGTCTTGTGTGGAATAGTTTTTGGACAAATGACTCCATTGTAGTGTTACTCCTTCGACTTGTCTTTTTCCGTATCAATCTCAAAACAAAACAAATAAGGTTATCTTGTAATTTTACGAAATCACGTTGGGGTCACCAGTTTAGGAGATGTCTTTTGAAAATCCTGTAGAGGCTTTTACTTGAGATGATGACGAGGAAACTTGGTAGATATTCAAACCCGATCTTGTGTGGTATAGTTTTTTGGACAAATGATTCCATTCTAGTGTTACTCCTTCGACTTGGATCTTTTTCCGTCTCAATCCCAAAACAAAACAAATAAGGCAATCTTGTAATTTTACGATATTACGTCGGGGTCACCAGTTAGGTGATGCCTTTTTTAAATCCTGTAGAGGCTTGTATTTGAGACAATGACGAGGCAACTTGTTATATATGTAAACGCGGTCTTGTGTGGAATAGTTTTTGGACAAATGACTCCATTGTAGTGTTACTCCTTCGACTTGTCTTTTTCCGTCGCTATCTCAAAACAAAACAAATAAGGCAATCTTGTAATTTAACGACATCACGTCGGTACCAGTTCAGTAATTCCTGTAGAGGCTTGTATTTGAGACGATGATGAGGCATCTTGGCAGATATTCAAACGCGATCTTGTGTGGTATAGTTTTTTGGACAAATGATTCCACTCTAGTGTTACTCCTTCGACTTGGGTCTTTTTCCGTCTCAATCCCAAAACAAAACAAATAAGGCAATCTTGTAATTTTACGATATTACGTCGGGGTCACCAGTTAGGTGATGCCTTTTGTAAATCCTGTAGAGGCTTGTATTTGAGACAGTGACGAGACAACTTGGTATATATTTAAACGCGATCTTGTGTGGTATAGTTTTTGGACAAATGATTCCACTCTAGTGTTACTCCTTCGACTTTTGTCTTTTTCCGTCTCAATCTCAAAACAAAACAATTAAGACAATCTTGTAATTTTACGACATCACGTCGGGGTCACCAGTTTAGGAGATGCCTTTTGTAGATCCCGTAGAGGCTTGTACTTGAGACGATGACGAGGAAACTTGGTAGATATTGAAACGCGGTCTTGTGTGGAATATTTTTGGACAAATGACTCCACTGTAGTGTTACTCCTTCGACTTGTCTTTTTCCGTCCCTATCTCAAAACAAAACAAATAAGGCAATCTTGTAATTTAACGACATCACGTCGGTACCAGTTCAGTAATTCCTGTAGAGGCTTGTATTTGAGACAATGACGAGGCAACTTGGTATATATTTAAACGCGATCTTGTGTGGTATAGTTTTTGGACAAATGATTCCACTCTAGTGTTACTCCTTCGACTTTTGTCTTTTTCCGTCTCAATCTCAAAACAAAACAATTAAGACAATCTTATAATTTTACGAAATCACGTCGGGGTCACCAGTTTAGGAGATGCCTTTTGTAGATCCCGTAGAGGCTTGTACTTGAGACGATGACGAGGAAACTTGGTAGATATTGAAACGCGGTCTTGTGTGGAATAGTTTTTGGACAAATGACTCCAATGTAGTGTTACTCCTTCGACTTGTCTTTTTCCTTCCCTATCTCAAAACAAAACAAATAAGGCAATCTTGTAATTTAACGACATCACGTCGGTACCAGTTCAGTAATTCCTGTAGAGGCTTGTATTTGAGACGATGATGAGGCATCTTGGCAGATATTTAAACGCGGTCTTGTGGAATAGTTTTTGGACAAATGATTCCATTGTAGTGTTACTCCTTCGACTTGGGTCTTTTTCCGTCTCAATCCCAAAACAAAACAAATAAGGCAATCTTGTAATTTTACGATATTACGTCGGGGTCACCAGTTAGGTGATGCCTTTTGTAAATCCTGTAGAGGCTTGTATTTGAGACAATGACGAGGCAACTTGGTATATTTTTAAACGCGGTCTTGTGTGGAATAGTTTTTGGACAAATGACTCCATTGTAGTGTTACTCCTTCGACTTGAGTCTTTTACCGTCTCAATCTCAAAACAAAACGAATAAGGTAATCTTGTAATTTTTACGAAATCACGTTGGGGTCACCAGTTTAGGAGATGCCTTTTGTAGATCCCGTAGAGGCTTGAACTTGAGACGATGACGAGGCAACTTAGTAGATATTTAAACGCGGTCTTATGTGGAATAGATTTTGGACAAATGACTCCACTGTAGTGTAAATCCTTCGACTTGTGTCTTTTTCCGTCTCAATCTCAAAACAAATAAGGCAATCTTGTAAGTTTACTACATCACGTCGAGGTCACTAGTTAAGGAGATGTCTTTTGAAAATCCTGTAGAGGCTTGTACTTGAAACAATGACGAGGAAACTTGGTTGTTATTTTTAACGCCGTCTTGTGCCTTTTGAAAATCCTGTAGAGGTTTTTACTTGAGACGATGTCGAGAAAACATGGTAGATATTTAAACGCGGTCTTGTGTGGAATAGTTTTTGGACAAGTGACTCCACTGTAGTGTGAATCCTTCGACTTGTGTCTTTCTCCGTCTCAATCCCAAAACAAAACAAATAAGGCAAACTTGTTATTTTACGACATCACGTCGGGGTCACCAGTTAGGAGATGCCTTTTGTAAATTCTGTTGAGCCTTGTATTTGAGACAATGACGAGGCGACTTGGTATATATTTAAATGCGGTCTTGTGTGGAATAGTTTTTGGACAAGTGACTCCACTGTAGTGTTACTCTTTCGACTTGTGTCTTTTTCCGTCTTAATCTCAAAACAAATAAGGCAATCTTGTAATTTTACGACATCACTTTGGGGCCACCAGTTAAGGAGATGTCTTTTGAAAATCCTGTAGAGGCTTGTACTTGAAACAATGACGAGGAAACTTAGTTGATATTTAAACGCGGTCTTGTGCCTTTTGAAAATGCTGTAGAGGCTTTTACTTGAGACGATGACGAGGAAACTTGGTAGATATTTAAACGCGGTCTTGTGTGGAATAGTTTTTGGACAAGTGACTCCACTGTAGTGTGAATCCTTCGACTTGTGTCTTTCTCCGTCTCAATCCCAAAACAAAACAAATAAGGCAAACTTGTAATTTTACGACATCACGTCGGGGTCACCAGTTAGGAGATGCCTTTTGTAAATTCTGTAGAGCCTTATATTTGAGACAATGACGAGGCGACTTGGTATATATTTAAACGCGGTCTTGTGTGGAATAGTTTTTGGACAAATGACTCCATTGTAGTGTTAATCCTTCGACTTGTGTCTTTTTCCGTCTCAATCTCAAAACAAAACAAATAAGGCAATCTTGTAATTTTACGACATCACGTCGGGGTCACCAGTTTAGGAGATGCCTTTTGTAAATCCTGTAGAGGCTTGTATTTGAGACGATGACGAGGCAACTTGGTAGATATTTGAACGCGGTCTTGCGTGGAATAGTTTTTGGACAAATGACTCCACTGTAGTGTTACTCTTTCGACTTGTGTCTTTTTCCGTCTCAATCTCAAAACAAATAAGGCAATCTTGTAATTTTACGACATCACTTTGGGGCCACCAGTTAAGGAGATGTCTTTTAAAAATCCTGTTGAGGCTTGTATTTGAGACAATGATGAGGCATCTTGGCAGATATTTAAACGCGGTCTTGTGTGGAATAGTTTTTGGACAAATGATTCCATTGTAGTGTTACTCCTTCGACTTGGGTCTTTTTCCGTCTCAATCCCAAAACAAAACAAATAAGGCAATCTTGTAATTTTACGATATTACGTCGGGGTCACCAGTTAGGTGATGCCTTTTGTAAATCCTGTAGAGGCTTGTATTTGAGACAATGACGAGGCAACTTGGTATATATTTAAACGCGGTCTTGTGTGGAATAGTTTTTGGACAAATGACTCCATTGTAGTGTTACTTCTTCGACTTGAGTCTTTTTCCGTATCAATCTCAAAACAAAACAAATAAGGTTATCTTGTAATTTTACGAAATCACGTTGGGGTCACCAGTTTAGGAGATGTCTTTTGAAAATCCTGTAGAGGCTTTTACTTGAGATGATGACGAGGAAACTTAGTTCATATTTAAACGCGGTCTTGTGTGGAATAGTTTTTGGACAAATGACTCCACTGTAGTGTTACTCCTTCGACTTGAGTCTTTTTCCGTATCAATCTTAAAACAAAACAAATAAGGTTATCTTGTAATTTTACGACATCACTTTGGGGCCACCAGTTAAGGAGATGTCTTTTGAAAATCCTGTAGAGGCTTGTACTTGAAACAATGACGAGGAAACTTAGTTGATATTTAAACGCGGTCTTGTGCCTTTTGAAAATTCTGTAGAGGCTTTTACTTGAGACGATGACGAGGAAACTTTGTAGATATTTAAACGCGGTCTTGTGTGGAATAGTTTTTGGACAAGTGACTCCATTGTAGTGTTACTCCTTCGACTTGAGCCTTTTTCCGTATCAATCTCAAAACAAAACAAATAAGGTTATCTTGTAATTTTACGAAATCACGTTGGGGTCACCAGTTAGGAGATGCCTTTTGTAAATCCTGTAGAGCCTTGTATTTGAGACAATGACGAGGCGACTTGGTATATATTTAAACGCGGTCTTGTGTGGAATAGTTTTTGGACAAATGACTCCATTGTAGTGTTACTCCTTCGACTTGAGTCTTTTTCCGTATCAATCTCAAAACAAAACAAATAAGGTTATCTTGTAATTTTACGAAATCACGTTGGGGTCACCAGTTAAGGAGATGTCTTTTGAAAATCCTGTAGAGGCTTGTACTTGAAACAATGACGAGGAAACTTAGTTGATATTTAAACGCGGTCTTGTGCCTTTTGAAAATTCTGTAGAGGCTTTTACTTGAGACGATGACGAGGAAACTTGGTAGATATTTAAACGCGGTCTTGTGTGGAATAGTTTTTGGACTAATTACTCCATTGTAGTGTTACTCCTTCGACTTGAGTCTTTTTCCGTCTCAATCTCAAAACAAAACGAATAAGGTAATCTTGTAATTTTTACGAAATCACGTTGGGGTCACCAGTTTAGGAGATGCCTTTTGTAGATCCCGTAGAGGCTTGAACTTGAGACGATGACGAGGCAACTTAGTAGATATTTAAACGCGGTCTTATGTGGAATAGATTTTGGACAAATGACTCCACTGTAGTGTAAATCCTTCGACTTGTGTCTTTTTCCGTCTCAATCTCAAAACAAATAAGGCAATCTTGTAAGTTTACTACATCACGTCGAGGTCACTAGTTAAGGAGATGTCTTTTGAAAATCCTGTAGAGGCTTGTACTTGAAACAATGACGAGGAAACTTGGTTGATATTTTTAACGCCGTCTTGTGCCTTTTGAAAATCCTGTAGAGGTTTTTACTTGAGACGATGTCGAGAAAACATGGTAGATATTTAAACGCGGTCTTGTGTGGAATAGTTTTTGGACAAGTGACTCCACTGTAGTGTGAATCCTTCGACTTGTGTCTTTTTCTGTCTCAATCTCAAAACAAAACAAATAAGGCAATCTTGTAATTTTACGAAATCACGTTGGGGTCACCAGTTAGGAGATGCCTTTTGTAAATCCTGTAGAGCCTTGTATTTGAGACAATGACGAGGCAACTTGGTATATATTTAAACGCGGTCTTGTGTGGAATAGTTTTTGGACAAATGACTCCATTGTAGTGTTACTTCTTCGACTTGAGTCTTTTTCCGTATCAGTCTCAAAACAAAACAAATAAGGTTATCTTGTAATTTTACGACATCACTTTGGGGCCACCACTTAAGGAGATGTCTTTTGAAAATCCTGTAGAGGCTTGTACTTGAAACAATGACGAGGAAACTTAGTTGATATTTAAACGCGGTCTTGTGCCTTTTGAAAATTCTGTAGAGGCTTTTACTTGAGACGATGACGAGGAAACTTTGTAGATATTTAAACGCGGTCTTGTGTGGAATAGTTTTTGGACAAGTGACTCCATTGTAGTGTTACTCCTTCGACTTGAGCCTTTTTCCGTATCAATCTCAAAACAAAACAAATAAGGTCATCTTGTAATTTTACGAAATCACGTTGGGGTCACCAGTTAGGAGATGCCTTTTGTAAATCCTGTAGAGCCTTGTATTTGAGACAATGACGAGGCGACTTGGTATATATTTAAACGCGGTCTTGTGTGGAATAGTTTTTGGACAAATGACTCCATTGTAGTGTTACTCCTTCGACTTGAGTCTTTTTCCGTATCAATCTCAAAACAAAACAAATAAGGTTATCTTGTAATTTTACGAAATCACGTTGGGGTCACCAGTTAAGGAGATGTCTTTTGAAAATCCTGTAGAGGCTTGTACTTGAAACAATGACGAGGAAACTTAGTTGATATTTAAACGCGGTCTTGTGCCTTTTGAAAATTCTGTAGAGGCTTTTACTTGAGACGATGACGAGGAAACTTGGTAGATATTTAAACGCGGTCTTGTGTGGAATAGTTTTTGGACTAATTACTCCATTGTAGTGTTACTCCTTCGACTTGAGTCTTTTTCCGTCTCAATCTCAAAACAAAACGAATAAGGTAATCTTGTAATTTTTACGAAATCACGTTGGGGTCACCAGTTTAGGAGATGCCTTTTGTAGATCCCGTAGAGGCTTGAACTTGAGACGATGACGAGGCAACTTAGTAGATATTTAAACGCGGTCTTATGTGGAATAGATTTTGGACAAATGACTCCACTGTAGTGTAAATCCTTCGACTTGTGTCTTTTTCCGTCTCAATCTCAAAACAAATAAGGCAATCTTGTAAGTTTACTACATCACGTCGAGGTCACTAGTTAAGGAGATGTCTTTTGAAAATCCTGTAGAGGCTTGTACTTGAAACAATGACGAGGAAACTTGGTTGATATTTTTAACGCCGTCTTGTGCCTTTTGAAAATCCTGTAGAGGTTTTTACTTGAGACGATGTCGAGAAAACATGGTAGATATTTAAACGCGGTCTTGTGTGGAATAGTTTTTGGACAAGTGACTCCACTGTAGTGTGAATCCTTCGACTTGTGTCTTTTTCTGTCTCAATCTCAAAACAAAACAAATAAGGCAATCTTGTAATTTTACGAAATCACGTTGGGGTCACCAGTTAGGAGATGCCTTTTGTAAATCCTGTAGAGCCTTGTATTTGAGACAATGACGAGGCGACTTGGTATATATTTAAACGCGGTCTTGTGTGGAATAGTTTTTGGACAAATGACTCCATTGTAGTGTTACTCCTTCGACTTGAGTCTTTTTCCGTATCAATCTCAAAACAAAACAAATAAGGTTATCTTGTAATTTTACGAAATCACGTTGGGGTCACCAGTTAAGGAGATGTCTTTTGAAAATCCTGTAGAGGTTTTTACTTGAGACGATGTCGAGAAAACATGGTAGATATTTAAACGCGGTCTTGTGTGGAATAGTTTTTGGACAAGTGACTCCACTGTAGTGTGAATCCTTCGACTTGTGTCTTTCTCCGTCTCAATCCCAAAACAAAACAAATAAGGCAAACTTGTTATTTTACGACATCACGTCGGGGTCACCAGTTAGGAGATGCCTTTTGTAAATTCTGTTGAGCCTTGTATTTGAGACAATGACGAGGCGACTTGGTATATATTTAAATGCGGTCTTGTGTGGAATAGTTTTTGGACAAGTGACTCCACTGTAGTGTTACTCTTTCGACTTGTGTCTTTTTCCGTCTTAATCTCAAAACAAATAAGGCAATCTTGTAATTTTACGACATCACTTTGGGGCCACCAGTTAAGGAGATGTCTTTTGAAAATCCTGTAGAGGCTTGTACTTGAAACAATGACGAGGAAACTTAGTTGATATTTAAACGCGGTCTTGTGCCTTTTGAAAATGCTGTAGAGGCTTTTACTTGAGACGATGACGAGGAAACTTGGTAGATATTTAAACGCGGTCTTGTGTGGAATAGTTTTTGGACAAGTGACTCCACTGTAGTGTGAATCCTTCGACTTGTGTCTTTCTCCGTCTCAATCCCAAAACAAAACAAATAAGGCAAACTTGTAATTTTACGACATCACGTCGGGGTCACCAGTTAGGAGATGCCTTTTGTAAATTCTGTAGAGCCTTATATTTGAGACAATGACGAGGCGACTTGGTATATATTTAAACGCGGTCTTGTGTGGAATAGTTTTTGGACAAATGACTCCATTGTAGTGTTAATCCTTCGACTTGTGTCTTTTTCCGTCTCAATCTCAAAACAAAACAAATAAGGCAATCTTGTAATTTTACGACATCACGTCGGGGTCACCAGTTTAGGAGATGCCTTTTGTAAATCCTGTAGAGGCTTGTATTTGAGACGATGACGAGGCAACTTGGTAGATATTTGAACGCGGTCTTGCGTGGAATAGTTTTTGGACAAATGACTCCACTGTAGTGTTACTCTTTCGACTTGTGTCTTTTTCCGTCTCAATCTCAAAACAAAACAAATAAGGCAATCTTGTAATTTTACGACATCACGTCGGGGTCACCAGTTTAGGAGATGCCTTTTGTAAATCCTGTAGAGGCTTGTATTTGAGACGATGACGAGGCAACTTGGTAGATATTTGAACGCGGTCTTGCGTGGAATAGTTTTTGGACAAATGACTCCACTGTAGTGTTACTCTTTCGACTTGTGTCTTTTTCCGTCTCAATCTCAAAACAAATAAGGCAATCTTGTAATTTTACGACATCACTTTGGGGCCACCAGTTAAGGAGATGTCTTTTAAAAATCCTGTTGAGGCTTGTATTTGAGACAATGATGAGGCATCTTGGCAGATATTTAAACGCGGTCTTGTGTGGAATAGTTTTTGGACAAATGATTCCATTGTAGTGTTACTCCTTCGACTTGGGTCTTTTTCCGTCTCAATCCCAAAACAAAACAAATAAGGCAATCTTGTAATTTTACGATATTACGTCGGGGTCACCAGTTAGGTGATGCCTTTTGTAAATCCTGTAGAGGCTTGTATTTGAGACAATGACGAGGCAACTTGGTATATATTTAAACGCGGTCTTGTGTGGAATAGTTTTTGGACAAATGACTCCATTGTAGTGTTACTTCTTCGACTTGAGTCTTTTTCCGTATCAATCTCAAAACAAAACAAATAAGGTTATCTTGTAATTTTACGAAATCACGTTGGGGTCACCAGTTTAGGAGATGTCTTTTGAAAATCCTGTAGAGGCTTTTACTTGAGATGATGACGAGGAAACTTAGTTCATATTTAAACGCGGTCTTGTGTGGAATAGTTTTTGGACAAATGACTCCACTGTAGTGTTACTCCTTCGACTTGAGTCTTTTTCCGTATCAATCTTAAAACAAAACAAATAAGGTTATCTTGTAATTTTACGACATCACTTTGGGGCCACCAGTTAAGGAGATGTCTTTTGAAAATCCTGTAGAGGCTTGTACTTGAAACAATGACGAGGAAACTTAGTTGATATTTAAACGCGGTCTTGTGCCTTTTGAAAATTCTGTAGAGGCTTTTACTTGAGACGATGACGAGGAAACTTTGTAGATATTTAAACGCGGTCTTGTGTGGAATAGTTTTTGGACAAGTGACTCCATTGTAGTGTTACTCCTTCGACTTGAGCCTTTTTCCGTATCAATCTCAAAACAAAACAAATAAGGTTATCTTGTAATTTTACGAAATCACGTTGGGGTCACCAGTTAGGAGATGCCTTTTGTAAATCCTGTAGAGCCTTGTATTTGAGACAATGACGAGGCGACTTGGTATATATTTAAACGCGGTCTTGTGTGGAATAGTTTTTGGACAAATGACTCCATTGTAGTGTTACTCCTTCGACTTGAGTCTTTTTCCGTATCAATCTCAAAACAAAACAAATAAGGTTATCTTGTAATTTTACGAAATCACGTTGGGGTCACCAGTTAAGGAGATGTCTTTTGAAAATCCTGTAGAGGCTTGTACTTGAAACAATGACGAGGAAACTTAGTTGATATTTAAACGCGGTCTTGTGCCTTTTGAAAATTCTGTAGAGGCTTTTACTTGAGACGATGACGAGGAAACTTGGTAGATATTTAAACGCGGTCTTGTGTGGAATAGTTTTTGGACTAATTACTCCATTGTAGTGTTACTCCTTCGACTTGAGTCTTTTTCCGTCTCAATCTCAAAACAAAACGAATAAGGTAATCTTGTAATTTTTACGAAATCACGTTGGGGTCACCAGTTTAGGAGATGCCTTTTGTAGATCCCGTAGAGGCTTGAACTTGAGACGATGACGAGGCAACTTAGTAGATATTTAAACGCGGTCTTATGTGGAATAGATTTTGGACAAATGACTCCACTGTAGTGTAAATCCTTCGACTTGTGTCTTTTTCCGTCTCAATCTCAAAACAAATAAGGCAATCTTGTAAGTTTACTACATCACGTCGAGGTCACTAGTTAAGGAGATGTCTTTTGAAAATCCTGTAGAGGCTTGTACTTGAAACAATGACGAGGAAACTTGGTTGATATTTTTAACGCCGTCTTGTGCCTTTTGAAAATCCTGTAGAGGTTTTTACTTGAGACGATGTCGAGAAAACATGGTAGATATTTAAACGCGGTCTTGTGTGGAATAGTTTTTGGACAAGTGACTCCACTGTAGTGTGAATCCTTCGACTTGTGTCTTTTTCTGTCTCAATCTCAAAACAAAACAAATAAGGCAATCTTGTAATTTTACGAAATCACGTTGGGGTCACCAGTTAGGAGATGCCTTTTGTAAATCCTGTAGAGCCTTGTATTTGAGACAATGACGAGGCGACTTGGTATATATTTAAACGCGGTCTTGTGTGGAATAGTTTTTGGACAAATGACTCCATTGTAGTGTTACTCCTTCGACTTGAGTCTTTTTCCGTATCAATCTCAAAACAAAACAAATAAGGTTATCTTGTAATTTTACGAAATCACGTTGGGGTCACCAGTTAAGGAGATGTCTTTTGAAAATCCTGTAGAGGCTTGTACTTGAAACAATGACGAGGAAACTTAGTTGATATTTAAACGCGGTCTTGTGCCTTTTGAAAATTCTGTAGAGGCTTTTACTTGAGACGATGACGAGGAAACTTGGTAGATATTTAAACGCGGTCTTGTGTGGAATAGTTTTTGGACTAATTACTCCATTGTAGTGTTACTCCTTCGACTTGAGTCTTTTTCCGTCTCAATCTCAAAACAAAACGAATAAGGTAATCTTGTAATTTTTACGAAATCACGTTGGGGTCACCAGTTTAGGAGATGCCTTTTGTAGATCCCGTAGAGGCTTGAACTTGAGACGATGACGAGGCAACTTAGTAGATATTTTTAACGCCGTCTTGTGCCTTTTGAAAATCCTGTAGAGGTTTTTACTTGAGACGATGTCGAGAAAACATGGTAGATATTTAAACGCGGTCTTGTGTGGAATAGTTTTTGGACAAGTGACTCCACTGTAGTGTGAATCCTTCGACTTGTGTCTTTTTCTGTCTCAATCTCAAAACAAAACAAATAAGGCAATCTTGTAATTTTACGACATCACGTCGGGGTCACCAGTTAGGAGATGCCTTTTGTAAATCCTGTAGAGGCTTGTATTTGAGACAATGATGAGGCATCTTGGTATATATTTAAACGCGGTCTTGTGTGGAATAGTTTTTGGACAAATGACTCCATTGTAGTGTTACTTCTTCGACTTGAGTCTTTTTCCGTATCAATCTCAAAACAAAACAAATAAGGTTATCTTGTAATTTTACGAAATCACGTTGGGGTCACCAGTTAAGGAGATGTCTTTTGAAAATCCTGTAGAGGCTTGTACTTGAAACAATGACGAGGAAACTTGGTTGATATTTTTAACGCCGTCTTGTGCCTTTTGAAAATCCTGTAGAGGTTTTTACTTGAGACGATGTCGAGAAAACATGGTAGATATTTAAACGCGGTCTTGTGTGGAATAGTTTTTAGACAAATGATTCCATTGTAGTGTTACTCCTTCGACTTGGGTCTTTTTCCGTCTCAATCCCAAAACAAAACAAATAAGGCAATCTTGTAATTTTACGATATTACGTCGGGGTCACCAGTTAGGTGATGCCTTTTGTAAATCCTGTAGAGGCTTGTATTTGAGACAATGACGAGGCAACTTGGTATATATTTAAACGCGGTCTTGTGTGGAATAGTTTTTGGACAAATGACTCCATTGTAGTGTTACTTCTTCGACTTGAGTCTTTTTCCGTATCAGTCTCAAAACAAAACAAATAAGGTTATCTTGTAATTTTACGAAATCACGTTGGGGTTACCAGTTAAGGAGATGTCTTTTGAAAATCCTGTAGAGGCTTGTACTTGAAACAATGACGAGGAAACTTAGTTGATATTTAAACGCGATCTTGTGCCTTTTGAAAATTCTGTAGAGGCTTTTACTTGAGACGATGACGAGGAAACTTGGTAGATATTTAAACGCGGTCTTGTGTGGAATAGTTTTTGGACTAATTACTCCACTGTAGTGTTACTCCTTCGACTTGAGTCTTTTTCCGTATCAATCTTAAAACAAAACAAATAAGGTTATCTTGTAATTTTACGACATCACTTTGGGGCCACCACTTAAGGAGATGTCTTTTGAAAATCCTGTAGAGGCTTGTACTTGAAACAATGACGAGGAAACTTAGTTGATATTTAAACGCGGTCTTGTGCCTTTTGAAAATTCTGTAGAGGCTTTTACTTGAGACGATGACGAGGAAACTTTGTAGATATTTAAACGCGGTCTTGTGTGGAATAGTTTTTGGACAAGTGACTCCATTGTAGTGTTACTCCTTCGACTTGAGCCTTTTTCCGTATCAATCTCAAAACAAAACAAATAAGGTCATCTTGTAATTTTACGAAATCACGTTGGGGTCACCAGTTAGGAGATGCCTTTTGTAAATCCTGTAGAGCCTTGTATTTGAGACAATGACGAGGCGACTTGGTATATATTTAAACGCGGTCTTGTGTGGAATAGTTTTTGGACAAATGACTCCATTGTAGTGTTACTCCTTCGACTTGAGTCTTTTTCCGTATCAATCTCAAAACAAAACAAATAAGGTTATCTTGTAATTTTACGAAATCACGTTGGGGTCACCAGTTAAGGAGATGTCTTTTGAAAATCCTGTAGAGGCTTGTACTTGAAACAATGACGAGGAAACTTAGTTGATATTTAAACGCGGTCTTGTGCCTTTTGAAAATTCTGTAGAGGCTTTTACTTGAGACGATGACGAGGAAACTTGGTAGATATTTAAACGCGGTCTTGTGTGGAATAGTTTTTGGACTAATTACTCCATTGTAGTGTTACTCCTTCGACTTGAGTCTTTTTCCGTCTCAATCTCAAAACAAAACGAATAAGGTAATCTTGTAATTTTTACGAAATCACGTTGGGGTCACCAGTTTAGGAGATGCCTTTTGTAGATCCCGTAGAGGCTTGAACTTGAGACGATGACGAGGCAACTTAGTAGATATTTAAACGCGGTCTTATGTGGAATAGATTTTGGACAAATGACTCCACTGTAGTGTAAATCCTTCGACTTGTGTCTTTTTCCGTCTCAATCTCAAAACAAATAAGGCAATCTTGTAAGTTTACTACATCACGTCGAGGTCACTAGTTAAGGAGATGTCTTTTGAAAATCCTGTAGAGGCTTGTACTTGAAACAATGACGAGGAAACTTGGTTGATATTTTTAACGCCGTCTTGTGCCTTTTGAAAATCCTGTAGAGGTTTTTACTTGAGACGATGTCGAGAAAACATGGTAGATATTTAAACGCGGTCTTGTGTGGAATAGTTTTTGGACAAGTGACTCCACTGTAGTGTGAATCCTTCGACTTGTGTCTTTTTCTGTCTCAATCTCAAAACAAAACAAATAAGGCAATCTTGTAATTTTACGAAATCACGTTGGGGTCACCAGTTAGGAGATGCCTTTTGTAAATCCTGTAGAGCCTTGTATTTGAGACAATGACGAGGCGACTTGGTATATATTTAAACGCGGTCTTGTTTGGAATAGTTTTTGGACAAATGACTCCATTGTAGTGTTACTCCTTCGACTTGAGTCTTTTTCCGTATCAATCTCAAAACAAAACAAATAAGGTTATCTTGTAATTTTACGAAATCACGTTGGGGTCACCAGTTAAGGAGATGTCTTTTGAAAATCCTGTAGAGGTTTTTACTTGAGACGATGTCGAGAAAACATGGTAGATATTTAAACGCGGTCTTGTGTGGAATAGTTTTTGGACAAGTGACTCCACTGTAGTGTGAATCCTTCGACTTGTGTCTTTCTCCGTCTCAATCCCAAAACAAAACAAATAAGGCAAACTTGTTATTTTACGACATCACGTCGGGGTCACCAGTTAGGAGATGCCTTTTGTAAATTCTGTTGAGCCTTGTATTTGAGACAATGACGAGGCGACTTGGTATATATTTAAATGCGGTCTTGTGTGGAATAGTTTTTGGACAAGTGACTCCACTGTAGTGTTACTCTTTCGACTTGTGTCTTTTTCCGTCTTAATCTCAAAACAAATAAGGCAATCTTGTAATTTTACGACATCACTTTGGGGCCACCAGTTAAGGAGATGTCTTTTGAAAATCCTGTAGAGGCTTGTACTTGAAACAATGACGAGGAAACTTAGTTGATATTTAAACGCGGTCTTGTGCCTTTTGAAAATGCTGTAGAGGCTTTTACTTGAGACGATGACGAGGAAACTTGGTAGATATTTAAACGCGGTCTTGTGTGGAATAGTTTTTGGACAAGTGACTCCACTGTAGTGTGAATCCTTCGACTTGTGTCTTTCTCCGTCTCAATCCCAAAACAAAACAAATAAGGCAAACTTGTAATTTTACGACATCACGTCGGGGTCACCAGTTAGGAGATGCCTTTTGTAAATTCTGTAGAGCCTTATATTTGAGACAATGACGAGGCGACTTGGTATATATTTAAACGCGGTCTTGTGTGGAATAGTTTTTGGACAAATGACTCCATTGTAGTGTTAATCCTTCGACTTGTGTCTTTTTCCGTCTCAATCTCAAAACAAAACAAATAAGGCAATCTTGTAATTTTACGACATCACGTCGGGGTCACCAGTTTAGGAGATGCCTTTTGTAAATCCTGTAGAGGCTTGTATTTGAGACGATGACGAGGCAACTTGGTAGATATTTGAACGCGGTCTTGTGTGGAATAGTTTTTGGACAAATGACTCCATTGTAGTGTTAATCCTTCGACTTGTGTCTTTTTCCGTCTCAATCTCAAAACAAAACAAATAAGGCAATCTTGTAATTTTACGACATCACGTCGGGGTCACCAGTTTAGGAGATGCCTTTTGTAAATCCTGTAGAGGCTTGTATTTGAGACGATGACGAGGCAACTTGGTAGATATTTGAACGCGGTCTTGCGTGGAATAGTTTTTGGACAAATGACTCCACTGTAGTGTTACTCTTTCGACTTGTGTCTTTTTCCGTCTCAATCTCAAAACAAATAAGGCAATCTTGTAATTTTACGACATCACTTTGGGGCCACCAGTTAAGGAGATGTCTTTTAAAAATCCTGTTGAGGCTTGTATTTGAGACAATGATGAGGCATCTTGGCAGATATTTAAACGCGGTCTTGTGTGGAATAGTTTTTGGACAAATGATTCCATTGTAGTGTTACTCCTTCGACTTGGGTCTTTTTCCGTCTCAATCCCAAAACAAAACAAATAAGGCAATCTTGTAATTTTACGATATTACGTCGGGGTCACCAGTTAGGTGATGCCTTTTGTAAATCCTGTAGAGGCTTGTATTTGAGACAATGACGAGGCAACTTGGTATATATTTAAACGCGGTCTTGTGTGGAATAGTTTTTGGACAAATGACTCCATTGTAGTGTTACTTCTTCGACTTGAGTCTTTTTCCGTATCAATCTCAAAACAAAACAAATAAGGTTATCTTGTAATTTTACGAAATCACGTTGGGGTCACCAGTTTAGGAGATGTCTTTTGAAAATCCTGTAGAGGCTTTTACTTGAGATGATGACGAGGAAACTTAGTTCATATTTAAACGCGGTCTTGTGTGGAATAGTTTTTGGACAAATGACTCCACTGTAGTGTTACTCCTTCGACTTGAGTCTTTTTCCGTATCAATCTTAAAACAAAACAAATAAGGTTATCTTGTAATTTTACGACATCACTTTGGGGCCACCAGTTAAGGAGATGTCTTTTGAAAATCCTGTAGAGGCTTGTACTTGAAACAATGACGAGGAAACTTAGTTGATATTTAAACGCGGTCTTGTGCCTTTTGAAAATTCTGTAGAGGCTTTTACTTGAGACGATGACGAGGAAACTTGGTAGATATTTAAACGCGGTCTTGTGTGGAATAGTTTTTGGACTAATTACTCCATTGTAGTGTTACTCCTTCGACTTGAGTCTTTTTCCGTCTCAATCTCAAAACAAAACGAATAAGGTAATCTTGTAATTTTTACGAAATCACGTTGGGGTCACCAGTTTAGGAGATGCCTTTTGTAGATCCCGTAGAGGCTTGAACTTGAGACGATGACGAGGCAACTTAGTAGATATTTAAACGCGGTCTTATGTGGAATAGATTTTGGACAAATGACTCCACTGTAGTGTAAATCCTTCGACTTGTGTCTTTTTCCGTCTCAATCTCAAAACAAATAAGGCAATCTTGTAAGTTTACTACATCACGTCGAGGTCACTAGTTAAGGAGATGTCTTTTGAAAATCCTGTAGAGGCTTGTACTTGAAACAATGACGAGGAAACTTGGTTGATATTTTTAACGCCGTCTTGTGCCTTTTGAAAATCCTGTAGAGGTTTTTACTTGAGACGATGTCGAGAAAACATGGTAGATATTTAAACGCGGTCTTGTGTGGAATAGTTTTTGGACAAGTGACTCCACTGTAGTGTGAATCCTTCGACTTGTGTCTTTTTCTGTCTCAATCTCAAAACAAAACAAATAAGGCAATCTTGTAATTTTACGAAATCACGTTGGGGTCACCAGTTAGGAGATGCCTTTTGTAAATCCTGTAGAGCCTTGTATTTGAGACAATGACGAGGCGACTTGGTATATATTTAAACGCGGTCTTGTGTGGAATAGTTTTTGGACAAATGACTCCATTGTAGTGTTACTCCTTCGACTTGAGTCTTTTTCCGTATCAATCTCAAAACAAAACAAATAAGGTTATCTTGTAATTTTACGAAATCACGTTGGGGTCACCAGTTAAGGAGATGTCTTTTGAAAATCCTGTAGAGGCTTGTACTTGAAACAATGACGAGGAAACTTAGTTGATATTTAAACGCGGTCTTGTGCCTTTTGAAAATTCTGTAGAGGCTTTTACTTGAGACGATGACGAGGAAACTTGGTAGATATTTAAACGCGGTCTTGTGTGGAATAGTTTTTGGACTAATTACTCCATTGTAGTGTTACTCCTTCGACTTGAGTCTTTTTCCGTCTCAATCTCAAAACAAAACGAATAAGGTAATCTTGTAATTTTTACGAAATCACGTTGGGGTCACCAGTTTAGGAGATGCCTTTTGTAGATCCCGTAGAGGCTTGAACTTGAGACGATGACGAGGCAACTTAGTAGATATTTTTAACGCCGTCTTGTGCCTTTTGAAAATCCTGTAGAGGTTTTTACTTGAGACGATGTCGAGAAAACATGGTAGATATTTAAACGCGGTCTTGTGTGGAATAGTTTTTGGACAAGTGACTCCACTGTAGTGTGAATCCTTCGACTTGTGTCTTTTTCTGTCTCAATCTCAAAACAAAACAAATAAGGCAATCTTGTAATTTTACGACATCACGTCGGGGTCACCAGTTAGGAGATGCCTTTTGTAAATCCTGTAGAGGCTTGTATTTGAGACAATGATGAGGCATCTTGGTATATATTTAAACGCGGTCTTGTGTGGAATAGTTTTTGGACAAATGACTCCATTGTAGTGTTACTTCTTCGACTTGAGTCTTTTTCCGTATCAATCTCAAAACAAAACAAATAAGGTTATCTTGTAATTTTACGAAATCACGTTGGGGTCACCAGTTAAGGAGATGTCTTTTGAAAATCCTGTAGAGGCTTGTACTTGAAACAATGACGAGGAAACTTGGTTGATATTTTTAACGCCGTCTTGTGCCTTTTGAAAATCCTGTAGAGGTTTTTACTTGAGACGATGTCGAGAAAACATGGTAGATATTTAAACGCGGTCTTGTGTGGAATAGTTTTTGGACAAATGATTCCATTGTAGTGTTACTCCTTCGACTTGGGTCTTTTTCCGTCTCAATCCCAAAACAAAACAAATAAGGCAATCTTGTAATTTTACGATATTACGTCGGGGTCACCAGTTAGGTGATGCCTTTTGTAAATCCTGTAGAGGCTTGTATTTGAGACAATGACGAGGCAACTTGGTATATATTTAAACGCGGTCTTGTGTGGAATAGTTTTTGGACAAATGACTCCATTGTAGTGTTACTTCTTCGACTTGAGTCTTTTTCCGTATCAGTCTCAAAACAAAACAAATAAGGTTATCTTGTAATTTTACGAAATCACGTTGGGGTTACCAGTTAAGGAGATGTCTTTTGAAAATCCTGTAGAGGCTTGTACTTGAAACAATGACGAGGAAACTTAGTTGATATTTAAACGCGATCTTGTGCCTTTTGAAAATTCTGTAGAGGCTTTTACTTGAGACGATGACGAGGAAACTTGGTAGATATTTAAACGCGGTCTTGTGTGGAATAGTTTTTGGACTAATTACTCCACTGTAGTGTTACTCCTTCGACTTGAGTCTTTTTCCGTATCAATCTTAAAACAAAACAAATAAGGTTATCTTGTAATTTTACGACATCACTTTGGGGCCACCACTTAAGGAGATGTCTTTTGAAAATCCTGTAGAGGCTTGTACTTGAAACAATGACGAGGAAACTTAGTTGATATTTAAACGCGGTCTTGTGCCTTTTGAAAATTCTGTAGAGGCTTTTACTTGAGACGATGACGAGGAAACTTTGTAGATATTTAAACGCGGTCTTGTGTGGAATAGTTTTTGGACAAGTGACTCCATTGTAGTGTTACTCCTTCGACTTGAGCCTTTTTCCGTATCAATCTCAAAACAAAACAAATAAGGTCATCTTGTAATTTTACGAAATCACGTTGGGGTCACCAGTTAGGAGATGCCTTTTGTAAATCCTGTAGAGCCTTGTATTTGAGACAATGACGAGGCGACTTGGTATATATTTAAACGCGGTCTTGTGTGGAATAGTTTTTGGACAAATGACTCCATTGTAGTGTTACTCCTTCGACTTGAGTCTTTTTCCGTATCAATCTCAAAACAAAACAAATAAGGTTATCTTGTAATTTTACGAAATCACGTTGGGGTCACCAGTTAAGGAGATGTCTTTTGAAAATCCTGTAGAGGCTTGTACTTGAAACAATGACGAGGAAACTTAGTTGATATTTAAACGCGGTCTTGTGCCTTTTGAAAATTCTGTAGAGGCTTTTACTTGAGACGATGACGAGGAAACTTGGTAGATATTTAAACGCGGTCTTGTGTGGAATAGTTTTTGGACTAATTACTCCATTGTAGTGTTACTCCTTCGACTTGAGTCTTTTTCCGTCTCAATCTCAAAACAAAACGAATAAGGTAATCTTGTAATTTTTACGAAATCACGTTGGGGTCACCAGTTTAGGAGATGCCTTTTGTAGATCCCGTAGAGGCTTGAACTTGAGACGATGACGAGGCAACTTAGTAGATATTTAAACGCGGTCTTATGTGGAATAGATTTTGGACAAATGACTCCACTGTAGTGTAAATCCTTCGACTTGTGTCTTTTTCCGTCTCAATCTCAAAACAAATAAGGCAATCTTGTAAGTTTACTACATCACGTCGAGGTCACTAGTTAAGGAGATGTCTTTTGAAAATCCTGTAGAGGCTTGTACTTGAAACAATGACGAGGAAACTTGGTTGATATTTTTAACGCCGTCTTGTGCCTTTTGAAAATCCTGTAGAGGTTTTTACTTGAGACGATGTCGAGAAAACATGGTAGATATTTAAACGCGGTCTTGTGTGGAATAGTTTTTGGACAAGTGACTCCACTGTAGTGTGAATCCTTCGACTTGTGTCTTTTTCTGTCTCAATCTCAAAACAAAACAAATAAGGCAATCTTGTAATTTTACGACATCACGTCGGGGTCGCCAGTTAGGAGATGCCTTTTGTAAATCCTGTAGAGGCTTGTATTTGAGACAATGATGAGGCATCTTGGCAGATATTTAAACGCGGTCTTGTGTGGAATAGTTTTTGGACAAATGATTCCATTGTAGTGTTACTCCTTCGACTTGGGTCTTTTTCCGTCTCAATCCCAAAACAAAACAAATAAGGCAATCTTGTAATTTTACGATATTACGTCGGGGTCACCAGTTAGGTGATGCCTTTTGTAAATCCTGTAGAGGCTTGTATTTGAGACAATGACGAGGCAACTTGGTATATATTTAAACGCGGTCTTGTGTGGAATAGTTTTTGGACAAATGACTCCATTGTAGTGTTACTTCTTCGACTTGAGTCTTTTTCCGTATCAATCTCAAAACAAAACAAATAAGGTTATCTTGTAATTTTACGAAATCACGTTGGGGTCACCAGTTAAGGAGATGTCTTTTGAAAATCCTGTAGAGGCTTGTACTTGAAACAATGACGAGGAAACTTGGTAGATATTCAAACGCGATCTTGTGTGGTATAGTTTTTTGGACAAATGATTCCACTCTAGTGTTACTCCTTCGACTTGGGTCTTTTTCCGTCTCAATCCCAAAACAAAACAAATAAGGCAATCTTGTAATTTTACGATATTACGTCGGGGTCACCAGTTAGGTGATGCCTTTTGTAAATCCTGTAGAGGCTTGTATTTGAGACAATGACGAGGCAACTTGTTAAATATGTAAACGCGGTCTTTTGTGGAATAGTTTTTTGGACAAATGATTCCACTCTAGTGTTACTCCTTCGACTTGGGTCTTTTTCCGTCTCAATCCCAAAACAAAACAAATAAGGCAATCTTGTAATTTTACGATATTACGTCGGGGTCACCAGTTAGGTGATGCCTTTTGTAAATCCTGTAGAGGCTTGTATTTGAGACAATGACGAGGCAACTTGTTAAATATGTAAACGCGGTCTTTTGTGGAATAGTTTTTGGACAAATGACTCCATTGTAGTGTTACTCCTTCGACTTGTCTAACAAAACAAATAAGGTTATCTTGTAATTTTACGAAATCACGTTGGGGTCACCAGTTTAGGAGATGTCTTTTGAAAATCCTGTAGAGGCTTTTACTTGAGATGATGACGAGGAAACTTAGTTCATATTTAAACGCGGTCTTGTGTGGAATAGTTTTTGGACAAATGACTCCACTGTAGTGTTACTCCTTCGACTTGAGTCTTTTTCCGTATCAATCTTAAAACAAAACAAATAAGGTTATCTTGTAATTTTACGACATCACTTTGGGGCCACCAGTTAAGGAGATGTCTTTTGAAAATCCTGTAGAGGCTTGTACTTGAAACAATGACGAGGAAACTTAGTTGATATTTAAACGCGGTCTTGTGCCTTTTGAAAATTCTGTAGAGGCTTTTACTTGAGACGATGACGAGGAAACTTTGTAGATATTTAAACGCGGTCTTGTGTGGAATAGTTTTTGGACAAGTGACTCCATTGTAGTGTTACTCCTTCGACTTGAGCCTTTTTCCGTATCAATCTCAAAACAAAACAAATAAGGTTATCTTGTAATTTTACGAAATCACGTTGGGGTCACCAGTTAGGAGATGCCTTTTGTAAATCCTGTAGAGCCTTGTATTTGAGACAATGACGAGGCGACTTGGTATATATTTAAACGCGGTCTTGTGTGGAATAGTTTTTGGACAAATGACTCCATTGTAGTGTTACTCCTTCGACTTGAGTCTTTTTCCGTATCAATCTCAAAACAAAACAAATAAGGTTATCTTGTAATTTTACGAAATCACGTTGGGGTCACCAGTTAAGGAGATGTCTTTTGAAAATCCTGTAGAGGCTTGTACTTGAAACAATGACGAGGAAACTTAGTTGATATTTAAACGCGGTCTTGTGCCTTTTGAAAATTCTGTAGAGGCTTTTACTTGAGACGATGACGAGGAAACTTGGTAGATATTTAAACGCGGTCTTGTGTGGAATAGTTTTTGGACTAATTACTCCATTGTAGTGTTACTCCTTCGACTTGAGACTTTTTCCGTCTCAATCTCAAAACAAAACGAATAAGGTAATCTTGTAATTTTTACGAAATCACGTTGGGGTCACCAGTTTAGGAGATGCCTTTTGTAGATCCCGTAGAGGCTTGAACTTGAGACGATGACGAGGCAACTTAGTAGATATTTAAACGCGGTCTTATGTGGAATAGATTTTGGACAAATGACTCCACTGTAGTGTAAATCCTTCGACTTGTGTCTTTTTCCGTCTCAATCTCAAAACAAATAAGGCAATCTTGTAAGTTTACTACATCACGTCGAGGTCACTAGTTAAGGAGATGTCTTTTGAAAATCCTGTAGAGGCTTGTACTTGAAACAATGACGAGGAAACTTGGTTGATATTTTTAACGCCGTCTTGTGCCTTTTGAAAATCCTGTAGAGGTTTTTACTTGAGACGATGTCGAGAAAACATGGTAGATATTTAAACGCGGTCTTGTGTGGAATAGTTTTTGGACAAGTGACTCCACTGTAGTGTGAATCCTTCGACTTGTGTCTTTTTCTGTCTCAATCTCAAAACAAAACAAATAAGGCAATCTTGTAATTTTACGAAATCACGTTGGGGTCACCAGTTAGGAGATGCCTTTTGTAAATCCTGTAGAGCCTTGTATTTGAGACAATGACGAGGCGACTTGGTATATATTTAAACGCGGTCTTGTGTGGAATAGTTTTTGGACAAATGACTCCATTGTAGTGTTACTCCTTCGACTTGAGTCTTTTTCCGTATCAATCTCAAAACAAAACAAATAAGGTTATCTTGTAATTTTACGAAATCACGTTGGGGTCACCAGTTAAGGAGATGTCTTTTGAAAATCCTGTAGAGGCTTGTACTTGAAACAATGACGAGGAAACTTAGTTGATATTTAAACGCGGTCTTGTGCCTTTTGAAAATTCTGTAGAGGCTTTTACTTGAGACGATGACGAGGAAACTTGGTAGATATTTAAACGCGGTCTTGTGTGGAATAGTTTTTGGACTAATTACTCCATTGTAGTGTTACTCCTTCGACTTGAGTCTTTTTCCGTCTCAATCTCAAAACAAAACGAATAAGGTAATCTTGTAATTTTTACGAAATCACGTTGGGGTCACCAGTTTAGGAGATGCCTTTTGTAGATCCCGTAGAGGCTTGAACTTGAGACGATGACGAGGCAACTTAGTAGATATTTTTAACGCCGTCTTGTGCCTTTTGAAAATCCTGTAGAGGTTTTTACTTGAGACGATGTCGAGAAAACATGGTAGATATTTAAACGCGGTCTTGTGTGGAATAGTTTTTGGACAAGTGACTCCACTGTAGTGTGAATCCTTCGACTTGTGTCTTTTTCTGTCTCAATCTCAAAACAAAACAAATAAGGCAATCTTGTAATTTTACGACATCACGTCGGGGTCACCAGTTAGGAGATGCCTTTTGTAAATCCTGTAGAGGCTTGTATTTGAGACAATGATGAGGCATCTTGGTATATATTTAAACGCGGTCTTGTGTGGAATAGTTTTTGGACAAATGACTCCATTGTAGTGTTACTTCTTCGACTTGAGTCTTTTTCCGTATCAATCTCAAAACAAAACAAATAAGGTTATCTTGTAATTTTACGAAATCACGTTGGGGTCACCAGTTAAGGAGATGTCTTTTGAAAATCCTGTAGAGGCTTGTACTTGAAACAATGACGAGGAAACTTGGTTGATATTTTTAACGCCGTCTTGTGCCTTTTGAAAATCCTGTAGAGGTTTTTACTTGAGACGATGTCGAGAAAACATGGTAGATATTTAAACGCGGTCTTGTGTGGAATAGTTTTTGGACAAATGATTCCATTGTAGTGTTACTCCTTCGACTTGGGTCTTTTTCCGTCTCAATCCCAAAACAAAACAAATAAGGCAATCTTGTAATTTTACGATATTACGTCGGGGTCACCAGTTAGGTGATGCCTTTTGTAAATCCTGTAGAGGCTTGTATTTGAGACAATGACGAGGCAACTTGGTATATATTTAAACGCGGTCTTGTGTGGAATAGTTTTTGGACAAATGACTCCATTGTAGTGTTACTTCTTCGACTTGAGTCTTTTTCCGTATCAGTCTCAAAACAAAACAAATAAGGTTATCTTGTAATTTTACGAAATCACGTTGGGGTTACCAGTTAAGGAGATGTCTTTTGAAAATCCTGTAGAGGCTTGTACTTGAAACAATGACGAGGAAACTTAGTTGATATTTAAACGCGATCTTGTGCCTTTTGAAAATTCTGTAGAGGCTTTTACTTGAGACGATGACGAGGAAACTTGGTAGATATTTAAACGCGGTCTTGTGTGGAATAGTTTTTGGACTAATTACTCCACTGTAGTGTTACTCCTTCGACTTGAGTCTTTTTCCGTATCAATCTTAAAACAAAACAAATAAGGTTATCTTGTAATTTTACGACATCACTTTGGGGCCACCACTTAAGGAGATGTCTTTTGAAAATCCTGTAGAGGCTTGTACTTGAAACAATGACGAGGAAACTTAGTTGATATTTAAACGCGGTCTTGTGCCTTTTGAAAATTCTGTAGAGGCTTTTACTTGAGACGATGACGAGGAAACTTTGTAGATATTTAAACGCGGTCTTGTGTGGAATAGTTTTTGGACAAGTGACTCCATTGTAGTGTTACTCCTTCGACTTGAGCCTTTTTCCGTATCAATCTCAAAACAAAACAAATAAGGTCATCTTGTAATTTTACGAAATCACGTTGGGGTCACCAGTTAGGAGATGCCTTTTGTAAATCCTGTAGAGCCTTGTATTTGAGACAATGACGAGGCGACTTGGTATATATTTAAACGCGGTCTTGTGTGGAATAGTTTTTGGACAAATGACTCCATTGTAGTGTTACTCCTTCGACTTGAGTCTTTTTCCGTATCAATCTCAAAACAAAACAAATAAGGTTATCTTGTAATTTTACGAAATCACGTTGGGGTCACCAGTTAAGGAGATGTCTTTTGAAAATCCTGTAGAGGCTTGTACTTGAAACAATGACGAGGAAACTTAGTTGATATTTAAACGCGGTCTTGTGCCTTTTGAAAATTCTGTAGAGGCTTTTACTTGAGACGATGACGAGGAAACTTGGTAGATATTTAAACGCGGTCTTGTGTGGAATAGTTTTTGGACTAATTACTCCATTGTAGTGTTACTCCTTCGACTTGAGTCTTTTTCCGTCTCAATCTCAAAACAAAACGAATAAGGTAATCTTGTAATTTTTACGAAATCACGTTGGGGTCACCAGTTTAGGAGATGCCTTTTGTAGATCCCGTAGAGGCTTGAACTTGAGACGATGACGAGGCAACTTAGTAGATATTTAAACGCGGTCTTATGTGGAATAGATTTTGGACAAATGACTCCACTGTAGTGTAAATCCTTCGACTTGTGTCTTTTTCCGTCTCAATCTCAAAACAAATAAGGCAATCTTGTAAGTTTACTACATCACGTCGAGGTCACTAGTTAAGGAGATGTCTTTTGAAAATCCTGTAGAGGCTTGTACTTGAAACAATGACGAGGAAACTTGGTTGATATTTTTAACGCCGTCTTGTGCCTTTTGAAAATCCTGTAGAGGTTTTTACTTGAGACGATGTCGAGAAAACATGGTAGATATTTAAACGCGGTCTTGTGTGGAATAGTTTTTGGACAAGTGACTCCACTGTAGTGTGAATCCTTCGACTTGTGTCTTTTTCTGTCTCAATCTCAAAACAAAACAAATAAGGCAATCTTGTAATTTTACGACATCACGTCGGGGTCGCCAGTTAGGAGATGCCTTTTGTAAATCCTGTAGAGGCTTGTATTTGAGACAATGATGAGGCATCTTGGCAGATATTTAAACGCGGTCTTGTGTGGAATAGTTTTTGGACAAATGATTCCATTGTAGTGTTACTCCTTCGACTTGGGTCTTTTTCCGTCTCAATCCCAAAACAAAACAAATAAGGCAATCTTGTAATTTTACGATATTACGTCGGGGTCACCAGTTAGGTGATGCCTTTTGTAAATCCTGTAGAGGCTTGTATTTGAGACAATGACGAGGCAACTTGGTATATATTTAAACGCGGTCTTGTGTGGAATAGTTTTTGGACAAATGACTCCATTGTAGTGTTACTTCTTCGACTTGAGTCTTTTTCCGTATCAATCTCAAAACAAAACAAATAAGGTTATCTTGTTATTTTACGAAATCACGTTGGGGTCACCAGTTAAGGAGATGTCTTTTGAAAATCCTGTAGAGGCTTGTACTTGAAACAATGACGAGGAAACTTGGTAGATATTCAAACGCGATCTTGTGTGGTATAGTTTTTTGGACAAATGATTCCACTCTAGTGTTACTCCTTCGACTTGGGTCTTTTTCCGTCTCAATCCCAAAACAAAACAAATAAGGCAATCTTGTAATTTTACGATATTACGTCGGGGTCACCAGTTAGGTGATGCCTTTTGTAAATCCTGTAGAGGCTTGTATTTGAGACAATGACGAGGCAACTTGTTAAATATGTAAACGCGGTCTTTTGTGGAATAGTTTTTTGGACAAATGATTCCACTCTAGTGTTACTCCTTCGACTTGGGTCTTTTTCCGTCTCAATCCCAAAACAAAACAAATAAGGCAATCTTGTAATTTTACGATATTACGTCGGGGTCACCAGTTAGGTGATGCCTTTTGTAAATCCTGTAGAGGCTTGTATTTGAGACAATGACGAGGCAACTTGTTAAATATGTAAACGCGGTCTTTTGTGGAATAGTTTTTGGACAAATGACTCCATTGTAGTGTTACTCCTTCGACTTGTCTAACAAAACAAATAAGGTTATCTTGTAATTTTACGAAATCACGTTGGGGTCACCAGTTTAGGAGATGTCTTTTGAAAATCCTGTAGAGGCTTTTACTTGAGATGATGACGAGGAAACTTGGTAGATATTGAAACGCGGTCTTGTGTGGAATAGTTTTTGGACAAATGACTCCACTGTAGTGTTACTCCTTCGACTTGTCTTTTTCCGTCCCTATCTCAAAACAAAACAAATAAGGCAATCTTGTAATTTAACGACATCACGTCGGTACCTGTTCAGTAATTCCTGTAGAGGCTTGTATTTGAGACGATGATGAGGCATCTTGGCAGATATTTAAATGCGGTCTTGTGTGAAATAGTTTTTGGACAAATGATTCCATTGTAGTGTTACTCCTTCGACTTGGGTCTTTTTCCGTCTCAATCTCAAAACAAAACAATTAAGACAATCTTGTAATTTTACGACGTCACGTCGGGGTCACCAGTTTAGAAGATGCCTTTTGTAGATCCCGTAGAGGCTTGTACTTGAGACGATGACGAGGAAACTTGGTAGATATTGAAACGCGGTCTTGTGTGGAATAGTTTTTGGACAAATGACTCCAATGTAGTGTTACTCCTTCGACTTGTCTTTTTCCGTCCCTATCTCAAAACAAAACAAATAAGGCAATCTTGTAATTTAACGACATCACGTCGGTACCAGTTCAGTAATTCCTGTAGAGGCTTGTATTTGAGACGATGATGAGGCATCTTGGCAGATATTTAAACGCGGTCTTGTGGAATAGTTTTTGGACAAATGATTCCATTGTAGTGTTACTCCTTCGACTTTTGTCTTTTTCCGTCTCAATCTCAAAACAAAACAATTAAGACAATCTTGTAATTTTACGACATCACGTCGGGGTCACCAGTTTAGGAGATGCCTTTTGTAGATCCCGTAGAGGCTTGTACTTGAGACGATGACGAGGAAACTTGGTAGATATTGAAACGCGGTCTTGTGTGGAATATTTTTGGACAAATGACTCCACTGTAGTGTTACTCCTTCGACTTGTCTTTTTCCGTCCCTATCTCAAAACAAAACAAATAAGGCAATCTTGTAATTTAACGACATCACGTCGGTACCAGTTCAGTAATTCCTGTAGAGGCTTGTATTTGAGACAATGACGAGGCAACTTGGTATATATTTAAACGCGGTCTTGTGTGGAATAGTTTTTGGACAAATGACTCCATTGTAGTGTTACTCCTTCGACTTGTCTTTTTCCGTTCCAATCTCAAAACAAAACAAATAAGGTTATCTTGTAATTTTACGAAATCACGTTGGGGTCACCAGTTTAGGAGATGTCTTTTGAAAATCCTGTAGAGGCTTTTACTTGAGATGATGACGAGGAAACTTGGTAGATATTCAAACGCGATCTTGTGTGGTATAGTTTTTTGGACAAATGATTCCACTCTAGTGTTACTCCTTCGACTTGGGTCTTTTTCCGTCTCAATCCCAATACAAAACAAATAAGGCAATCTTGTAATTTTACGATATTACGTCGGGGTCACCAGTTAGGTGATGCCTTTTGTAAATCCTGTAGAGGCTTGTATTTGAGAAAATGACGAGGCAACTTGTTATATATGTAAACGCGGTCTTGTGTGGAATAGTTTTTGGACAAATGACTCCATTGTAGTGTTACTCCTTCGACTTGTCTTTTTCCGTCGCTATCTCAAAACAAAACAAATAAGGCAATCTTGTAATTTAACGACATCACGTCGGTACCAGTTCAGTAATTCCTGTAGAGGCTTGTATTTGAGACGATGATGAGGCATCTTGGCAGATATTTAAACGCGGTCTTATGGAATAGTTTTTGGACAAATGATTCCATTGTAGTGTTACTCCTTCGACTTGGGTCTTTTTCCGTCTCAATCCCAAAACAAAACAAATAAGGCAATCTTGTAATTTTACGATATTACGTCGGGGTCACCAGTTAGGTGATGCCTTTTGTAAATCCTGTAGAGGCTTGTATTTGAGACAATGACGAGGCAACTTGGTATATATTTAAACGCGGTCTTGTGTGGAATAGTTTTTGGACAAATGACTCCATTGTAGTGTTACTCCTTCGACTTGTCTTTTTCCGTATCAATCTCAAAACAAAACAAATAAGGTTATCTTGTAATTTTACGAAATCACGTTGGGGTCACCAGTTTAGGAGATGTCTTTTGAAAATCCTGTAGAGGCTTTTACTTGAGATGATGACGAGGAAACTTGGTAGATATTCAAACGCGATCTTGTGTGGTATAGTTTTTTGGACAAATGATTCCACTCTAATGTTACTCCTTCGACTTGGGTCTTTTTCCGTCTCAATCCCAAAACAAAACAAATAAGGCAATCTTGTAATTTTACGATATTACGTCGGGGTCACCAGTTAGGTGATGCCTTTTGTAAATCCTGTAGAGGCTTGTATTTGAGACAATGACGAGGCAACTTGGTATATATTTAAACGCGATCTTGTGTGGTATAGTTTTTGGACAAATGATTCCACTCTAGTGTTACTCCTTCGACTTTTGTCTTTTTCCGTCTCAATCTCAAAACAAAACAATTAAGACAATCTTATAATTTTACGACATCACGTCGGGGTCACCAGTTTAGGAGATGCCTTTTGTAGATCCCGTAGAGGCTTGTACTTGAGACGATGACGAGGAAACTTGGTAGATATTGAAACGCGGTCTTGTGTGGAATAGTTTTTGGACAAATGACTCCAATGTAGTGTTACTCCTTCGACTTGTCTTTTTCCTTCCCTATCTCAAAACAAAACAAATAAGGCAATCTTGTAATTTAACGACATCACGTCGGTACCAGTTCAGTAATTCCTGTAGAGGCTTGTATTTGAGACGATGATGAGGCATCTTGGCAGATATTTAAACGCGGTCTTGTGGAATAGTTTTTGGACAAATGATTCCATTGTAGTGTTACTCCTTCGACTTGGGTCTTTTTCCGTCTCAATCCCAAAACAAAACAAATAAGGCAATCTTGTAATTTTACGATATTACGTCGGGGTCACCAGTTAGGTGATGCCTTTTGTAAATCCTGTAGAGGCTTGTATTTGAGACAATGACGAGGCAACTTGGTATATTTTTAAACGCGGTCTTGTGTGGAATAGTTTTTGGACAAATGACTCCATTGTAGTGTTACTCCTTCGACTTGAGTCTTTTTCCGTCTCAATCTCAAAACAAAACGAATAAGGTAATCTTGTAATTTTTACGAAATCACGTTGGGATCACCAGTTTAGGAGATGCCTTTTGTAGATCCCGTAGAGGCTTGAACTTGAGACGATGACGAGGCAACTTAGTAGATATTTAAACGCGGTCTTATGTGGAATAGATTTTGGACAAATGACTCCACTGTAGTGTAAATCCTTCGACTTGTGTCTTTTTCCGTCTCAATCTCAAAACAAATAAGGCAATCTTGTAAGTTTACTACATCACGTCGAGGTCACTAGTTAAGGAGATGTCTTTTGAAAATCCTGTAGAGGCTTGTATTTGAAACAATGACGAGGAAACTTGGTTGATATTTTTAACGCAGTCTTGTGCCTTTTGAAAATCCTGTAGAGGTTTTTACTTGAGACGATGTCGAGAAAACATGGTAGATATTTAAACGCGGTCTTGTGTGGAATAGTTTTTGGACAAGTGACTCCACTGTAGTGTGAATCCTTCGACTTGTGTCTTTCTCCGTCTCAATCCCAAAACAAAACAAATAAGGCAAACTTGTTATTTTACGACATCACGTCGGGGTCACCAGTTAGGAGATGCCTTTTGTAAATTCTGTTGAGCCTTGTATTTGAGACAATGACGAGGCGACTTGGTATATATTTAAACGCGGTCTTGTGTGGAATAGTTTTTGGACAAGTGACTCCACTGTAGTGTTACTCTTTCGACTTGTGTCTTTTTCCGTCTTAATCTCAAAACAAATAAGGCAATCTTGTAATTTTACGACATCACTTTGGGGCCACCAGTTAAGGAGATGTCTTTTGAAAATCCTGTAGAGGCTTGTACTTGAAACAATGACGAGGAAACTTAGTTGATATTTAAACGCGGTCTTGTGCCTTTTGAAAATGCTGTAGAGGCTTTTACTTGAGACGATGACGAGGAAACTTGGTAGATATTTAAACGCGGTCTTGTGGAATAGTTTTTGGACAAATGATTCCATTGTAGTGTTACTCCTTCGACTTGGGTCTTTTTCCGTCTCAATCCCAAAACAAAACAAATAAGGCAATCTTGTAATTTTACGATATTACGTCGGGGTCACCAGTTAGGTGATGCCTTTTGTAAATCCTGTAGAGGCTTGTATTTGAGACAATGACGAGGCAACTTGGTATATATTTAAACGCGATCTTGTGTGGTATAGTTTTTGGACAAATGATTCCACTCTAGATTTACTCCTTCGACTTTTGTCTTTTTCCGTCTCAATCTCAAAACAAAACAATTAAGACAATCTTGTAATTTTACGACATCACGTCGGGGTCACCAGTTTAGGAGATGCCTTTTGTAGATCCCGTAGAGGCTTGTACTTGAGACGATGACGAGGAAACTTGGTAGATATTGAAACGCGGTCTTGTGTGGAATATTTTTGGACAAATGACTCCAATGTAGTGTTACTCCTTCGACTTGTCTTTTTCCTTCCCTATCTCAAAACAAAACAAATAAGGCAATCTTGTAATTTAACGACATCACGTCGGTACCAGTTCAGTAATTCCTGTAGAGGCTTGTATTTGAGACGATGATGAGGCATCTTGGCAGATATTTAAATGCGGTCTTGTGTGAAATAGTTTTTGGACAAATGATTCCATTGTAGTGTTACTCCTTCGACTTGGGTCTTTTTCCGTCTCAATCTCAAAACAAAACAATTAAGACAATCTTGTAATTTTACGACGTCACGTCGGGGTCACCAGTTTAGAAGATGCCTTTTGTAGATCCCGTAGAGGCTTGTACTTGAGACGATGACGAGGAAACTTGGTAGATATTGAAACGCGGTCTTGTGTGGAATAGTTTTTGGACAAATGACTCCAATGTAGTGTTACTCCTTCGACTTGTCTTTTTCCGTCCCTATCTCAAAACAAAACAAATAAGGCAATCTTGTAATTTAACGACATCACGTCGGTACCAGTTCAGTAATTCCTGTAGAGGCTTGTATTTGAGACGATGATGAGGCATCTTGGCAGATATTTAAACGCGGTCTTGTGGAATAGTTTTTGGACAAATGATTCCATTGTAGTGTTACTCCTTCGACTTGGGTCTTTTTCCGTCTCAATCCCAAAACAAAACAAATAAGGCAATCTTGTAATTTTACGATATTACGTCGGGGTCACCAGTTAGGTGATGCCTTTTGTAAATCCTGTAGAGGCTTGTATTTGAGACAATGACGAGGCAACTTGGTATATATTTAAACACGATCTTGTGTGGTATAGTTTTTGGACAAATGATTCCACTCTAGATTTACTCCTTCGACTTTTGTCTTTTTCCGTCTCAATCTCAAAACAAAACAATTAAGACAATCTTGTAATTTTACGACATCACGTCGGGGTCACCAGTTTAGGAGATGCCTTTTGTAGATCCCGTAGAGGCTTGTACTTGAGACGATGACGAGGAAACTTGGTAGATATTGAAACGCGGTCTTGTGTGGAATATTTTTGGACAAATGACTCCACTGTAGTGTTACTCCTTCGACTTGTCTTTTTCCGTCCCTATCTCAAAACAAAACAAATAAGGCAATCTTGTAATTTAACGACATCACGTCGGTACCAGTTCAGTAATTCCTGTAGAGGCTTGTATTTGAGACGATGACTAGGAAACTATTAGATATTTAAACGCGGACTTGTGTAGAATAGTTTTCTATTTTGTAATAATTTTTCAAAAGAGAATTTTATACAATATATAGTAATCTTTGATCATAATTTAGTAATTATGATCAAAGATTACTATATTATAGTATGTGCGACATTAGTATGTGCAGTGTGCGCGTAGTGTCGGCTACCGATTAACTCTGTCAACCTAGCTCCCAAAAAACAAAGGGATATTGCATGGAAATGAAATACTTAGTGCAAGCCAGGTTGCCGTAACAAAAATAGATGTTACGTTTGAAAACGCCACAAGTGTAACATCCAAAATTATTAATTTGAGCAACCCATGTCCATTCCTGTCATGAAAGTAGTACTTACTATATTGCTAATTTAGAGATTTTTTAAGATCGTCGTGTTATTTTTTTCAAACTTTACTGGAGAGTGATTTATGTGTTTTTTTTTAGTAATGCATATTTTTTTGTTCTTAATGTAATTTGTGGCTACAGTAAAGCAATTATAAAAATATTATATTGCTTTATTAAGCTGAATATTTATATTGTTTTCTTATAAATAAATAAAAATATGCTGGTACCTACAATACCAAGTTTGGAGTGCCGCGTATGCATTTTTATGATTTTTTTATGAAAAAGGCTTTGCGACGGCCGAGAGCGAGTCAGCGTATGGCATCAAAAGCACATGTATTCGCTATAACTACATTTTTATAACTGATGTACAAATATTTCCATTAGGTAGAATTACATTTTATTTTCTTTTGTTCTGGGTTTCTCCTTTTTAACCCCCGACGGAAAAAGAGGGGTGTTATAAGTTTGAGGTGTGTTGCTGTGTATCTGTGTGTCTGTCTGTGGCATCATAGCGCCTCAACGGATGAACCGATTTTGATTTAGTTTTTTTTGTTGGAAAGGTGATTGTGTCGAGAGTGTTCTTAGCCATGTTTAAAAAAAAACGGTTCAGCCGTTCAAAAGTTAAGGGCGTTTTACTGTTTGAATCGGGATGTTTTCGCAAGATAAATGTGTCGGGGGTTTTTTAAATTTTTAAATTTTACTTGTTCTATTAACCGTGTGATTTTTCGATTTTCTGTTTTATGGCGCCAATTTTCCAGCTTATGGTTGCTTTTAAACACCGTAAACTAAAATTCGTAGATATCTGATAAATATAGACTTGACACGGATATCAATGAACTTGAAATATTGCAGACCACACAAAGACTTTGAGAAGTGTGACGTATCCAATCTCAAAAGACAAGTAATTTGACAACGTTCTCCTTGGCACAAAACATTAAAGCAGTGTGATAAATATACCCGGGTTGTGGTAAATCTTGTGAACGTGTTCACAACCGCTCCTATAATTGCAGCCGAATCATCGCAAATTACTTCGTTCGGCGCTTTCATTTCACCGATCCATTTCTTTAACCATTGAAATATATTGTCCATAATTTGTAGAGTAAAAATCATTTAAGAAAGTGACACAGAATTATCTTAGATCTTTACATCACGACGTACAAAAAAAAACGAAAACATTTTTAGGATTAGGAGGTCAAATTTTCTTGAAGATTGAACCTGTTGCGTCAATACTTATTTATATGCTTTAGAAACCTTTTTATAGAAGTTCGGTCCAATAATGATTGAAAAAGGGTTGCAGAGAAACAGTTCTGCTGACGTTCACCCACGGTTCTGTAAACGGCATAATCCATAGGGTCAAAACAACTATTTTATGGAAACGTTTTACAACATCGTGTCTGTTATAAGTTTTTAAACTGTCATGGTCACTAACACTAATATTAACATTATAAGCGGGATATTTACCATGTTTACAGTAAACATGGTAAATATCCCGCTTATAATGTTAATATCGTGTCTGTTTCTTGCATTTTGCAATTATTTAAAGTTTGGTATAAAAGGTGGTTCACGTTTTTCGTCATCTTGCATAGAAAAAATATCCAATTTGCTTCGCACGACCAATGGTGGGGCAAGACCTAAATTTGATGTGGGCAAGACAGATTTCGCGAGGTCCTGTTCTGTGGCGACCTGAAGACGGATTTTATAAAATAATAAAAAAAAACAAAACAATTAACACTGCCAAGTTTTTATTCATAAAAATACAAATTAGATTAATATTAATGAAAAATTACAAATCGTAAATATATAGGTGGAGATGACAATACCAATAAATTAAATATCGGCTTTCAAAGGATGCTTCCAGTCCAAAAAACAATCAATTTAATTCCATTTTTTTTTTAATTATGGCTCCATAGTACTGACGATGATTCTGCCAGTGATATTTATGCAATCAGGACATAATTTAAGATTTTAAATATTTTTTCATGCTGTATAAGGTACCACCATAGGTGTCAATGATCTATGCATCGGTAAAATATCATGTTAACATATTTTAAAATATTGACAGTTTCTGATTTCTTGATTCAGTGATTATTTTTAAAGGCATATTGCGCCAAAGAATAATGTTCGTCAATTAAAACCGTGTTGTTGCTTAATTTTGTGTCTGATTATGGCTGAATTTGTTTGGACAAAAAAAAATATTTTTATTTTTAACTACATTTTTTTGCTTTATAGAACTTATATTTAATAGTGCAGTCAATGTTTGCATTTATTGTCGTATTGTCATCTCAACCTTGTATACATTTCTTAAAGTGTATATTTAAAAATATTAATATTTCTGTATTAAAGGAACAGAAATTTCCTGCTTTTAACTTTACTAAATTCCTTAATTATTGTATCGTAATTCAGCCTAGATGCCATATCTGATTCAATTGATAAAATAGCCAAAGCTGAAAGTCTTTCCTGGCACATTGTGTTTCTTAAATAATTTTGTTATTTTTTTTAATGTTGATTCAAAGACGTAAATCATAATTCCATATTAGTTATTATAGAATCAATCATGGCGTGAAAAAAATCTGTTTGATACCGGATTTTAGGAGACTGTATAGGTTGATCGCTGCTTTCATAATCGAACATCCTTTTCTTTCTGGCTACTCTTTTATTCCTAAACTCTTTTGGCAGGTCATAACAGCTTCGCTCAGTAAATTGCCGAACATCAGAGGGATTTTTTGAATCCAGTAGCCCGATATTCTTTTATCCATTCACAAAATGTGTGTAAATGTTCAAGAGCAATGCTTAAATGAATTTGTACTGATTGCCATAATTTACTTATCATATTAACACGCGATAATTAATAGTAAAGAAAGTAAACAAATAAAACAAGGGATTCCCCGCACTGGTCGGCGGCGGCAAGGATTACTCGCGATGTAATACTTACGCAACTTAAGCAAATGTTGCCAGACTAAAAAAACATATTTCAAAACAAAATTAATTTTTATATCTTTTTTTATTTTATTCTCGCTTTGAAGCAATGCATAAAAATTTTTGTGGCGCGAGGCCCCTTGTACCGCGAGGCCGTAGGCGGTGGCCCACGTCGCCCACGCCTTACGCCGCATACAATTGACAATATTCTATTAGTTATTTTAAATATTTAGTACATTTCGTAAGATTAAAACTTATGAGTGAAATTTTAGCAGTATTTAAAGCTGAACAGACGTGCTTATCCTCAACGCAGTTGCAACCGGTTTAATGATGGCTTAAGCGTACACGTAAATAAAGTACGATTCCATAACGTAACATAGGTTTTTATTTTATTTTTTCTTTTCTATTGTTCATCAATAGGATGGACCCAAATCTTATGACAATCTAGCCTTATAAATAGACTAATAAGTAATTAACAAAAATGAGGTTTTATTTGTAAGCAAAGGTGTAAATATGAATATACTTAAACATTAAATAAAAGTAAACTACATATACAAAATTATACTAAACCTAACTACTTACACTACTACAATCTAACTACGTAATTACTTAATTAAATAAAGTAATTTAATTATAACCTAAACTATTACATTGTTTTTACTAAGAATATGTCCAATAGCACTTTTCTTATTGTTTCTTTCACGTTCGATTTAACGTAACATAGTAACGTAAGGAACGTAACTACGGAAACTTAAAAGGAAAGGTACGTAATTCTAACACAAAAATTAATACTGTAGAAAAATATGATAACAGACACTCGTTGGGGATCCACGCTGGACGAACAAAACCGCCTTCGGAATCTATTCTGTCAGGAAAAAGTTTTGTTCTCACTTCTTATCAAGCGATATTTCAAAACTAACTAACCAGTGACAAATCAAAAAAAGATGCTACACTGATAAGGTTTGGTGGCGCATTGCCACACTAGCACTACATATTATGATTTAAAAATAGTTTTCTAACTTTTGAGGAGGTTATTCTGGATCTTTTTCACTAATTATTTGACCCGCTTTCGAAAACATTCGTTCGCAAGGAACTATAATTAATGTGCGGGTAAATCGATTTCTCTGCTCCCACCATTCTAGCAGATCTTTTGAGCGGTGCAGATAATCTTCCTGCAGGAATTTCTGCAACTCTCTGATGCCAGCGGCTGTAGGATTTTACGGAACTAAATTTCCGTGTCAAAATCATCCCATATTGATGGCACTCTTTGCTGGATGGATGTGGATAAACTTGTGGATGGTTGTTCTATTGTTGTAACTGAATTATCCTGAGTTTCTCTTCGTATTAGAGCAGTCAGTTTTCCCTTCAAATTATCTACAGCACGATCATAATTGTATGGGAACTTAAAACCCTTCTTTTTGAATCGTGGATCTGAAACCGTTGCCTCAGATACTGTTATTTCTGTTTCCAGACCTTGGAATCGTCCATTAAAGGCCTTCTTTCAGATTTTCTATTAACTGAATAATTTCAATAGGTATATCACTATTTTCCAGTAAATTAAATTCTTGTTTATGAATGTTATCTATCATTATTCTGTAATATAATGGTACTTTAGATAGAGTGACGTATTTTTACCCACAAACCTCTGTAGTCACCTTATATAATTTTTTTAGTATAGGTACTGCGCATTCTTTTATTGCCCAATCATGTTGAGATAGCGATATGTCAGCTCTAATTATTGCCAAAGTAGAAATTAGGCATTCCTTTACTTTGAGGACTCTATCTAACATTTCATAAGTGCTGTTCCACCTGGCATTTTAATTTAAGTTGTGGTATTCCCATATTTTTTGCCATTTCTATATATTTGGCCTTTGCTTGAGAACTTTTTTTTAAATATTCACTCAATATTCGGTCACTTTAGATATAGTCTCACCAATTGTGTTGGGAGTAGGCCGCTCTTAAGATTTAGTGCCCGAGGCATCGTTCAATATAAGATTTATCTTATGGGCAAAACAACCAATTAATGACCAATTTCCATTTCTTACAGCTGCTAATATATTCGCGGCGTTTTAGCTGACGATAGCTACAATTTTTCTTCTATATTCCATTCTTGGAATAAAGATTTCAAAAATGATGTAAAATTACTGGCCGTGTGATTATCTGAGTATTGCATACAGCCTAAAAGATAATTTTTCAAAATTTTATTCTCATCAATAAAATGGGCTATAACCGCAATAAACGAATCATTATTCATAGAAGTCCATCCATCTGTTGTAATGCACACTGCTTGTGCCTTTAAAATATCTTCTTTTACATATGATTGCACTTCGCAATAATATTTGGTAAAGAGACTGTTTGATAATGTTTTTTCTTGTAGGCAAGCTATAATTTGGATTTAACATTTCTACAACTTTTTTAAAGTCTTCAATAAATCTAAAAGATTGATACTCTTTTGAAATAATTTTAACAAGCTGGTGATCAAGTTCAGCCGGTTTTTTTTACACTTAAGGGTTTTTTTTAATGAAATAATCTGTTATCGTCGGGGCTATATTATTAAAATGAGCTAAGACAGTCGGCGACGGGTTAACTTGAGCTGATGTGCTTGGGACTGGAGCCGTACTGTCTTTGTTCCCTGCTCATACATTCAGGATTTCTTACTATAGAAGATTGTTGTGGGATGCTTACGTCCCATGTGTCTTGTTAAATTGCTAGACGATCCCATCGAGACACTAAGTATTTGGGAGCAATTCACACATTTTGCCTTTTTTACGTCAATTTTAGTAAAATGATCCCAAATCGGACTTCGCTTTCTTCTTAACAGCACTCGATCACTCATGTTCACTCTCACACAATCAACTGATTAGATATTTCTATTAATATTTTTGACAGGTTATTTTTAAACTAAATCAAAATTTATTTATTCAATTAGACCATTAAGCGGCACTTATGATCGTCATTAAATAATTAAATTTAAAAGTAATAATAATTGATTCTACCGTCCATTCGGCAATGTAGCTTGTTATGGAGAAGAACGGACAAGAAACTCCACATTTAAGTTCTATCCACACATGTCAGGGCCGTGCCCGGGACGTGGATGGACCGTACCCCGTCAGGGGCTCAAAAAAATATCGGTGTTTACATTTTATATGATCTCGTTCACACAAGTCCGTGCACGTGTTAGAATCATGAAGGAACTCCATGTCAAGTCATGTCAAGATGATTATTTATCAGAATTCCTATGTATGTGGTGTATAAGGGAAAGGTTTTATGAAGAAAAGCACAAAAAGACAAGACTAGGTATTTATTTCAATTAGGCTTGTCAAATAATTTATATTGAGGCTCAGAGAGCTTACCGCCCGTTCGCTAGACCTAGTTCTCGTGGAGAAGAAGGGCAAGAAACGCCACGAAAGCAACTCTGGTTGTAAAAGTATTTATAGATATCTTTCACAACCATATAAACATCGTTTATCACAATAAAGATCTAATTCTATTATGGCCATTATATGTTGAATCTTGTAACATTTCACAATGTTACATAATCTAAACAACAAGGATAAGGCAAAGAACATGACTAGCCCTTAAATCAATTTAATTTCATTATGAATAAAGGCCATAATATGAGTTTCAACACAACCATTAACAATAATCAAGTTATAATATCAAATAACTTACGTGAAGCTTGTGTAGTCCATCTTTCACAAAATATAACAATTCAGGAAAACACTATCACAATCACAACATAATATCTGGTCCGTACTGGCTTGTAGTTCACAACAAAGTGAGACAACTTAAGAATTACACACTATTTATAGTAACAAGTCGACCTGCCAAATGTCCCCACCATTTTCTATATTTCTATAAATAATATCACAACTAGGTCAATAATCAATTCTTAAGTAATGGAACCTTTTCAAAACGTGTCAAGACAATTAAGGAATTTAATATCGCCTATTTAATTATTCTTAATCGATATTCGAAAGAATATTGATACTAACTGACAGTCTTGTACGAATTGTTTCAATGTACTTATAATACTAAAATGGTAATATAAAATCCAGGATACATCACAATTATCATTACAAATTATGTAATATTTTATAGGAATATCACTATGGCTTATATGTAAGTTTAGAGTTATTTCCTGTACACACAACAACATTTACTTATGTGGGTACTCTAACAATTGTAAGTATTTGACAATACAATAATAATTTAGGTAGGTACTTTGTCATTTTTCGGTAGATGCTTAATAAATATGACAGTTTGTATTTTGCAGCAAAACATTGTGCTTATAAAGTGAAAATTCGTGATTTAATGACGTCACACGTACTTCCAATACTAACACACGCGCCGTTCACGGGCCAGTGAGAAGCTTCAAAGCATGGGCTCGGCCCAACTCTTTAAAAAAAAGTGTTTTTCAAGTATTTGGTTACATTATTCTTGTTGGAAAAATACATATATGTGAGAACGATGTAAAAAAACGTGCACGTAAAAGCGTCTAGAGTAAAACAAACAATTAAAAATACAATAAAAAGGTAATTAAAAACGGTTGAGGCAGCTTATGTTATGACCAATCCCAACTGATGGCGCCCGATCACGAACATGACACATGGATCGGCACCACTCAGCTCAACCACCATGAAGGGAACCGAATGATCCATGTGCACCATCAGAGAGACATTAGAGAGAGCATGACACACTATAAACTACCAGGGCATACTGAAGTGAACGAACAACACATAGTTACAGTAAATGGTAGATTTACATTTGGTACATAGTATTCACATATGTGCTGTGCACCTATTATAATACTAAAATAAATTGAGTTTATACAACACAAATATATTCATACAGTCTTCAGCAGGTATTTCAGAAATTTTCTGCTTATCACTTGTTTTTGTGCCCTAGTGGCTGTGGAGCAGGACTAGCGTTGAGCCAAGCATTTTTATCAGCGATGGATGTAATCCCCCAACTTATAGTATGCCTGCCTGCATAGTGTGCGTTTTATATAAGTTTTGAATTTCGCCTCATTCAGTTCTAGAATGTGGGGCGGTATTTTATTGTAAAATTGTATACAGTATCCCATAATAGATAACGCTATTTTAGCCAGCCTGAAACCTGGTTGAATTAATTGGTCCCTTTTACTTTTGTTATTCTAAGTTCACAAAGTCTATTTATAACAGTTTTAATTAGGTAACTTTCGGGAGCGTTGCCGGAGTTATTTTCAAAGCCTTGCTTTGCTTAGTTAGACGATGGTTTATTGAAGACTGAAATATAAAATACAACATTTTTAATCCTAATAGTGCACTTCACTTATCGGTATGGTGAAATTTTACTTAAGTATAGCTGAATCAATCTGTAGACTGAACAAACTTAAAAAATAATGTCAAAATAAATTAGGTAGGTACTTATTATTTATCGCTGTGGCGGTTGGGACACTTGAGTACGAGAGCGACCGCCTGTAGCACACCTGATATAAACAAAAATCTAAGTACCTAAATCCTAAGGGCCTGGCCACAGTTTCTGGCGGTGCGGGGCGCGGTGCGGCGAGAGGCGCGGCGGGCGGCGTGATTTGCGGTGATATGCCACAGCTAGACTAGTTGCGACCGCGGCGGCGTCAGCGGTGGACGTATTTAGAGAACGACTAAACTAATGGCCCTATCAAAAGTGGCACGGTATTGCCTTGACATAAGTGCGTTCTTAGCTCAAGATATCATGAACGGTCCCAGTTAACCAGAGAAGGAGAGAACTTGGCGAATTTCACACTCTTTATTATGAATATAGGAACTATCCCGATATTTTTTTTGAATATACGAGGGCAAACATAGAAACTTTTGATTTCTGGCAATAGACCCATCAAAAAGTGATAGTCATCTGACCTGGGCATGTCTTTTTCTTTACTACCTGCTAAGTCAGCTTACAATAACTTCAATTTTTTTCTCTCTATTTCTTTATACCCAGCACGGATCTCTGTTGTTTTCAATCGTTTTCGGGAAGAATTTTGTGTTTCATTTTCTTTTGTGGTGGTAGCATGAGTCTGTACCTGCTGTCCTGATGAATGTGGAGTTGGCGGTTGCTGTGACGGGGAGGTTGGAGTTGATGGCATTGGTGAAACCGACGGCGGAGGCGGCGGTGATTCCAAGAGTGACGGCGACAATTCTTCTGTTAGATCTTGAGTTGAAGTATCTTCTTCTATTAAGTTAGTCTCTCCCACGGTGGGCATATATTCGTCTTTCAAAAATGATAATTGTTCAAAGTACTTCCACTGAGACTGATAATCTGAACCTTCATCTCCAGACCGGAACGTAGGTACTTTTTTGAATTCTTTCCGATAACCGTCTTTTAGCTTCTTCAATTTTTCTTTAAACTATCATCTGAAAATTAAAAGTAATTACCAATATTGAAATTGAATTTGAATTTTAATAGAGTGTTTTTTTTTCCGCTTGTGGAAAGCTAGTTAATTTATAAGTGCTTTTTTTATTTCAGGTTTCTCGGTCTCGGCGGATCATTTAGGTCTCTTGCTCAATCTTCCCGATTAGGACGAAGTACAGTTGCCAAAGTAATTTATCAAACTATAGAAGCTATTTGGAAAATTTGGTCCAAATACATATGCCGCAGCCAAACTGTGATAAGCTAAAAAGTGACGCGATTTTTTTTTTAAGTACCCTATTACCTAACTGTTTGGGTGCGATTGACTGCAAACATTTTCGCATAATAAATACACCGAGTAGTGGAAGTGCATATTATAATTATAAAAAAAAAACATTAGTACTACAAGGAGTGTCCCCGCCGTCCGATAAGGACCAGGCCCGAGTCGACGGCGCGTAGTGTTCCACGCGCGCCTCAAAGAGATGTCAGCAATAACTTACGGGGTCCGCTAGGGCCGATGCGTCTGGGTCGCGGATAAATTTGAAAAAGAGTTACCGCGGCCCTGGCTCAAGCAAATGAAGGAACACGTGTGGGTTTTAGTCAGTAAAAGTCTGACACACCCTCCTGTTTCACCCAGAGTGGAAGAAGTCATTGGATGATTTCCAAAACAAAAAAAAAGGTTTACAGTAATTGTGATCTTAAGATGAACCTGCATACACAACTTCATCCTGGTTGTGAGGCCATACTCTGCTTATTGCCGTACCACTATCATCATTATCACTATCGCTTTCGGTTTCAGTGTCACTTACCACTTCTATAATAAAAGGTTTATCTAAATACAAATCATGTTTTAAGTACTCTCCTTCTAACCTGCGAACGTGTTTACAATGCTGTGCCCACTCATGAACTGTAATAGCGTCAAAAGCTTCTTTAACTAGGCGGGGAATTTCAGCATTTTTGTGCTCAATATTTACATCAGCAACTTTTCTTTTCATTGTGCTCCATATGAGTTCAATGGGATTGAGATCACAGTGATAAGGTGGTAAATATAAGCATTTGTGTCTATTGTCTTCTAAATTTTTTTCAATCTCATATACAGGTTCAGGCTTGTTTGCTCTTAATTATTTCTAAAAGCTGAGGTTTAGTCAAATTCTCTCCGTAGTCAATTTTATTTTGGGTCAACCATAATTGCATATCTTTTTTTAAGGAATTCGTATTTAGGACTTTATTCACACAAATACTGTGATAAGGAGCATTATCCATCACTATTATGGATGGCTCTCGTAAATTAGGCACAAGTTTTTTAATAACCCACTTTTAAAAGTTGGTAGTATTCATCTCGTCATGATAATCACCACTTTTTATGTTTGATTTAAACACAAGTAGTGCATTTATAACAAATCCAGTATCTCCTCCCGCATGAACAATAATATATCTTTGCCCTTTCGATACAGGCTCCAATATTCCGTCTTCACCCTCTCCTTGCCAACATTTGCCCGATGTATGCGAAGAGTGAATATAGGTCTCATCTAAATAAATGATGGGCCGGGGCTAGGGAGATTTATTATTTTTATCCACTGCATGCAAGTACTTAGCTCTCCAAGCTGATATTTCATTACGCTCCATAAGAACCTTACGGTTGGATTTATTCATTTATTTAGACTTCATGCACAAAAAGGTACAAAGGCGGACTTAATGCCTTAGGCATTCTCTACCAGTCAACCAAGGGTGGTGAAGAGATAACAAGGCAGGTGCATTATTTAAAGAATTTAAAAAGAAAAAAGTTGTTATTAAAATACTAAAATAACAAGAAAGTTGACAACACTAACCTATCGCTGCCGAAATTCGTTTGTATATTTGATTAAATGGAATAATCGGACACCCCGCCCGAGCTTCTTCTTCAAAAAAGGTTTAACCTTTAGAATAATGTTTCGAGCATCATTTTTAATAGCTGTCGGCGGCATATTTAACTTTATAAATTCAGCAATATCACGACAAAATAACCAGAAAACCGGCAGGCTTATTACGTATGAAAAAACAATGACCAATAATTGTGCAGAGATTGTGCAATCATCGCGCGAATGACGCTCTTCGTCAAAAAATCGTAAGGCTTATTTTTGCAAAATAATTGCTCTTCAATAGTGTATCCGCATTATGTATGAGCGATAGCCACACCATAATAATTCTATGACAGCACTGCTAACAGTAAACATCTGCCAACTGAAATTTGCATATATCGCAAGGTGATCGCGATCATTTCGTATTACGTATGGTTTTTGACAGCAGAGCGACAGCCATCGGCGAGCAAATGTGGCTGTCAAATTGCGATTACTTTATCCCTTGTTGTTGGTCGATTGCCAATCGCTCGCTGATGGCTGAGTAGGTACAGAAGTTTTTGAATTTTTGGCGGCTTTTTTCGTGTGTTATTTTATGCCTACTTTAATTATCCGCAAATTAGAATAATAATATAAAAGTAAATATTGAAATAACAAATTCATAGTGAATATTGTAACGACAAATTGAGGTTGTTTTGTGTCTCTAATGTCTACCTACGCAACTGGACTATTTGTTGAATCATTGAAACAGACGTGATCTCGGTAAATTGGAGGTTTTTTTTTTACTGTGGTGTTGGCTACCTCAACGAAGCTTATAAATGTTTACTACTAAATACTTAAAAACACATTAGAATGTAGTAAGTATCTAAGTCCGCAATAAGTATCTTCTATTATATATTTTTTTATATGGCAAGCACCGATGTCAAATATTCTGCCAATGTCTAAAGTATATTGGAAAAATCTATTTTACGTTTCATAGCTCAAATACGAGATGATGTAGTCTATTTAGTGATGTCCTAATGCGTTATCGATTCGAATTCTTATAACAATCGACTATTACGAAAAAATTGTAATCGATTTTACACATTGGCATTTTAGTAGTAATTTTTCATATTACTTATTATATTATGTACATAAAATGAAAATATCGTATATATTCACTGCCATATTTACTGTTACACAAATGTTTTACATCTTCGAATATTAATGTATCGAAATATTGGAGCTAAATAGTAATCAAATTGACTATTGTAAAAAAACCAACCTCCACGAAGTGTTGCGTTTTAATTCATTAAACAATACATTTTATAAATCATCGGACAGATAAAATAGCTTCTGTTAAAAGTGACTGTCAATAAAAAAGACTTGACTTAAAGGCCTCAGTAGCCAGGTCACTAAATTGATCGCGCAATAATTGTACAATTATCGCTACTTGCTGTTCCTTACGTAATAAGCCTGCCGAATGTGACACTGACAATGGAATGACATTTCAACATGACGGCCGTTGTTCAAATTTTCGCCATTCCACAGATAATTTGGTAGGAGTGTAGCTGTGGCATATTTCATAAGTTGTCTACCATTTGTTTTCGCCGCTCACCGCTTGCCGCGCCTCACACCGCGCCGCGCTTGGCTGTGGCCAAGGGGTAAGAAATGTACTTTACATAACTAGTGTTTTATTTACAAACTATTATCAAACACAATGAAATAACCAAGTCAATTAACTATATTTATTGAACTGCACTCTACTGTACAGCAGAAAAACCGCGCGTAGGCAATGCTGTTTTAAACACTACAAACATTCTCGACAAATTTGAAAATTCAAAAATATTCGCGAGTGCTGCATTGGTACGTACAATAAAAATAAGGTGACCATACTGACCGTTACTTCTTTTATTGAAATCTAGTGCATACAAACGCGATCATAGCTATAAAGTTCAATAAACTATCATGTTTTCAATAAAAAATATTAGTTTTTTTAACTGAAGGTTTTATTGTTTCCATTTAACTTCTTTCCCCAAAATAAAAATTAATACCACTAAAACAATGTTAAAGTTGGCAGAAGAATATCTGTTAAATACAGGTCTTCGAGTCCCAAGCCAGGAACTCACTACCGGGGCCCATTAGCAGTGTGGGACTCCTGGACCCTATCTGAACCTGTATCCCACGAAACTGCCGTAACGCAGCAGTGGAAAGATTGCTCCTTATTGGGAGATATACTGGTTCCTACTACTACCACTTAGTTTATATTCACTTACTTGGGATTCCTGCGGTAGGCTCCTGGGGGTCGATCAATATCGTGCCGTGCCGGGAGATTGGGGATAGGAGAATATATATAATATAAGAACAATAAGGGATAGACTGACGGCTGTCAGGACCGAAGGCTCCGGCATCCACCAGACAGAACACGTTGCCCGCAAAAGCACTTCGTTGTGCATGAAATATATTCAAAACTGACTTCACGGGCGCCCCACAAACCGACTGCGAACGGCGGGCGCAATTAGCAATGCCAAATGGGCGAAACACATCTTGATTCGATATGTTTCGACAAGAACCCGAATTCACCGTGTCTGTTACAAATTTTCTCATTCGACTCTTCTCAAGTGTTATCTGTCTATCCAAACTGCCAAATCGTTGACAGCCCACTGGCATGGTGTTGCAATAATAAAATATCAAATAGTGAACGAAACGTTTGGTTCAGAACAATATCTAATAAAATAAAATAGATAATAATAATATAAGCGAGTCAAACTTTTAGGCGACAATGAAACAAAAATCACATTTTATGCGTGCCAGTCAATCCATATTAAACTCTAACGCCACAGAAATAAGAGCGCACCGTACTGTTATTATGATCGTCAACACATTGCTCTCTTGGAAGAACCAAAACAATTTTGAACTCTAATTTCATGATGCCAAGGCCGCTTATCGTTGCTTCGCTTCCGTGTTGTGTCGGTCTCCCAACCAAACCAGAGGGCCTACTCCCTATCTTCGTCGACGAAGTTACGGGCCGTCCGAAAGTATTCCCAAACTTCGGAGTGAACCCTACCCCCTAACGATTTCGGATTTATGAGCTTCGAACGGGATCATAGACAATATTAGTATTAGTTATTATAGAAAGTTGCACCATTTTATCGGTTGATTACCGGTTTTCCTAGTTTGTGGTTTCAAGCTTACTAAACAAAAATTATATTATTTTTACGTTAGAAAATTATCATATTTTTAACAAAATTATTTCTTCATGTCTATAATATAGAAATTAATTACTTTTGTCATTAATGTCCGGCAATTGGCATTATCCAGTTGATGCCTTTGCCTTTTTTATGTTTGACGGCAACTTTCAAATGAAATGTCAAGCAATTCCTAATAAATATCTGGGCAGATTTTAGTTTTCATTAATAATTAATTATATTGGCCCCGACCGCTGCAGCAAGTTACGTGCAAATTGAGGCCCTTGTCGACTTCATGAGTTCGCTCAAAGCGGCTGTAAGAAAACCTGTGCAAGTACCTTAATTCAATGGGAAGTTGCACAAAGTCCGTGGAGCAACGGCAAAAGGTGAGTTTAATAGATTATTCGTCAATATTAAAATGATTTTGAGGTCTTGTCATCAGTAAAGTGCAAACAATGATAATCAGTCATCCTGCAAATACTTATAGCCCAGTCAGTAGGCGTTACAATCATGATTACATATGTGCAAATCACGACTACCCCAGCTTTGGCAAAGGCCTTTTTAATTATTTACAGACTAGGCTATTTCTGCAAGAGTACTTAAGGGTGTAGTGTTTTATATAATTAAACCTTTCATGCAATTAAAATTAACCAAATATCCAAGTACTTTGGCCAAGAAAGCTGCTGCAGCTGTCAGACGGTCAACATGTGCTACAGGTCCATCGGTAGCACCAACCCGCTCCCAAATGGAGTTAAAGATCCTATCGATAATTGGCGAGGGTTAACTTACACTGGCTTACCTGACTCGTTTAATTCTTGCGCAATCAATTCCCATGCTTTATCTTGAACACTGAGGTTACTATAACTTGATCGATTATAATTGTAAAGATCCGGGTGGTTTTCTACTAACTTAATGCAGCAAAATTTGATGTTAAATTCTATAACGTCACGCATTTTCGCCGTCTAATTCAATCTTGTGTACACTGTCCGGCATGCCACTGTTAACTGCGGATGCGCCGAGGGCGAGGAAACGGCGCCCGCGCCCCGCCGTCTCAGTATGGCTCGCGGCCCATCACTTCTATACATTTTGTATGAAATATTAAAGAAGCGGTGCCGCGCCCGCGCCTCACCTCCGCCCGACGCCTCTTGTATTTGTCCCGCGCCTTATATAGGCCCGCGGCGGCTGCTGTCTGTCATCCCCTCCTTGCAACGGCTTGAAAATGTCTTTTCCGCTAAAAGTAAATAATATTGGAATACAATATAAATTCCTACTGAACACTAACGTCACTAAAGGCATTGAAACTGCATGGACACACTTCTAAATTTCTGTAGTTTAATTGAAACGTCAAAAGAAAATAAAATCAAACAATGAAAATATGTAAAATATAATTTATATGCTCATTCGAAAAGTAAATTAATCTAGTAATATTATTTTCAATTTATTATTTCGTTCCGTATGGTGCCGGACGTAAAGAATTTCACCATCCCATGTCTTCCCGTGGGTGTCGTAAGAGGCGAAGGGACAAACCAGAGAATGGGCAGCAGCGTTCTCTGTGCTTCTATAACAACCATACTGCGATCGCCAACCCGCCTGCCAAGCGTGGCGATTATGGCAAAACCCCCCCAATGAATAGCACAAATAAAAAATGGCCCCTAGTACCCGGCAGCTTGCCTACCCACGACTACGGTAGCGGTCGAGGCTACGGCATGGCAAGGGGTGCTAAGAATATCCGGAAGAGATCCGGCTACCCCAACAATCACCGACGACTGGACCTGGCAACGTACAACACGCGCACACTTCGGACCGACGAGAAGATCACCGAACTCGAAGAGGAATTGAGCAGGTTGCGATGGAGTATTATAGGGTTATCTGAAGTCCGAAGAGAGGGGGAGGACTCGATAATCCTCAAATTGGGTAACCTGCTCTATTTCCGAGAGGGTGACCGGCAGTCCCAGGGTGGTGTCGGGTTTATCGTCCACAAGTCCCTTGTGAACAACGTGGTGAAGATCGAGAGTGTGTCGACCAGGGTGGCGTACCTTATACTCAGAATATCCTCAAGATATTCGCTGAAGGTCATACAGGTCTACGCCCCAACCTCGGCACACCCCGACGATGAGGTAGAGACCATGTATGAAGATATCTCCAGAGCCATGCATGGTTTCAAAACTCACTTCACCGTTGTCATGGGGGACTTCAACGCGAAACTGGGCAAACGAGACGAGGATGAGCTGCAAGTGGGGCAATTTGGAGTTGGACAACGGAACCACCGGGGTCACCTACTGGCCAGTTTTATGGAGAAGGAGGACCTCTATATGATGAACTCCTTCTTCAAAAAGCGTGAACACAGGAAGTGGACCTGGCAGAAGACGAAACTGAAGACCGACGATGGCAGGATCGTATCTGCTAAACCGGAGCTTCTCAGGGAGATCGAGACATTCTATGGGCAGTTGTACACATCGACCAGCAAGCCCGTTGCGAGTCTAGCAAACGACCCAAGAGCTAGATTGACCCGACACTATACCGAAGATATCCCGGACGTCAGCCTGTACGAGATTAGGATGGCTCTGATAGAGCTCAAAAACAACAAGGCGCCGGGTGATGACGGAATTACGGCCGAATTCCTGAAGGCGGGTGGAAAACCGGTCCTTAGGGCCCTTCAGAAGCTGTTTGATTCCGACATACTCGAGGGCAAAACGCCACAGGCATGGTGCAGGGGTGTGGTGGTACTATTCTTCAAGAAGGGCGACAATGCCCGGTTGAAGAACTATAGGCCCATCTCGCTTCTTAGCCATGTCTACAAGTTGTTTTCAAGAGTCATCACGAATCGTCTCGCGCGCAGGTTTGACGATTTCCAGCCCCCCGAACAAGGCGGATTCCGAAAAGGCTTTAGCACCGTAGACCGCATACATACGCTGCGACAGGTTATACAGAAGACTGAAGAGTATAACCTGCCTCTCTGTTTAGCGTTTGAGGACTACGAGAAAGCCTTCGATTCGATAGAGACTTGGGCTGTACTGCAGTCTCTCCAACGGTGCCAGATCGACTTCCGGTACATTGAGGTGTTGAAGTGTTTGTACAAAAACGCCACCATTTCAGTCCGTCTTCAGGATCAGACCTCGAAACCAATCCTTCTCCAGCGCGGCATGAGACAGGAAGACGTCATTTCTCCGAAACTGTTCACTGCTGCGCTGGAGGATGTCTTCAAGGTTCTGGACTGGCGGGGGCTTGGCATCAACGTTAATGGCGAGTACATTACTCACCTTCGGTTTGCCGACGACATAGTGGTCATGGCTGAGACCATGGAGAGCCTCAGTAAAATGCTCGATGACCTCAGTAGAGCTTCCGAAAGAGTGGGTCTTAAAATGAACATGGACAAAAACCAAGATCATGGTGAATGCCCATGTAACACCCACTCCTATCAAATTCGGAGACTCGACTCTCGAAGTTGTAGACGATTATGTCTACCTGGGACAAACGGTCCAGTTGGGTAGGTCCAATTTAGAGAAAGAGGTCAACCGTCGAATCCGACTCGGCTGGGCGGCGTTCGGGAAGTTGCGTGGTATCTTCTCGTCCAATTTACCGCAGTGTCTCAAGACAAAAGTCTATGACCAGTGTCTGTTGCAGTGATCACCTATGGGACCGAGACGTGGTCGCTCACAATGGGCCTTATCAGAAAGCTCAAAGTCACCCAAAGGGCAATGGAGAGGGCTATGCTCGGAATTTCCTTCCGTGATCACGTCAGAAATGATGATATCCGCAGGAGAACCAAAGTTACCGACATAGCCCGAAGAATTGCCAAACTTAAGTGGCAGTGAGCAGGGCACATTGCTCGCAGAACAGATGGCCGATGGGGCCGAAAAGTTCTGGAATGGCAACCGCGAACCGGAAGACAATACGTTGGAAGGCCTCCCACTAGGTGGACTGATGACCTGGTTAAGGTTGCGGGAAGGCGCTGGATGCGAGACGCACGGGATCGGTCAATGTGGCGACGCCTGGGGGAGGCCTATGTCCAGCAGTGGACGTCTTTCGGCTGAAATGATGATGATGATGATTATTTTCAACACACTTGCTCATAAAGTGACTCTAATTTCAGCGCAATTAGGCAAATAATCACACTTGTAATCAAACTGACTTTTTAATTGCTATTATTCGCAAGTAAGTTATAGAGTTTTTTTTTTAATTTATGGGTTGAGTAGTTTTGTTCTTAAAAAAAATCGATATAAAAAAGATCGTGTTCAATAGTTACAAATGCAACACATTTCATGCAACTTCGTATTTAAATAGATAATTTCAACTTGTATGTGTTTCATAAATAAAATTTTACCCAAATATAACTTTTGTTTTTCTCTGTAATAAAGAAAACTTGAAATGCCCCATTTTGTACGTGGGTAAAACGCTGTCCGCGAAAAACAAAAAAAATAAACATAATTATTTTTAGTCTATGGCCGATCGCCATTGTTAGATGCGCGCGCATAGGAAAACTGATTAATTTTGCCACTGCGAAAAAAAAATCACAACTCGTTTTCACTGTTGGAAATGATTTTTTTTTGTATTATTTTCTTCACAAGTGTGTTGAAAAACGTCGCATGATACACGTGTGTATTGATGATTACCGTCCTCGGCTCTCTTTAGACCCTCACCTAAACGCTCGGGTCTCAATGGCGCCTCATCGGTAATCATCAACATTACACACTTGTACCATAATATACTATTAATAAATAACATGCTAATATTCCTCGATCATAATATTTAAAGTTGTGCGCCTAATCACTAATGTAGCAATGGCTACAAAACATTTTGCTGAAACAAAATAACAAGTTGATGAACTGATGTTGGAGACAAGTCTGCGAGGCTGAAGTGGGACTGGGTGGGTCACATTTGCAGGATGCAGGGGGACAGATGGGCCAGGATTGCCACGCAGTGGGTACCTGGAGACTGGCGTCGCAACCGAGGCAGGCCTAAAAAACGCTGGCGTGACGATCTGGACTCGTTCCTACCGGATTGGCCGGAGACGGCAGGAGTCAAAGTAGCCTGGCAATATGTGGGAGAGGCCTTTGCCCAGCAGTGGGACAAAGTAGGGTAACAAAAAAAAAAGAAAAACAAGTCGCTTTCTATAAAGAATAAAGTTAAAATAAAATAAAACCACTGTCTAATAATTATATTTTACAACACACACGCAATAAACACTTGTACAACAGCTTTTATAAAAAAAGGGGGCCTACCATAAACTTTTAAAATATTTGCCTGGCAGTTCAACTGCCTGACAGGTTGTTTCTGTGTGCCATGATTATTTCCCGCTGACCTGCTTCATGTCAACTTTTGACCTGCTACATATTCTCCTGGTCAGTAAGCTGGCAGCACAGATTAAATAAGAATATTAAAAACATACGAATATAAAATACTTTAGCGGTTTTACCGTTTTTAAACAAATTAAATAAGTTTCAATGATAAAGCCGCGTTTCCACTAGGCAACATTTGTCGCATTTGACGCCCACTTAAATTAATTGAAACAATTTGTTTTTCACAAAGAACAATGGCGAACTCCCAAACAAATTTTTGTTGTCTTTTTTTTAGCGTCTGCTTATGAAAAATATGTGAAAATATAGATTCTAAATTCCTGAACAGTTTTGTCTACAGTTATACTTGTGTCCGTTTCGATGGCGCGGCCACGGCGTTTTTTTTTAAAAAAAAACTATGCCAAGATTATGTAAAAATTTTGTAAAACTTGATTCCCAAAACCATAAATTTGTCAAAGTTATGGTTAAAAAGTTTTAAGGGTTTGAACGTGGCCGCGCCATTGAAACGCGGCGAACCGCGCGGCCACGGAGATCTTTAAAACTAAGCGTTGCAGAGACCTGAAATTTTGGCAGATAACAGATTGAATTTGTAAAAAATTTGTAAAAATATAGAAAAAAATCCTAGGTTTATATTTTAGGAGCTGTAAGACTAAAACCCCATGGCCGCGCCATTGAAACGGTGAAAAACACGTTATCGACGATATCTCGCTGTAAAAGCATCGCAGCGGTCTGAAGTTTTTTGTAAATCCTAGATTTGAATTTGTCAAAATATGTAAAAATACACAAAAAAATCCTAGTTTTATATTTTAGGAGCTGTAAGACTAAAACCCCATGGCCGCGCCATTGAAACGGTGAAAAACACGTTATCGCCGATATCTCAATGAAAAAGCATCGCAGAGGTCTGAAGTTTTTTGTAAAACCTAGATTTGAATTTGTCAAAACATGTAAAAATACACAAAAAATACCTAGGTTTATATTTCAGGAGCTGTAAGACCAAAATCCTATGGCCGCGCCATTGAAACGGTGAAAAACACGTTTTCGCCGATATCTCGCTGAAAAAGCAACGTAGAGGACTGAATTTTTTTGTAAAACCTAGATTTGAATTTGTCAAAACATGTAAAAATACAAAGAAAAATCCTAGGTTTGTATTTCAGGAGCTGTAAGACCAAAACCCTATGGCCGCGCCATTGAAACGGTAAAAAACACGTTATCACCGATATCTCGCTGAAAAAGCATCGCAGAGGTCTGAAGTTTTTTGTAAAACCTAGATTCGAATTTGTCAAAATATGTAAAAATACACAAAAAAATCCTAGGTTTATATTTTAGGAGCTGTAGGACTAAAACCCCATGGCCGCGCCATTGAAACGGTGAAAAACACGTTATCGCCGATATCTCACTGAAAAAGCATCGCAGAGGTCTGAAGTTTTTTGTAAAACCTAGATTCGAATTTGTCAACATAATTAAAAATACACCAAAAAATCCTAGGTTTATATTTCAGGAGCTGAGTACTTTATCGCGTAGAAATAAGTTGTGGTTATCTATCGAAGAAAGAAAGTATTAGCGGTGTATTTTTTTGTAAACAACACCTATTAATATGTAGAATTACCGATAATAGGCAAAAAAGTATTTTTTTTTCATAGTAAAAATCTTTCAATACGTTTTGAATGTTCCGATAGGGTGACCATGACTTATTGTTTACAGAAAACTTTCCACCTGCAAGTATTAGAAACTATATCTCAAGGATTCTAAATTAAATTAAAATGAAACGATAACTAAAATACAAAACATAAAATACAAACATATTCATGTGATTTTTAAAGAAATAAACTTTCTTTAAAAATCACATGAATCACAGATTATTCAGTTACCCCTCCGTACCGTTTATTCCGAACCTAACCCGGTCGCGCGGGTTAGGTTATAGGTATTTTTTTATTTAACTACGATTACTATAACAAAGTCTACGGAGCCCCGTGCATTAACGTATCACCGGAAAAACAAATACCTACTCGGAAGTTCTAAGTACTTTTTATTTGAAAATACGATTCTGCTTCTTATTTATATATTGTCATGGACCGACTTCCTATGCAAGTATTTGTGCCCCGGGGTGCCGAAAGCGAAGCAAGTTCGGGCTCGGTGGCCGTGCTCGAAATATTACGAAGTTGTACGAGTGCATCAACTGAAATCGGCGTAGGTAACTTGTAAGATTTCTTTTGACTAGTTCATATAACATGATTCTATAGTTACCCCTCTAACTGAATAATCTGTGATTCATGTGATTTTTAAAGAAATAAACATATGTTTTGTATTTTAGTTATCATTTCATTTTAATTTAATTTAGAATCCTTGAGATATAGTTTCTAATACTTGTAGGTGGAAAGTTTTCTGTAAACAATAAGTCATGGTCACCCTATCGGAAAATTCAAAACGTATTGAAAGTTTTTTACAATGAAAAAAAATACTTTTTTGCCTATTATCGGTAATTCTACATATTAATAGGTGTTGTTTACAAAAAAATACACCGCTAATACTTTCTTTCTTCGATAGATAACCACATCTTATTTCTACGCGATAAAGTATTACAGCTCCTGAAATATAAACCTAGGATTTTTTGGTGTATTTTTAATTATGTTGACAAATTCGAATCTAGGTTTTACAAAAAACTTCAGACCTCTGCGATTCTTTTTCAGCGAGATATCGGTGATAATGTGTTTTTTACCGTTTCAATGGCGCGGCCATAGGGTTTTGGTCTTACAGCTCCTGAAATACAAACCTAGGATTTTTCTTTGTATTTTTACATGTTTTGACAAATTCAAATCTAGGTTTTACAAAAAACTTCAGTCCTCTGCGATGATTTTTCAGCGAGATATCGGCGATTACGTGTTTTTCACCGTTTCAATGGCGCGGCCATAGGGTTTTGGTCTTACAGCTCCTGAAATATAAACCTAGGTATTTTTTGTGTATTTTTACATGTTTTGACAAATTCAAATCTAGGTTTTACAAAAAACTTCAGACCTCTGCGATGCTTTTTCATTGAGATATCGACGATAACGTGTTTTTCACCGTTTCAATGGCGCGGCCATGGGGTTTTAGTCTTACAGCTCCTAAAATATAAAACTAGGATTTTTTTGTGTATTTTTACATATTTTGACAAATTCAAATCTAGGAATTACAAAAAACTTCAGACCGCTGCGATGCATTTTCAGCGAGATATAGTCGATAACGTGTTTTTCACCGTTTCAATGGCGCGGCCATGGGGTTTTAGTCTTACAGCTCCTAAAATATAAACCTAGGATTTTTTTCTATATTTTTACAATTTTTTTACAAATTCAATCTGTTATCTGACAAAATTTCAGGTCTCTGCAACGCTTAGTTTTAAAGATCTCCGTGGCCGCGCGGTTCGCCGCGTTTCAATGGCGCGGCCACGTTCAAACCCTTAAAACTTTTTAACCATAACTTTGACAAATTTATGGTTTTGGGAATCAAGTTTTACAAATTTTTACATAATCCTGGCATAGTTTTTTTTAAAAAAAAACGCCGTGGCCGCGCCATCGAAACGAACATGTTATACTTTTATAGGCAGCCTGGAATTAAAGAAAATTTTAAAAAAATATTATATTTTTTTATATACCTGTTTGAACAAGAGATAGTCACTTATCGAAAATGAATATAAAAATACCTATTTACCACATAAAATATCATTGATGGAAATGAATTTTTACAGCCAATATTTTTTTATTCTAGTCGATTTGCGTAGGTTTGCACATGGCCCACAAACCTACATAGCAACATGCGACGTACCTAAGTATATAGACGTTTAGGTAAATATATATTTAATCATTTTTTTAACCATCTGTCTTAATGGTCAGCTGATATAGATATAATTAATTAAGTATAAAGATGCAGGTCTTGGATATGGATATGTCAGATCCAGGTATATAGGATCATGATTTGACCTATTTAGTGACATACCGGTGCTAGATTATAGTCGTGGGCGCAGAATTTGGGATACGGGTAAACTAGAGAAATATCTCCTGTAACTTCTACATAGTTTAATTCGTTACAGAGTCAATTACTATCACTATGATACTAAGTACTACTCTGGACTTAAAAGGAAAGACTGAGCAGTTCCTAGGCCAGTATGTTGTCACGGCCATGTCCGAACGATCACTGTCGCTCTCCAATACCATATCGACACCATACGACACTAGACTCCACCCAGTACCAAACTAAGGTACTTGTGTATCGTTTTAAGTAAACAAATAATGACAAGATCCGACACGGCCATCCTACGTGGCACACGTCCGCGTGTGTAAATCTGCAATACCAGATATTTCCAACATAGAATAAAACCGTTCGGTCATTCTGACTTTAATTAACTAAGAAAGATCCTTAGTCTCTCACAGCCAGCCCTGTGGCTTCGGATAGCTATCCATGTGACCATCACGTCAGTCATCCTTGTGATCGTCTCACAACCATAGTCAACTCAGTGACTAAATCACGTTACCATCCCTGTGGCTACAGCAGTCATCTTAGTGTATCAATCATAATCAACCCAGTGACCAAATCACATTACCATCCCTGTGGCTACAGCAGTCATCTCAGTGACCCAATCATGATCAACCCAGTGACCAAATCTCGTAACCATCCCTGTGGCTACAGCAGTCATCTCAGTGACCCAATCATGATCAACCCAGTGACCAAATCTCTTAACCATCCCTGTGGCTATAGCAGTCATCTCAGTGACGCAACCATTGTCAATCCATTGACCAAGTCTCGTAACCATCCCTGTGGCTACAGCAGTCATCTCACTGACCACTCACACAACCATAGTCAACCCAGTGACTAGGTCTCGGAACCATCCCCGTGGCTACAGTAGTCTTTACTTAACAGATTTTTCTGCATTATTCTTTGTAAGTAACATGCCTTCTTAAGCAAATGGTGAGCATTCACCTTTAATTACAATAGGTAACTTCATCAAAGATAAACAAGCTATTCATCAACATTGATAATAACATCACAACATACACTACTGTCAGAACATCTTGTTTCGCTATTTCACTCTCTTCTTTGATACAAAATGCTATATCGAAACTCGGAAGAGCATATTTGCTTTCAACAATCTGCTTCTAATTTTGTCATCAAAAATTCCTTACAATGTCGTTATCGTACCCACTGTCTTCAGGCGAAAAGCCTGTACCTACGTAATATTTGTTTGGCTTTTCGGCACTCTACTTCAATTTCAAAGGATTAATACCAAACCACTATCTTTGTACTCTAGAACTAAAGTCAGCACTAAAGTTGACTCGTTGAGTCGTTCTATACCTAACGGATAGATTTATTGTCGTAACAAGGCATTTTCATTCATGTAAAATACTGCCCTAAAAGTTCAATAGCATTAACCACTGTGAAACGCCAACTCAATAGTACCGAGACTCCGCAACATTCATTTGCTATAATAAGCAACAACAAGTACTAACAAGGCTGTATTTGCTCCATATCATCACGATCAACAGCATCAAAATGAGTATCACAATAATTACAAAACTCACTAGTTACAATTATTTTTGGGATAGCCTTGATATTTGGTCCAAACCAAGTCTCATGTAAGAAGTTAATTTACCACCAACAGGCACATTTTAAATCAATTTGCCAAAAGAAGCAACTAGACCTAAACTGTCTAAGCTATCTTACAGTGTCAGGGTATGGCAAGCAGCTAGTGACTATCATTTGGCATGAGTTTTATAATCACCACAGTATTCTATCTCATAGTCTTAAAACTCAATAAATACTTTCAGTAAAATAGCAATTCGTTTGGTTTACTAACCATGTAAATACTTCGGCTACATTATAGTCTTTCTAACCATTGCTCTATCGATGTCGACCCGACAGTCTCACGGCTAACGTAAACACTTACTTAGTTCAGTTTCTACGAGTCTGCAACAATGGCTCTTTGAGCTATGGTGGTCATGTTACAAAGGCCCGGATGTATTATTTGGAACTCATGTTGCTTATCTGGTGTTATGAAAGTTAAGAGCAATCGATTCTACAATACAAAGACTTAAGCCGCCATAATAATCAAGCTCTGTAAAACTTTGTTTAGATTAGGCATTGAGTTCTCAGTGGTTCAACATTTATAAACAACGAACATTTGTTATTTTCATGACCAATCATGATAACATAGCTGAAATCTAATCCTTATGACTTTACATTATTCATAATCTCACAATGAAATCTGTTATGTGAACTTTATACTTTTTCCATTATTGGTTCAGTAAATAATTTTATAATAATGTTTTCTGACTGGGCTGCCACTGAGTAATTTCCAACGGAAAAACCCAATAGAATCCTGCCCGACCTTGGAATCGAACCCAGGACCCCGCACGCAGCAGTCACACTAGTTGGCACGAGGCAAAAGGGGAAATTAACAATGTAGTCGATGTAAACTAAGCAATTACACACAACCAACCATTAACCACAAATTAAGTTGACGTACTTTTACTTGACGTAAATTTTGTTGCACGCAGAAGCTCAGCTCACCAACATAAACACCCATCCTGGATGCACGGTAACTCGCCGTATCCTACTGCTTCTTAAAGCACCAAACAGTCGCTTGCTCGTTAATCTGCTAAGTGGCCTGTAAAGGCCTGGAGATAAACGCTTACATTGATGTTATCTAATTTTTCCCATTCGCATCACTTCCACATCGATGTTTTGGACAACTTAAATTGCTTGGCTGACACCGACGTCGCCATTACACCCAAGGTACACACCTTTTTGCTTTCAATACGTAAAAGCTCGTCAAATAATAACAAAACATCACGCCCGCGCTGTGCTAAGGGAAAAGCAGAGTTACTCAAGCAAAACACAGACAGTACAAAACATATCACCAAATCTTGTAAGTGGCTATTGTTATAAATCGATTGATTCTTACAGTAAAGAAATTCTCAATTTCTGACCAATCGTGATAACAACAAAGCAATACTGACTCCGCTGTTTAAGGTCTCTAAGATGTTTTAGCAAACCAAATTAACAAATTCAGTAGCAATTATTCAATTTAATCAATCTCAAATGTAAATGAAACAAATTGAATAATGTTATCATAAAAGACAAACATTCAATGTAAATGACAAACAAAACATGAATCTCAATACCTGCGGTTTATGCATCTTTCTATCAAAGCCAATAAATTTGATTAAACCGTGTAGGTAATGTCGTAATAAAACTTCAAATTAACAAAGTCACATAGCATAGACTACAAAATGCATAACAGCACTTCACGAACCCAAAAAATACGTTTCATCAAAGAAATAAAATCAATGGTAACGACTCACCAGGGATGTCACCATTCCTCGTTCTCACTCAAAGACACTAATTTCACAGACAAGATAGCGGATAGCTATCCCCTTGTCTTCCCATGGTATCTTACTCTCAAAATGGGAATCGAACCCAATCAGATTGATTGAGCCTCTCAATAGCTCTGGCTAAGTAATAAACACGCAAAATGTTTCAACACAACAATGTAGCAGATCTGTTATTAAACAGTCCACACTAATATCAATTCTCACTGTTTTCACTCATCAGGAGATTTCTCAGCCCGCTCATATCTCACTTCTGATGTCATATCCAGGTATATAGGATCATGATTTGACCTATTTAGTGACATACCGGTGCTAGATTATAGTCGTGGGCGCAGAATTTGGGATACGGGTAAACTAGAGAAATATCTCCTGTAACTTCTACATAGTTTAATTCGTTACAGAGTCAATTACTATCACTATGATACTAAGTACTACTCTGGACTTAAAAGGAAACACTGAGCAGTTCCTAGGCCAGTATGTTGTCACGGCCATGTCCGAACGATCACTGTCGCTCTCCAATACCATATCGACACCATACGACACTAGACTCCACCCAGTACCAAACTAAGGTACTTGTGTATCGTTTTAAGTAAACAAATAATGACAAGATCCGACAGATAGATAAAAAAACAAAGCATATTTTGTAATAATTTTTATTCCTCATCTTCCCTAGCCACAATGTCTAAATGTATCTGTCCGCCATGGAAAAGTACATGCTCGCCGTAATACGAACGGGCTTGTCTTAAGGCGGGGGCCCACCGCGGTGCACGGAGAGGCTACGCACGTGTATTAAGCTTCGCTTTGTAAGAAAATGTATGTGGTTGTGTCCACTGCAACCCACGGAGAGGCTACGCATGAATTGACGTCATTGATACACGCGTGGCTTGCTCGAATAGGCGGTTACATAGCTCAACGCTGTCAACGTGGGTCTACGTTTCCACTGGAGTACACGAATAAGACCCACGACTATGTACAGCTCGGTTATCGCAGAGCAGTTTTCAGTCATACACGTTGTGGAACGGACGCGTTTCGTGTTTCTCGTATATATCGTATCGAGTTACTCATAGAATGGCATTGGTACTGACTTTGCTAGACAGTTCTTCTGACGATGAATCCGAAAGTGAGATTGATGATCTAATCTTGGGTGAATTGCAAAAGAAAAGAAAACACCGGTTCTGGATTGAAAATCATATTGAATTCAGAAATAAACATGGAGAATACAAAACATTATTTATGACATTAAGTGATGAAAAATTTGAAAATTACTATCGACTATCACGACGAGACTTCCAGATTATTCATGACATGATTAAAAGTAAAATTGAAAAAAGGAATACCAATTATCGGGAATCTATAAGTTCTGCTGAAAGACTCGCCATCGCCATTAGGTATGTTATTTATTTATTATTAAAATATATATATATATTTATTATTTAACTGGTGAAAAGTGGGTGTCTATGTGCACCTCTGCCTACCCCTTCGGGGATTAAAAAAAGGCGTGACGTTGTGTGTGTGTTTATTTATTATTTTTGAATGGTTCGAGATTCAAACAGCTGGAAAAGTATCTTGAGGTTGAGGCAAGGGGTTGGCGTCAGACACGGGTCTCACATCAGGCAGGGATGAGATAATGCATCTTGTGGTCGATTAGCATCAGTAATATGCTTTCTTATTTCATCTCTTTCAGTTCGTCTTTGCTCGCGATTTTTCTCTCGGCGCTGAAGAATCTCTATCATTTCCAGTTGCTTGCTGTTCTTCTTCCTAGATTGAATTGTAGATGTTTCAGCCGGTGAGGGAGGTGATTCAACAACATCAGTATCCGTAATTATTGTATCAGAAGTGTTTTCAGTGTCGTTTCCTTGTATACGATCCGAAAAATTTGAAAAACTCTCGTTATTTTCTCTGTGTGGCAGTAAAAATTCCATTAAATTCTCATATTTCCACGGTTTCATATTTTGTGCTGCCTGTCCTGTAGTAGTCTTACGTCTTCGAAGAGCTTCTCTATGACTATCTCTTAATTTCTTCCAATGAGATTTCGCTTCCTTACCTAGAACAAAAAAAAACATAATAATTGTATGTTACAGATATATGGCAACAGGAGATTCATACCACACCATAGCTTACAGTTACAGAGTAGGAAAAACCTCTGTAGCAAGGATAATCGAGGAAGTTGCCGATGCTATATGGGATTGTTTAGCGCCTATATATTTAGAAGAAATTAAAGATGAACATAAGTGGAGAAATATTGCTGAAAATTTTAAAACTTCATGTGACTTCCCTCATTGTGTTGGAGCTATTGACGGCAAGCATGTCACAATAAAAGCACCTCCAAACTGTGGATCAGATTATTTCAACTATCTTAAAGATCACTCAATAGTGCTTTTAGCGGTTACTGATAGTAAAAAAAAAATTATAATGATAGATATTGGATCAAAAGGCAAATTTAGTGATGGGGGAATATTACGAGAAAGCAACTTTGGTCAGAAGTTATATGCTGGTAATCTAAATCTTCCGCCTGATGAAGCACTTGTAGAAGGTGGCATCGAGGTTCCATATGTCTTTATCGGGGATGAAGCATTCCCTTTATTATGTAATTTGATGAGACCATTTCCCAGAGAAAACAATATTACACAAAATAAAAGAATTTATAATTATCGTCTTTGTCGAGCAAGACGAGTGGTCGAAAATGCGTTTGGAATTCTGAGTGTCCGTTGGAGAGTTTACAAACGACCTTTTGAGTGCAAAGTAGATACAGCCATAAAAATAGTGAAGGCAACTTGTGTGCTACATAATTATTTAATGGAACATAGTTTCACCTACAATTCTGTGACAAATGAAGATATAGCAGCAACTCCAGTTGAGAACCAACTTTTTGATTTAACACATTCGGGATTTAGAAGTTCTAATGACAGTTTTTTTATCAGGGAAGAATTTTGCAATTATTTTAATCATGCGCATGTTTTGAGCTGGCAAAATGCCCGTGTCACAATTTAAACAAATATTAAGTTTGTGTCTACCAGTAGGTGTGTAATAAATAAATATTAAGTTTGTAGATTTAAAAGTAATATTTTTATAATATTAAATTAGTAACAAAAAAATAAGTAAACAAGTATTTACTCACCATTCGCCATTTCACATTCCCTCGCAATCTTTTCCCAAGCCAAATCCTTTTTACCGATGTCTCTGTACGATATATCGCTCATTTTCCATAAACAGGGGTGTAGCTTGACTTTTTCAATAAATAACTCCATAATTAAACCAAATATTATTGACTAAATAAAAATAAAGCCGCCTGTCGTGGTCATCAAATGCACGCGTGCGCCACGAAACCTAGCAATTGACAAAATGGCGCAGGCGTCGCTCGCTTGCTTCCCCGCCCGTCTCACCTCCCGCAGTGAAGCCCGTGTCCGTAGATTGCAGTGGCATGTGTGTAGCCTCTCCGTGCGCCGAGCCACGCTACATCCAGTGGAAACGTAGACCCACGTTGTCAAACAAATGAATACACGCAGCTAAAATGCGCCGCGTGCCCGTGCACAGCATGCACCGCGGTAGGGCCGCGCCTTTATTTGGTACGTTCCCAAGTCAAATAAAATTAGATCCCTGTATCCTAATATTTCATTTGTATTGACATTATCTTGCAGGCGAGTACCAAACTTGTTTATTATAGCCGCTATAATTTGGAAGTTTTGCATCATGTGGGGAAGAGATCTATGTAAATATTCTTGCCTAAATAATTTAAAATCTCTTTTGAAGTAGCCATTGATCACTTCCACCACCCATCTGCAAATCACACAGCGGCTTCTATTTGCTTGAGCTGAAGTTAACCGGTGCTCACCTTCTAACAATACACAGCGGCTTCTATTTGCTTGAGCTGAAGTTAACTGCTGCTCACCTTCTAACAATGGTTCTGGCATGAATGGTTTGTAGCCACATCCTTCCAACAAAGCAATGCTATCTCTAAAACCTCTATCTAGAATAAAAGCGTAATTATTCCTGATTCTGGTCTAAGGTTGTATACCTTAGACCAGAATTCTCATTACTGAATAAATTATTCATGATCACAGAATCTGATGTAGTTACTCTGTATGAGCCAAATCAATCAACAATGTATCCATCACTGGCAACTATCATAAATGGTTTCAGGAGATGCCTGTACTTATGCAAAGAATGTAATTCGAGCTTTTGTTGATATTTGTATATGTGCCGTCACAAAAGACTGGCACTGTTATCATTTCCGATTAGCCCATGGGGAATGGTTAAATTATGATGAATCAATTCATCACTAGTAATATAATTAATGCCGAGATAATTAGGTAAAAAATCTTGGCATAAAATCTCCCGTACTTTTGCCATTAAACCGAGTGTTCAACGAGGCACTTGTATCAATGTGGAAATTCTCTCATCTGAGTCTCCTTTCCTCATCTTCAGCAGAAGTGCAGCCAGCCAAGCCCATACTAACGCTACGCAATTCAGAGATACGAGGTATTTCTCCAATTAAAACATTGAAGTTTTCTTTTGAAAAGCCTATCCAGTATTCAAATACTCTCATCCATATCTTGAATATTCTGGAAGTCAAGCGTGGGACTAAATGCATTGACAAAAGAAAACACACACTGGACTTTATCTACGTTAAATGTAGCTACACTGTTTCAGAATCGTATAATGTATGCCATGAATTATTTGTCAAATTTTGACTACATACACGAGCTAATTTTGGCAAACAATAATTATGATTATGTAGAACTGTGGCTCGTAACTTGTCAGAAATATTATGAAATGTGGTACTATCGCAATTTGGAAACGCAAAAGTGTGTGTAGAATTGGCTGCTCGCCTATAATTGGCTAAATCCACTGTTTGTATCGGCTTAGGTTGAGGTGCTTCTGGTGGCTGGATCAGATTTTCTTCTGGTTGCACATCATTATTTGGGTCCAGTTGAGGTCTGTTTTCATCTTGACGGTTTATACATCCAACTTCCCTTTTTGTGCGTAACCAGCAGGCATGGCAAACACGATCTGAAACTGATATCTGAAAATAAAATAATAAATAAATTGTGATGATAATTGCTGCCTAATAAAGGGTGAAATGTTATCAATCTTTTACCACTTAAATTTCAAAAATGAACAAACCTCTCGTGGTGATACTTTGCTCTCTATAATATTAATTATAGATTGCTGCATCTCAGTAGGATTTTCTCTTAATATTATGTCAGTCTGTTTTTGAAGTGTTGAACAGCCACACAAAAGGCACACATTTGTATGCCCCTCATACTTGGTCCAGCTCCACTTGGTCCATCTCCACTTGGTGGTCCAGCTTGACTGCCAGAAACTTCTCTTTGCAAGTTATTATTAACTGCAACCATTGCAAGATCTCTGCATGCCTCGCAGACATAGTCATCTTCCAAAATCTACAGACAAAAAGGATAATACTCGTAATGCACTATAATGATTTATTAATATTTTGTGTTCACATTTGCCATTAACACGTCTGCCAGATAATAGACACAATATAAAATGTATTGTTTGAGGTCACCGGTGACCGGAGCAGCAATAAAGGCGTTAAGTTTGAATCAAACTATACATACATTTAATTGAAACTTGTAAGAACATTCCTTTAACCTATTAACGCTATATTAACCTACAAATTTATTGACACATATGTTCCAGTTGACACACATGATGCGTGTAGGCCTTACACGGTTTCCCATCTTGATAAACAAATCGATGCACACACTACAAAATCTGAGTATCTGGCAGAATCGTAATGCAGAGTCACAGAAAAATGTCGTCGTATAGGTAATTATCAAAATCCTTAGGCAAGCACTAGTCACACAGGGAACAGTAAATCTTATCAGAGTCCCTAAGCAGAAGCAGTCGATAAAGAGGAAAATCACGGAAAATCGGGCAATCAAAACAAATAACTTAATGTTTAACGAATAACGAGTTGTAATTGTTTCCTAAATTAATTTCCTAAGCTTTTTCTATGCTAATGTTTACAGAAATTCCAAATTCTACTTTCTTTCCAAACATGAAGACTTACTATTAGCTTTCCCTTATTATGTACATTAAGTAAATAAGTATTATGAAACATAAATAATGACTACAAGAAAAGTAAAATCGTGTTACTGGTCAAACTATACCTGTGACCCTGGAGGCGGTACCAACTCGAAACAATCCCAGATCTCTGCAAATCTTGTCAGTGAAGATGTTAGCGGTGCTGCCACTGTCTAGTAGTAGTACTCTGGCGTTGCACCTTTGGCCTTTGTCACTCACCACCTTCACCACAGCTGAGGACAGTAAAATTGGCTTCTGAGAAGTAGGCTGTTATATCTGCTGAAAGTGACACACTATTACAGGGCGTACTAGGCCTATGGGTTATTTAGTACTTTAGTCTCAGGCTGATCTAATTGTAACAAGGTATTATGTCGGTTTTTACAGTACTTACAGCGTTGGAATCTACAACGCTTTTCTATATGGCCAACCCGTAAACAATTCATACATACTTTGATTTCTTATGCTTTCTGCACTCTTTCTCTACTGTTATTTTTCTAAAAGTTTCGCATGAATATAGAAAATGATTTTGAGAACACATAGGACAAATAATTTAATTTTGTCTTTCTCATTATTGTTTGTTTCTTGTTTCTGTGAGGCAACAATAAAACTTTTTGATTTATTACTGCTATTTGGTTCCACTTTATCTAGTTTTTTTTATTTTCTTCTAATGTAGATAGTAAATCAGCCTTATTGTTCATAAATGTACAAAACTGAATCAATGTTGGTGAGTTAGGTAAAGTATTACGGTACTCTTCCCAATCCCTACTGGTAATACAATCTAATTTTAAGGCGCAGATACCCTTGAGTAGATGATTTTAAAATGAGAATCACGTCTAAACGGCTAGATGAAATTTTTTGAAAAAAATATATGTTATACTAGAGCATTTCCTTAATAATTTCATCTAAGTACATTTTTAAATATATTAGTATAACATAGCTTAATTAATTTGCAAAGTAATGTCTAACGCGGACAAAAAAACGACAATCACGCAAAAACCATTGGGCGTATTTTTATGAAACTTTCACCATCTAAAAGGCAATTTAATTACCAAAATTTTAATCCAGAGCTTTTTTTTAAATTGTGATTAGTAAATTTAGGTTATTCGTTTTGCCGACTAAACTTGGTGCGCGTTGAAGCGGGGGCTCTACCGGGCGACAGGCGGCAGTGCATCGCTGACCACTGTCACGGATGGACGCTGACGCTCGCCCGCTCGGAGCAAAAGGACACGATTTTATTTGCTTGTTTATAAGGTTCGCGCTAAAATGGCTGGTATATCCAAATTTTTGAAAAAGAGGTGCCTTATAATGAAAAAAAAAATTAGATTACTTGGGTAAGTAGCATATTTTAATCTTCAATAAAATTATCAATAATGTATTCCTTACTAAAGTTTAAATTAGTATAGCTACGTACCTAAATAAAAAAATAAACATAACATAAATATAAAGTAAATTTGTAATAAACATACTTTTATTTTATTAAAATAATTATGTTATTTCTGTTTTAGAAAAATACCAAACTATTAAGATTCTCTAGATATAAATGCAGAGACGAGGTGAGTATTGCCATTGCACTCAATTTAACCATACCAACATCCTAGTAGGGACAGTCCGGATAACAGTTTCAAAAGTACGTGAATGTAATTATTGGCATAGTTGTAAGTATAGTACTCCACTCCAAGCCTCCGGATGCGGAGATGTAATTCTTTGGGTCTGTTTTTTTGCAGTACGTCATGTACCTACGACTAACTTACTAATTTCGCATAATATGAGATAATGGTTTATCTATACTTACATACATTTATATTGTAGCTCCCGCTGTACAGACCAGGAGAAAAAGGCAACTCCGCTTATTGATCATGAAAATATGGACATAAGTACCGACAGGTAAATGCATACCTAATTTCATATTCCGACTTTAGTGTTATTAAAAATAATAATGTATCAGTAGATTTTTCATTATAATATCAGCGGCCTAATTGTGTTAGTGAATTCGCCAAGGCAAAGGGTCTGACCCCATGAAAGAGTATGAACAATCGACCAATCACATAGACGGAAATCCACAACGCGTCTTTCATCTCGCATGTGAATGGTCAATTGTTCATATTCTTTCATGGGGTCAAACCCTTTCCCTTGCCGAATTCACTTACGCAATTAGGCTGCTGTTTATAGTTTTTAGACATGTTTACTAGTGAAAGAGTTTTTATTCATATTTGGAACCACCAGGCGCGGATACTGGTAGGGGGGCAGGGGCAATGGTTTTAATGTCGGCTATTGGTTTTGGTTTTAGTATTACTTCATTTTTTGTTTACACATTTGGGGATTGAGTAACCCACGTCCGTAGGAGAGTACCCCATATGATTCCCTACTCGTGGTCCCCGGGTGGTGCTAATCAGACGACACTAACTGTTGGTAGGCTTCGGCCTAAGGCTTGTGAACACCCACCAGGCAAAGACGTGCCGCCTAGCGGCCTAGCCGTGTTCCGGTACTTTGCTCGGTGTAGCCACTAGAGGAGTTGGGTCGAGATAGCTGTTCCACTGCTGGGAGACCGGCCTGACTCGCGCTGTTACGGACGTATCGGGAAACTGGTCGCGGAGGGTAGCGGGATGCGAGGCACGTTGCGCCGCTGGCCGACCGCAGGTAGTAGGGGGCCCAAGTAGTCTGTCACACACGAAAGGCTACCCCGCCAACTGATGAAAAATCCCGGAATGCACCATCGTGCTGCTTGGCGACCAGATGGGAGGGCCCGATGGACATACTCAGGGGGGGCTTGGGCGTCCCCGCAGTCTCCAGACCAGTCCACCAATGATAACGTTTTTTTCAGTGCGTGTCCGTAGTTTATCAGCGTGGTACGTCATCTCACTTCCTTCTCCTCTCCCCCCTATCACTCGTAACAATGCACAGGAGAAAAAATATAAAGCTGAACAGCGGCAGCACGCCACAAAGTGCACCTCAGTAATATAAGAGGTCTGCACTCCAACCTCAATGCAGTCCATCACCACCTGGAGAATGATAAGCCAGCTTTCTTCTTCCTTTCGGAGACGCACATAGGATGTCCGTCAGACGTGTCGTACTTTACATACCCAGGGTTTACCCTGGAACACAATTTCAAACCACGTGCGGGTGTATGCATTCCAATTAGTGTTACTGGGGAACTCTAAGGCCCACCACCAGGAGTGGCTCTTCCCATACCAGAGCACAGATCATGCTGGGCGAGAGACGCGAAAGCTTGCGCTTGCGTTAAATCTCACCCAGCTGGTCCAGGGGGCAACGAGGGTGCCGGATGTTGATTCGCACACAGCCAACTGCCGAATGTAATCGCGCAGAAGCGCTCAAACACAAGGCATACCTGGCATGGGTCGACGCTCGAATGCGTAAGGCGAGTGACTTCGGTCAAAAGAAGAGAGCCTTCTACAGGGCTGCCAAGTCCTGCATGAAGGTGAAGCGAAGGGCTCGGTTGGACCTCATTAGCCGTATAGGTAACAAACTTGCTTCATACCCGGCAGGTAGTAAAGCGTTTTGTTCCCTGGCTAAATCGGTTGAATCGAACTTCTGCCGCCCCTCACTACCACCACTGCACTGAAACCCGACGGGTCGCTGGCCCACTCTGCTGAGGAGAAAGCAAACTTGTTTGCCTCTCTTTTTGCGGAATCTTCACGTCTAAATTCAGGAGATGCGCGACCTCCTACCTATCCTGAAGGATGTGAAACGACCATGTCGGCAATTCGCATACACCAAAAGGACGTCCGTAGGGTGCTGCTTAACCTTGACGTGAACAAAGTCAGTGGCCCTGATGGGGTACCAGCAATTGTACTCAAAACTTGTGCGCCTGAACTGTCTCCGATCTTGGCATGCCTATATCGCCTTTTGTTAGATTCTGGAAAAGTGCCGAATGCTTGGAAGCAAGCCAACGTTCAGCCTGTGCCCAAAAATGGCTGCCGGGCTGACCAGGCCAACTATAGACCCATCTCAGTAACGTCCATCCTCTGTAAGAGTATGGAACGAGTGCTAACTGTAAGCTCCTGGCATACCTAGAAGCTAACGGCATCCTTAGCGACCGCCAATACGGCTTCCGCTAAAACCGATCAACTGGGGATCTTCTAGCGTATGCCATTCACATCTGGAGTGAGGCCATCGAGAGGCACGGAGAAGCGCTTGCCGTCTCCCTCGACATTTCGAAGGTTTTGACAGGGTCTGGCACGAAGGCCTCATTGGTAAGCTTCCTTCATTCGGTCTGTCCATTGGTTTGTGTGTTTGGATCGTCGTCTCCAGAAGAATTTGCCGAAATAAATTTAAAATTGGCACGTGCAAGTGCATCATATGTTTTACTTTGTGCTTTAAAAAAGAAGAGGGGGATTAAAAGGTGGGTAAGTTAACTTTTCAGAAAAAGAAATATTTGTGGTGGAAATTCGTTACTGAAAGATATTGGATTTCAAGAAATAAGAGGGAAAAAAAAATGTGCGGATCTCGCCAACAGACTTTGGAATTTTGCTGAACTTGCTTGGTCCAACAATAAAAAAACATGACACTCAATTTAGGATGTCAATGTCGGCAAAAGAAAGGCTTGCAGTGATATTAAGGTTTTTGGGAACAGGTGATTCATAATCTTCATTACAATTTCTCTTTAGAATATCGAAGCAAGCGATAAGTAAAATCGTTCCAGAAACATGTGCGTGTATGGTAAACTTATTGCAAGGATTCATAAAGGTAAGAATTATCTATTATTATAACAATTCGTGTTCTGCTGCTTATTTCTAGCAAATCTAACCAAAAATTTTAAAATTCTAATCTATGTACAGACACGACCCTGTTAAAGTATTATTATAAGTATAAATTAAACAATCATAGTATAAGGGTAGACAATTTTGAATTTTCGGTATAACAGATCTCTGAATGAATCTTGCGTGTCACTTTCATCACTGATTATGATTGGCGAAATAGCTGGGTAATTAGATGTAGTAGTATGATTTACACTTGGATTCACTAGCGAAGATGTGCCCTGCGATGAAGTCGGTGATGGTACTGGTGCACTTACAAATAGTTGCTGGGACTTCATCTCGTTGCCTGGTTTCTCTGGTTACATCTCATATGTATATAACGTTAGTTTTATTATTGATAGTGAAATACACTATTTGTGCTCTGTAACCAAAGTTTTATTTCAATGAGTTATATTCTATGACAATACTATCATACACACATCATAACACTGAACCTAAGGAAACTTACCTGTAACCAAAGAAACGACATTTAACGTTTATTATTCAGTGTGTGTTAATTCCTTTATAGATCTATTTACAATCATCTAAACAAATTAATAATGTTAAGTCTCATACACAATATTTTTATAATCTTTAAAACTTCACCATTGATAGCACTGCTACAGTGACAGAGCGAGTCAATGCAGAATTCATAAAAAGAAATGTTATAATAAGGTTATAATCATTTCTTTACATATATGTATCTTAAGAGTTTATCTTCTCATTATCGTCTGCTCTACGGTTCCAGCATTTGTATCTGCGGCTTATAACCAAGGTGAGGGTTGCGCATAGTACGATGATGTAGAATGGTATTCATAGGTAGACCATGATGGGTACAGAAACGTAACAATGCATGATAATGCTAATGGCGGTTCCGTCTCGCGTATTTCGTGAAAACGTCCATGAACTTAAAGTATTTTTCGTTCTGAACTGTAAAGAGGTCCATGTGGATCATTTCAAGTGGTTTGGTAGCTGGAGGTACAATGTTGAATTGGTGACTCGTTGGATTCCTGTGGTATTTAGCCTGACCGCAGATGGTACTGATTTGTTTTTTCATCTTTGGCTAGTAATATTTTCGTGAGAGGGCTAGGTGTCATTCATCTATACCACGGTGGTACCTCTTCCCGTCATGATAATGTCGGATTATGTCCTGATTTCAGAGGTATTCTTTAACATTCTCGAGTTCTGTCTTTGCAATTACTAGGTTCATTGAGGAACTTCTAAGTCTTGTATTATGGGTATTATTTTGTACATGGCTAATGGTGGGTTTATCAGGATAGCTGTTTTGACTTAAGTGTTCACGTATTTTTTGATAGCATTAATAGTGTCACTCTCTAAGTTAGATTCTGAAATTTGGACTGCGATTCGCGTATGATGCTCAAAAGGTTACCCACTTGTAAAGTGCCTACTAGTAAAGTTAATATGGCGATGAAATTTATTGAGAGGTTCATCTGTAATGGGCATTTCCAGTAAAAAGTGTTCATTATTGGTATGAACAGTGTCAGTCGGGGAGTTTGTTAGTGGAAGTGGTGCCTCCGATGGGTTGTTAATCATTGATCTGAGATTCTTAATATTTTCGATCCAGTGATCAAAGAAAAAATACATAATGAGAAAACAGATGATATCAACTCAGTAGTTGATATCATCTGTTTTCTCATTATGTATTTCTACGCGAGAGAGAGCATCAGTGTTTGTATTAAATTTATATTTCTTGTAACACTACAGTAAAGTCATATTCTCTTAGTCTGATTCGCCATCTGGTCAGTCGTGCGTTGGGCTCTCTCATCGATTAAAGGGGTTTGTGGTCAGTCATTACATTAAATTTTCTACCGAACTGATAAAGTCTAAAGTATTTGGTAGGCCTAACTATGGCAAGCAACTCCTTCTCAATAGTGTACGCCCACCCTAACACGCCACACGCCACGTAAGGCCGCAGTAATGTTAAGGGTGTGACAGTACATGAAAATATATGATAAGTTTTGGACCTTACAGTCTCTACGACCCTAAGACCTATAAGCCCTGCAACAGTAACCTGCCATATACCTAGTGTGTGATAAATAAATGTATAGATAAGTTTAGGATGTCTCACCATACGACCTAAGGTTACAGACAGATAGTGGGCAGGAATTCCAGGTTCGGGAAGGGTACACTAACTTCCAGTCCAGCAGACTCACGAGACTGGTCTGAGATGGCTAAAGGTGTCTTGGCCAGTGAGAGGTAATGAGACAAGAATATAAATTCAAATCTGATTTATTAACAATATTTTACAGCGTATATACATTTTTTTGAAAATCAAAAAATCTTTTTTTTTATTTCACATAGGCCTACATGGGCACTTATAAAACGTCGACAAAATGTGCACGGTTCGGGTTGGTCGTTTCCTATGGAGAAGAACCGGCAAGAAACTCCATGGTAACTCTTTTAAAAATGGTTCGGTTTTACAATATTTCCATGTTACAGCATTAGTACTTAGATATGGGGGGACAACGTAGGCCCGAATTATGACAATAAGTCGTAAGAAACTAAAAAAAAAAGAAAAAGATTATACAAAAAAGTTAACAAATGTTAACTAGCATCTAGAAGGCCTACAATGTTCACACATTCACAAAACAATCGGTAAAAGAATCTATACAAAGGTGAAAAATAATAAAAATAAGTATAACAAGACTAAATTTAACATGTTGCACAAATTTTGTTATCAGTGCTGTAACTATTCTTAGCAAAGGGCTATAAAGATGATTGAAAACCATTGTAAAAAGTCTAATTAAAAGAAGGAATGAAAAATGAGATTGAGAATAGTTAGAGACATCCACATACGAGTATTTGTGCCGTTTACAAGTTACCAGGGAAGCTGCATGCGCAGAAGGAGCTAAGGCCAAATGTTTTTATCTTCAACGTAGTCCTTGATTTTATAATATGCTTTATTAACAAGGATACGTTTGATGTAGTTTTTGAACCTTCCATCGCTGACTTTGGCAACTTGTTATAAAAGCGTATACTGTTTCTTAATACACACTAATGTACAACAAATTTATCTGTGTCCTATGCGTGTAAGATGCAACCAAACAGTATTTTATCTGGGCCGCGTGTCAGCCGGGCAGAGTGCTGAGTCAATGTCCAAAGGTACAATTGAACAGGTGCTATAATTTAGGTCACTGTCATTAAATGTGCGAGAAGCGTAACATACTGGTTAGCGCCAATGTCAATCTGAAATTTTAGAGGAGGGCATGAAATTTCTATATAGGGTATAGGGTGTCTTTGGGTCTGTAAATTAACGTCTATCTTTGCACTTTGGATTTCTGGTCCAACTGAAAATTTGGGTCCTGTTTCTGATCAGTGTGGCTAGGGCCTGACTGTGGCTCTGCCACACCTGCTATTTGTATTACAGTCAGTTTCAGTCATATTGGTAGTTGGTATTGGTATTGGTTGATTGGTGTTGGGTGACTTTAAAGTCGTAGTCATAGAGAAAATAACAGTCATTACCGTCTGTGTAAGTCGTATACTGGCTCATAGTAACTGTCAGCAGAGTAATAGGAACTATCAGGCAAAGCAAGTTAGCTTAAATTTAACTCACGCGTCTTAAAATATGTATTTTGGGTTGGATGCCCGTTTCGCTGAAAGTCATGCCTTGGCATCAAAAAAATTATCTTGGAACAAAGTGTTGAACACCGCTCATAGGTTTCGGACCGGGATTGTGTGGTATTATTATTTATTTTCATATTCCATGGTTGCATCTTAAAAACTACTTTGAGGTAATGTTGCACGAAACATTTGTTGAGTTCGAGTAAGCATACGGTTTAATTCTGGTCAGGCGCATTGAATATGAAAGCCTGAGGCTGAGTTTGATACCCGTGTCTTACTGGAGTAGGCCAATTGGATACTGGGTGTCGCGGAACATTAAACGCGTTAAACGGCATAGCAGGCATAACCACAGAGTACATTGAAATATAGGAGATAGAGTAATAAGTCACAACTTTTCGGTTGCAGCGCCATCTGTTGTTAAGTTAACGAGTTATTGTATAGATAGCAAAGGTACCTAGGTAGGTTCGTATATGGTATACATTGTTGCCGTGTTCATTGTGTAGTGTTTTTCTTGCTTGAACCATTTTCATTACACAGAGGGTTATTTTATTGAAGACATCCGTATACAAAATACATAAAACCCAGTGTAATGGAAACAGCTCATCATTCATCATTCATCATTTCAGCCGCAAGACGTCCACTGCTGGACATAGGCCTCCCCCAGGCGTCGCCACATTGACCGATCCCGTGCGTCTCGCATCCAGCGCCTTCCCGCAACCTTAACCAGGTCATCAGTCCACCTAGTGGGAGGCCTTCCAACGTATCGTCTTCCGGTTCGCGGTCGCCATTCCAGAACCTTTTGGCCCCATCGGCCATCCGTTCTGCGAGCAATGTGCCCTGCCCACTGCCACTTAAGTTTGGCAATTCTTCGGGCTATGTCGGTAACTTTGGTTCTCCTGCGGATATCATCATTCTTGACGTGATCACGCAAGGAAATTCCGAGCATACCCCTCTCCATTGCCCTTTGGGTGACTTTGAGCTTTCTGATAAGGCCCATTGTGAGCGACCACGTCTCGGTCCCATAGGTGATCACTGGCAACACACACTGGTCATAGACTTTTGTCTTGAGACACTGCGGTAAATTGGACGAGAAGATACCACGCAACTTCCCGAACGCCGCCCAGCCGAGTCGGATTCGACGGTTGACCTCTTTCTCGAAATTGGACCTACCCAACTGGACCGTTTGTCCCAGGTAGACATAATCGTCTACAACTTCGAGAGTAGAGTCTCCGACCTTGATAGGAGTGGTTGTTACACGGGCATTCACCATGATCTTGGTTTTGTTCATGTTCATTTTAAGACCCACTCTTTCGGAAGCTCTACTGAGGTCATCGAGCATTTTACTGAGGCTCTCCATGGTCTCAGCCATGACCACTATGTCGTCGGCAAACCGAAGGTGAGTAATGTACTCGCCATTAACGTTGATGCCCAGCCCCCTCCAGTCCAGAACCTTGAAGACATCCTCCAGCGCAGCAGTGAACAGTTTCGGAGAAATGACGTCTCCCTGTCTCACGCCGCGCCGGAGAAGGATTGGTTTCGAGGTCTGATCCTGAAGACGGACTGACATAGTGGCGTTTTTGTACAAACACTTCAACACCTCAATGTACCGGTAGTCGTTCTGGCACCGTTGGAGAGACTGCAGTACAGCCCAAATCTCTATCGAATCGAAGGCTTTCTCGTAGTCCACAAACGCTAAACAGAGAGGCAGGTTATACTCTTCGGTCTTCTGTATAACCTGCCGCAGCGTATGTATGTGGTCTACGGTGCTAAAGCCTTTTCGGAATCCGGCTTGTTCGGGGGGCTGGAAATCGTCAAACCTGCGCGCGAGACGATTCGTGATGACTCTTGAAAACAACTTGTAGACATGGCTAAGAAGTGAGATGGGCCTATAGTTCTTCAACCGGGCATTGTCGCCCTTCTTGAAGAAGAGTACCACCACACCCCTGCACCATGCCTGTGGCGTTTTGCCCTCGAGTATGACGGAATCAAACAGCTTCTGAAGGGCCCTAAGGACCGGTTTTCCACCCGCCTTCAGGAGTTCGGCCGTAATTCCGTCATCACCCGGCGCCTTGTTGTTTTTGAGCTGTTTCAGAGCCATCCTAATCTCGTACAGGCTGACGTCCGGGATATCTTCCGTATAGTGTCGGGTCAATCTAGCTCTTGGGTCGTTTGCTAGACTCGCAACGGGCTTGCTGATCGAAGTGTACAACTGCCCATAGAATGTCTCGATCTCCCTGAGAAGCTCCGGTTTGGCGGATACGATCCTGCCATCGTCGGTCTTCAGTTTCGTGAGTTGGCTCTGCCCAATAGCCAGATCCCTTGAAAACACCTTGGAGCCTTTATTTCGCTCGATAGCGTCTTTAATACGCTCGGTATTGAAGCGTCGGAGGTCTCTTTTCAAGGATTTAGAGATCTGTCTATTGAGCTGCCGGTATTTGCACGCCTCATCTGAAGACTGCAGGATCATCTCACGCCTCTCCTTCATAAGCTTGAGGGTGTGATCTGAGAGCTTTTTGTTTCTATCTGTACGACGGGTCTTGAAAAACTTAGACCCGACCGTATGGACAGCTTCCACGAACCCGTTGCTATATTCATCCACGGAGCTCCCTAGGCACTCGAAACGATTCTGGAGTTCGAGCTGAAAGCTCTCGGGGTTTTGGACTTGGATCTGTGCTGGCCGGAGCGTGGACTTCATCAGTCGAGACCTTTCAAGCTTAATATTAATGTTCAATGTGCCTCTTACCATGCGGTGATCGCTCCCGGTTTTTACCGAATTGATCACAGAGACATCATTGAACATTTGCTTCTTGGTTGACATGATGAAGTCGATCTAATTTTTGGTGCACCATCGGGGCTCTGCCAGGTCCACTTCCTGTGTTCACGCTTTTTGAAGAAGGAGTTCATCATATAGAGGCCCTCCTTCTCCATAAAACTGGCCAGTAGGTGACCCCGGTGGTTCCGTTGTCCAACTCCAAATTGCCCCACTTGCAGCTCATCTTCGTCTCGTTTGCCCAGTTTCGCGTTGAAGTCCCCCATGACAACGGTGAAGTGAGTTTTGAAACCATGCATGGCTCTGGAGATATCCTCATACATGGTCTCTACCTCATCGTCGGGGTGTGCCGAGGTTGGGGCGTAGACCTGTATGACCTTCAGCGAATATCTTGAGGATATTCTGAGTATAAGGTACGCCACCCTGGTCGACACACTCGATCTTCACCACGTTGTTCACAAGGGACTTGTGGACGATAAACCCGACACCACCCTGGGACTGCCGGTCACCTTCTCGGAAATAGAGCAGGTTACCGGATTTGAGGATTATCGAGTCCTCCCCCTCTCTTCGGACTTCAGATAACCCTATAATACTCCATCGCAACCTGCTCAGTTCCTCCTCGAGTTCGGTGACCTTCTCGTCGGTCCGAAGTGTGTGCGTGTTGTACGTTGCCAGGTCCAGCCGTCGGTGATTGTTGGGGTAGCCGGATCTCGTCCGGAGATTCTTAGCACCCCTTGCCATGCCGTAGCCTCGACCGCTACCGTAGTCGAGGGTAGGCAAGCTGCCGGGTACCAGGGGCCATTTTTTATTTGTGCTATTCATTGGGGGGGTTTTGCCATAATTGCCACGCTTGGCAGGCGGGTTGGCGATCGCAGTATGGTTGTTATAGAAGCACAGAGAACGCTGCTGCCCATTCTCTGGTTTTTTGTCCCTTAGTCGCCTCTTACGACACCCACGGGAAGACATGGGATGGTGAAATTCTTTACGTCCGGCACCATACGGAAACAGCTCAATGTCTTTCAAAGAAAACAATAAATTAAATTTATTCATTTTTTATTTCTCTTTTTATAATATTGGTAAGCCATTTCCTGCACTTTGTCTTTCACTTCATAGTCTGTTCTTATTCCTTTTATAATTTTGTTAATGTCCTTACACCAATTAAATAAGAAAAATCTGCTTAATAAATCTTGCATTTCTGCTGTTATTACACTTTTGTGCTCGAGACACTTAATAAAATCATAATCACAAACTGTGCTTAAAACAGTCTTTATATATTTTTTTATATGACCAATATTCGCATGGTATCTTATTATATACGTGATCATATCCTGCTGTTTTGAAAAACATTCCATGGCTTCTTCAGAAGGGTATGCCAAATATTAATTTTCTAGTGAGTAATCTCGCATTTGTATATAATCCAAATTATCTTTATGTTTTGTAAAAAAACAAGCATTGCATGCTTTACAATTTTTAAATATAGTTTTTAGTTTTTTTAAAACGTATCCTGTCACATGAAATTTGAGCCTTAATTTTAACATCATTTATTTTATTTTTAAAATTCAACATGATATGATCACTATTTAAAATAAGATTAAAATCAATTTCAAGAGGAGCACAAGATGGTTTATTATTAAAAATAATCGGCCTAAGGTATGAAACAAACTGTCATTGCACATGTCCTTTTCGCAATTAGAATCTGCGGAGTGCACGCTATTTAAATTATTAATCAACAAAGCAGCAAATGAATTTTCAAAGCCTGCACTCGTCGGGTTAGTGTTTCTTGCGCCATGGCTACGAATACAACCGAAAAAAAATTCTAATGGGTCCTGATTAAAATGTCTGAGCCATATGGACCTACAATTGTGCTCCTCAAACAATTTATTGGTCAAATATTTAATATTTTCTAGACTAATTATCCAGTTATTGATTGATGGTACAACAGAAGTTTTGCCTACTTTTGTCACAAATTTCATTGTTTGCATAAGCAACTTGGCTTCTTTCCAGACTTTGGAGTGACTCAAATTTGGTGTTACTGCATGCAATAAAAGTTTTCCTGATCTCTTTTGCGAATTTTCATAGCTTCCATTAACAGAATAACCATTAACGGAAGAGGTCATCAAAAAAATTAGTACTTCAGCTGTAGCTTTAGCTTCTTCAGGCAGAATTCCTTTTTCTGAAAAGTTAAACTGTCATTTAGTACAATAATCATAGTCTTAACTTAAATTTGATTTAATCCAGTTATTAAAAACTAACAAAACAGACATTAATAAAAAGCATTTACAAAACTGTAATTCATAAATCATTAAAATCATCAGTGCAACCCTAGTTCATAATATAATCTTATGAAATAAGTAATAACCATTAAAACAATAAATTATATCACAGTACAATAACATAATCAAGTTTTATGTATCATAATTATATTGGGCGCAGATCCAAACTATTAATTAGCAATAATATTATGATTTAAAGCTCACCTGCTAGATACCCCATAGCAACAGATTTGCTAAACACCTGGGTTGCGCATTTAACCTTCATCTTCTTAATTTTGTCAGGTAAAACATGCCTATCTGTTAGCTTAGGCAACATTCTTAAGCCCATAAATCATGGATTTTCTTGGTGTAATTTAATTAAATGATCCCATTTTGCAGTTTTTTGTTCACCATTCTTTGCATATGTTAGGTCCTTATTTAACAAATTATTCCTTATACCTTTTATGAGGTGTGGCGCATCATATAGGGGCACAATTTCTTTACCATCTATCTCAAAAGTATTTTTTGTCCAATCTCTATTCATTCGTAGATATTTTTCTTTTGTCTCTTTTATTAAATAATTTATTGCACTTTTGTTTGAAGCTCCTTGGTCACAAACTGTTGCCAAAACATTGAGTCCTGTTGCAGTTAACTTGCAGATGACTTCCTTTAGTTGGCATACTAATTCCGTTTTTTCAGTGCTCCCTGCACAAAAACTATATGCTACTGCCTGTTTATAGTTTTTGGAAATTCCTCGAATCATAAACACCAATGCATGGTCAGCTATTTTGCATTTCTTATTTTTGCCATTGTTGACAAATCCAACAATTTCGTCCTTTTTTCTATTAAAATCGAAATGAGGTGCAATAGCAATTTCGTCAAACATTAATAGACATAGTTTGTCTGAATTTTTCATTTTTTTCACTCTCAGTTTTAAATTTTCAAAAATACACTCGTTGATACCCGCTTTGAGTGCAGCTGTTGAGAGAAATCTGCTTAATGTTAAAGGCGATGGGAGTACAAATATATTCCTTAACCAACGATATGCTTTAGGTCCTTGTTTGTATAGAGCTAATGCCATAATTTTCTCCTTTTTTGTAAATCTGCGACCCATCTTTTTCTTTTTAATCTCTCTAAATTGTAGCATTGTAAAAATAAAAGCAAATGCTGAAAACTTTTTCAATGCTGCTTGAAACCTTGAATTTTGTGACAAGTTTAGGGCTTTTTTAAGTCTGCTGCTTTATGTTTCATTTGCTTTCTGCAATCTCTTTATTTGTCTTGTTAAAAGGCTGGTCTTAGAAGAGTGAAGTAATGTCTGTTTCTGTTTTTGGCCTGGAATATAAATATTATAAGTTTAACGTTTGGCTATTAGACAAAAATAATAAAACTAAATATAAAAACAAAAAATTTACATTTCTACAGAGTGATTGGGAACAATGTAGTTCTTGAAAGGGATTATAATAGAGGTCATTTGCATTAGATTAACAGAAAAAGAGGTGTACAGCATTTATGAATTTTATATTTTATAATAGTAAATAAAAGCTGTGATGACATTGCAGTTTGCACATACCTGCAGGAATTATTGTGGCCTTTGTGTTACTGTTTCTTGAACATTGTCACTTTTATTACCACTAGTTTCTTTTATACCAGCGGAAGTTGAAGGCTGGACTTCAGGATAGTTGCAGCTTTGATTAGTTATGTCTCTCATTGCCTTTTTTTTCTGGGATCCTGGCATAAAAAAATTCGCTTACATTTATACTAAACAAAAAAATTAACAAAATTCCCACATCAAACTAAACCAAAGGTAATGCTAGTATCCGTACCGGCACGATTTTAGAGCGCTCGGCGAAAGTGGTGGGGTGATTTACGCATGTGTAAATTCACGCATAAAATTACACTTAAAATTAATCTTTAATAATGTATATAAATATGTCACTAAATTAAATATAGACAGAAAGAAAAACATAGTGTTCTTAAGTTTTATTAGTCTTCACCGTTGCGCCTCACTCCCTCCGCCAAACAGACCCAAAAATCAACTCATGCACATTCAAGGTCAGCGCTCTTAAACCGTGCCAATACCTTTAAGTATTATGACAATCTACAAAACATCTGACAATGTACTGTAGCAATTACAAACTTGATAGATGTGAGGATTTCATAGATAAAACTGTTCTCAAATCTCGAAATAATTATTAAAGTTTATTTTGAAGGTTGCATTGGACCAATGTGAACTGTCTATGAACCCCAATGGGTACTTTGTAAAATAATGGTACAAATAGATATAATATTGCACATACCTGCAGAAGTAATTGGCTGCTGTATTTTGGCTTCATCAGTTATAATAACATTGACATTTTGATCACAACTGATGTCTTTGATTCCAGATGTACATGTAGATGTTGAAGGCAAGTTGGGATTATTGTGGCTGTGATCAGTGATTGCTCTTACTGTTTGTCTATTAACAGAGCATCCTGCCCCAGGAAAAAAAAATACATTGGTTAATTAACATAAATTCAAGTTAAAATCAACATATTTATTATGTAGGTATTAATACAATAAAAAAATCTAGTAATGTTGCAAGTTTATTAGATATATTATTAGATTTTAGTGTGGGACTGCTAGTAATAGCATTAGTGAAAATGTTTAAGTCTGTAGATTAAAATATAATCAAAACTAATTAGTAACTGACCTGGCACATAAAGAGTTGGAACAGCATTGGCACTGAGCCGCTTACTGTGAGTGCGATAAATTTCTTCAAAGTGGCAGTCGCACACTTTACGATATTTCAATATTTTTTGGTTGTCTAGTTACAAAATGTCTCCTCCAATGGTATACAACCAAGTTCTGAATCGATCTGCATCATTATCAGGGTCAGAGAACATATGAAGAGACACATTATCAGAACCTGAAAGGTCATAATATTTATTTGTAGTGTGTTTTGTATTATCAGTAAGGGAAGTATTTCTATTAAAATGTTTATGATAAATTAAACAAAGAATTTCGTAGAAATAAGTAGGTTTAATAAAGACCTTACAATCTTTTTTATATAATTTTTAAATGCGCAACGTACAGAGTTGTATGAATGATTTAGAACGAATGAATAGGAATGAAGTACATTGAAGAATGAAAGTTTATGAATGAACAGCGAATGTGTCGTAGACATCCTCGGGGGCCTTGAAAGTTATAGATGAAGCTTTCAAGATCATTTATCCGTGTAGTTATCTGGAGAAGGCAGCAGACACAATCTGTTGATGGCTCTCCGTATGATGCCTTGTAAGGTAGATACGTCAGCGACTCGTGGCACTCCATCAGTGCCGGGGAATAGCTTCGAGACTCTTCCAAGGCGCCAGCATAGTGGAGGAGTCCTATCATCTTTAATCAGGACTAGGTCGTCTATCTTCAATTCTCGGCACCGCACCTTCCACTTCGTGCGCTCATGCCGTGGTTTCTGAGGTTACGGAATCACCAATTTACGCGCTAGCACTACGTGTTTCGTCGTGGTCTAAGTTGCTACGCGCTATTGTTTACGTCTATAAGTTTTTAAGACAACTGCCTAGTGCACGTACTGTATCAAGCTCTGATCTGAAATATGCAGAAATTAAATTGCTGCGAGCTGTACAGGATGTTCATTTCCGTAACGATATTTTAAATTTAAAAAACAATAAACCATGTACTCCCGCCATCCATAAGCTTAATCCGTTTCTCGATGAGCACGGCATCATACGAGTTGGTGGTCGTCTCACAAATTCGGACGAACCCTACGAATATAAACATCCCTGTATTCTACCACGTCATGACCATATTGTTGATCTTCTTGTTGACTTTTGTCACAAGAAACATCTTCATGCCGGTCCGGAGTTGCTTATGTCCTTACTCAGGCATAATTATTGGATTTTAGCTGCACGTCGAATAATTCGTCACAGAATCCACAACTGTAACACTTGCTTTAAGTTCCGCCCGCGTCCTATTCTTCCACTTATGGCAGATCTACCTAGCCAGCGTGTTAACCAAGTCGACAAGGCGTTCACTCACACCGGCTGTGACTATGCAGGCCCGCTACAGTACACACCATTTCGTGGTCGAGGTGTTAAGAGCCGTAAGGCTTGGCTCTGCATTTTTACGTGTTTGACGACGCGTGCCACGCACATTGAAGTGGCAACAGATTTAAGTACAGTGACTTTCCTTGCAGCCTTAAAACGCTTTCTTTCGCGACGCGGTCCTATTAAATGCTTATATACCGATAACGGTACTTGTTTCGTAGGTGCAAGTTCTTATTTACGCGACCTTCACAAATTTCTTAAAGATTTTCGTCCTCATCTTGAGGAAGAACTTTCCTTCAATCATATAGATTGGAAGTTTATTCCGCCTGCTTCCCCACATTTTGGAGGATGTTGGGAAAGTATGGTTAAGGTAGTTAAAACTCACCTTTTTAAAGTTATAGGTCAACAAATCCTCTCCTACGAGGAACTTATAACTGTCCTTAGTCAAGTTGAGGCTCTAGTTAATTCGCGGCCACTTACTGCTTTGAGTAGTGACCCTACTGAACCATCAGCACTGACCCCTGCGCATTTCTTGCACACCGCGCCATTGTTGTCCCTTCCCGCTCCTGAAGCAGACTCGCTCAGCTTGCTTCAGCGACATACTCTACTTGACAAACTGGTGCAGTCGTTCTGGCAGCGCTGGCGTTCAGAATACTTACATCAACTTCAGGCTAGATCCAAATGGAATAGTCCTGCACCTTCTATACAAGAGGGTACTATTGTAGTTATCATTACTGATAACTCTCCGCCCCTTTCATGGCTGTTAGGCATTATTGATAAATTGCATACCTCCAAGGACGGTACAACCCGTGTTGTTACTGTGAAAACCGCAAAGGGTAGCTATGTGCGCCCTGTTGTGCGTCTGTGTCCATTACTGACTCAATAAGGCCTGGCTTGATAGTTAGGTCTCTTAGTTTTAGTTAGTTAGCGACGCAACATAATTTTCTATTAAAATTTAACTATAGGTATGCAACTTAATGTATTATGCAACTCGCAGTATTTATCTTAAATCTTAATAATTGAAATGTAAAAATCCGCATCTTAGTCCGTATTGCTGAATAGGTATACGGTAGTACACCTCATAGGGCTAAGTTTAATTTTCATTAAAGGTGACCCTTTAAGGCCGGGAAAATGGTAGCGCCATCTCTTGTAAATGTCATAAATCAATGACCAAAAACACATAGACAAACGCATTTGAGATTTCGCGGGCGATCGATATCCTAATTATCTCGTTCCTTCCTCATTCCTTTTCCCTTTATGTACGCCTTAATGACAGGTCGCCAGAACGAACCGAAACTTCAACGTGAACGGGCCTCGTATCTCAACCGCCAGCTTTCCAAGCCACCTGGCTGGAGACTGATGCATCTAATTAGTTAGATTGCAGAGAACCTTGTGAACCGTGTCTATTAACCCGCCTCGCGGATATAAAACAATTGTGTGAAGTGTGTGGATCCTGAAGGAGCCATTTTGGAGTAGAAGAACACCAGCTCGCTGCCACACGTGGGCTGGCATCGACCACTACAAGGTAAGGCGTACTACTTCCCTCATTTCCATACTAGATCGCCCGAATTGATCCGTGAATATTTTCCCGCTTATTTTCAACGCACTATTGCCAGAACCCTTCAAATACAGTCCACTTTTCATGATAGACACAAGGATGAAGAGGTTTCTCAAACCGCTATAACATTTTTGGTCCTTCGAGCCGGATAATACGAAAAGTCTAATTCGTCCTGTCACGGTCGCCACTTTTGTTTATGATAAATTAAACAAAGAATTTTGTAGAAATAAGTAGGTTTAATAAAGACCTTACAATCTTTTTATATAATTTTTAAAATGCGCAACGTACAGAGTTGTATGAATGATTTAGAACGAAATGAATAGGAATGAAGTACATTGAAGAATGAAAGTTTATGAATGAACAGCGAATGTGTCGTAGACATCCTCGGGGGCCTTGAAAGTTATAGATGAAGCTTTCAAGATCATTTATCCGTGTAGTCTGGAGAAGGCAGCAGACACAATCTGTTGATGGCTCTCCGTATGGTGCCTTGTAAGGTAGATACGTCAGCGACTCGTGGCACTCCATCAGTGCCGGGGAATAGCTTGGAGACTCTTCCAAGGCGCCAGCATAGTGGAGGAGTCCTATCATCTTTAATCAGGACTAGGTCGTCTATCTTCAATTCTCGGCACCGCACCTTCCACTTCGTGCGCTGCTGGAGCTCCGTGATGTACTCTGTCGACCACCGCTTCCAAAAGTGCTGACGAGCTTGCTCTAATCGCTGAAAACGGTCAAGACGGTTTGTACTATACTCCAACAGGTACGGCGATGGTAAAGATGTCAGCGGCCTACCAATTATAAAGTGGCCCGGGGTGAGGGGAGATAGGTCTTGTGGTGAAGGACTTAACGGGCATAAGGGTCGGCTATTAAGTATCGCCTCGATCTGAGCAAACAACGAAGTCAGCTCCTCGAATGTCAAGTGAATATTTTTTAGTACTCTGTATAGGTGGAACTTTGCGGACTTGACCCCGGCTTCCCATAGACCACCAAAGTGAGGAGCGTATGCTGGTGAGAAGCGGAATTCAATGCCTTCGCGAGATGCAGAGTCAATAATAGAGTCACTATAGGACTTAAGAAATGAATTTACTTCTTTTGCTGCTGCAACAAAATTTCTACCATTGTCGCAGTAGATGACCTTTGGTTTACCCCTGCGGGCTATAAATCTTTTTAGTGTCAACACAAATGCATCCATTGTCAAGTCGCTGACTAATTCTAAATGAACACATTTGTACCGAAAGCAAACAAAAATACACAGGTAACTTTTAGTTATTTTACAGCCTATCGTGAAGAAAGGATAGTCAGCTTCAACGCGATCTGGAGGTAAGTTTCCCATAATGTTATCCATAGTGCGAGCATTGAAACGACGACAGGTAACGCACTCGCGCGCTGCACGTCTAGCTAGGGCCCTGCCTCCTACAGGCCAATAGCGTTCCCTTATAGATGCCAGGAGATGCTGAGGACCGGCGTGCAACAAGCGTAGATGCTCCTGTTTGAATATTAGCTTTGTTAAATAATTACTGGAATGCAACAAAATAGGATGACGTTTGTCATACAGGTAAGTAGATGAATCGATGCGCCCTCCGACTCTAAGAATCCCATTTTCATCAAAAAATGGATTAAGAGACGCGAGCGCGGCTTTGGAATTTAAAGATTTACCCTTTTGTAGTAGTCCTAATTCTATAGGAAAGGAATCTTTCTGGGCTAACTTTATAGAGACATTGTGAGCGTTTTCTAACTCGGAAACTTGAAGTGGACCTTGTAATCTGTCCGACCTTTTGTGTGACCTACAATTGTTAGCGAACCTTAAAACTCTAGCTAGAACCCGAATAAGAATAGTTAAATTGGAATATTTTGCTAAATCTGCAGATAAGTCTGGCATGGAAGATGCCTCCTCCCCCTTTAAAATATGGTGGGTTTTAAGTTCTGGCAATTCTATAGATTCCGCAGTGTAGACGGGCCAGGAATCCTCGGATTATAAAAGAAACGATGGACCATTCCACCATATAGAGAGATCTACCTGGTCTGGATCGACGCCACGCGAGACCAGATCAGCCGGGTTGATAAAAGTAGGAACATAACGCCAGTCTGTGGGGTTTGTTAGCTCATTTATAGCAGCTACTCTGTGGGCAACAAACGATTTAGTTTTACTAGAGTTGAGCCAACCTAACACAACCTTAGAGTCTGTCCAATACACCTGACGTTCAATAGAGCAACGTAATGCGGCTAAAACTGTAGCAGTTAGTTGAGCTCCTAACAGGGCAGCGCAGAGTTCGAGCCGTGGTATTGTCGTGAGTTTAATAGGTGCAACCCGTGATTTTGCACATACCAGGCTGACTTGTATAACGCCGCTAGAAGAAACAGACCTCAAATATATACAACTGCCGTAGGCACGCTGCGAAGCATCACAAAAACAATGTATTTCTACAGAAGAGTTGCTGTCAATTAAAATGTATCTAGGAATCCTTAAAGAAGACAAACATGAAGATTTAGTAGAAAACTGTAACCAGGAAGACCTTATTTCTGGGGGAACAGGTTCATCCCAATCAACTTTGTGACTCCATAGCTCTTGTAGCATAATTTTAGGTTTAATCGTGAAAATAGACAGAAGACCAAGAGGATCGAATATTTTAAATGTTGAGGAAAGTATAATTCTCTTTGTGACATTCTCAGAAGCCGCCATATCATGCTGAAAGTGAAGTTCATCCGAAGACGGCGTCCAACCTATACCTAGCGTACTAGTTGCATTACTAATCATGAGATTGCTACCTTCCAGGTTAGCGGAGTCTGCGAGTAGTTCAGGTAAGTTTGAACGGTATTTACGCAGATGAAAGCTTCCTTTTGCTAACTCAGAAGACACTGAAAGACGGATATGACGTAACTCCTCATCACTGCTTGCTCCGGTAAGTAGATCATCACAATATAGATCATTTTGTATTATAGTTTTGATTTTCTGATCTGAACACTCTTCACCTATCTGCCAAAGAGAACGAGTAGTAAGAAATGAGGCACTAGCGAACCCATAAGTAACCGTATTTAAACGAAGTGTCCTTAAAGGCTTATCCTCACTATCTCGCCATAGTATCAGTTGAAGATTGCGATCAGATTCTTTGAGGAGCACGCAGCGAAACATTTTCTCTATGTCTCCTGTTAAAACATACTTATGTTGTCTGAAACGAACTAATATATTAAACAATGGTTTCCGGCTGTTTGGATCAGGGTACGCGGGGTCAGGTAGGCCCTCCACCATTGCAAGCGCAAAGGTGGTACCTGACATTGAGGTTGGACTCGCGGTGGTCTATGTGGTGGTTGCAGAGGAGTGGCATGTTGTCTGCTCGGCTATGTGTGGGCCGAGCGTCATTCCTCGCGCGCAACAAGTGTCTGAAGTTACCGGCCCAAGGCAAAGGGCCACCTGGTGGTCAGACGCGGGGTTCGTGAGTAACCCTCAAGCAAGTGAGCTCCTGTGAGCGAGCTGCATCTCCGGCACTTTCCTGGATAGAAAGAAGAGGACTACCCGTTGGATTAGTTTTCCGGCAACCCAGCTGTAGGCATTGGGTAGATGCGATGATTTGTATTCGAGAGGTGAGCGTGCTTACAGCTCCGGGACCATTCTGGAGAAATGGGAGCCAGCTTCTCTGGCGTCCTTAACGGGGATTGAATCCGCTAGCACCAACTGCGCTGGTGCCGGTGCTTGCACTAGTGCTGGCGTGCTGGGGTGCGTGTGGTGAGCGGCTTTATTGCTCCGGTACCATTCTGGACAAATGGTAGTGAGTAATCACGGTGCAACTCACATTTTCTCTTGAGTACCAGGGGCGAGTGCTCTCGGAGGCGTGACCTACCGAAGATGGTCCCAGACACCTCGTAAGGGGTTGCCTGGTATAGTGTGCCGCTTTCCATAACGTAAGGTTGGTGAAGGAGGCCACTATAGGAAAACTCAGTAGACAAATAGGGGTACGTGGTCCCACCATTTGTAAGTCGTTAACAGACACACCAGAAGAAGTACGAGCCGAGGCGTCAAAAACAACGCGTAACTTAGTCGACTCGCTTTGTTCCCGTATCACTGGGTGGTGGGGCAAGAAATAGGCATTTAACGGTCTATACTCCGGACATTCGGATAGGTGACCTAATGCTTCGTCGTTTATGAATTGACAGTATTGTTGTTTTAATTCTGGTTGTTTTCGGAAGCGAGCCTCTAAATTAAAAAACCTCTTTTTGGCTAGATTATAGGAATTGCCTAAACAATCTATGCTATCACGCAGTGGCAACCCTACGCAAAATTGACCATTACTAGAGCGAGTAGTGTTGGCGAGATAATGTTGCTCACACAATAATTCTTCACGACTCGGGGGTTTTTTGAGGAAAATTCTCAAGTTCCCAGAATCTGGACAACTCGTTATGTATATTACTAGAAGTGTCATCATTTGAGACAAAATTGCACATGACTGAATTAATTTTATTTTCATTGAAACAAGGCAATGATCCCGTAACGAGCCATCCTAACTTTGACGCCTGAAGCTTAGGATAACCATGTCCTAACGAATGCTGCTGGGCACTAATGATATCCCAGAACAAGTCAGCACCGATCAAAATATTGATTGGGGATGGTTCATTTAAAGTGGGATCTGCTAACTGAAAGCCATGAATATTTAATTGTTTTAAATCAAAATATGATTTAGGTAAGTTGCCGGTAATTTGCGGCAAGACTAAACATGAAACCGTCACATTAAAAGAACTCGTTTCAGAATGAATGCGTAGAATACAGCGTTCTGTGTTAATATTTAACTTAGTGTTACCAATGCCTACTATGGTAGTGTCTGATGAATCAGGTTTAGGTGGCGCTTTACGGCCTGTGTAATAATTGTCGACTGACTCCCGCTGTCGAGCAAAGCTCGCACTATCATAGTTTCGTTGGTGGCTGGATTGGTAACCTTTACTCGAGCAGTACACAAAAGTACTTCAGAAGAGCGTGTTGAAGACATAGTGATGGAATTGACTGAATTTGAGTTTTCAGTTTCCTCTGATTTGTGAAGAAGAGAATTATGTCGTGATTTACAATGACGACATGTAGCTGAAAGACGACAACGTTTAGCGATGTGACCAAATCTCAAACAGTTCTCACATAATTTGTTAGAAGAAACAAAGGCTAACCTATCCTCTATTGAGCTCGACTTAAAAGACGGGCACTCATACATGCGATGATTATTCTTACAGAACAAACATTCCGGTGTTTTAGGAGTAGAAGTGTTGTCATCGTTTGGTATAGCCACTAAAGACTTGGAACTATTATGTTTGTTTTGATTACTTGAGAATTGTTTTGGTTTATTGTCTTGATTATCATGTTTATGGCGATAAACGGTCTCCAATACATCGGCGCGACCTTTAAGGAAACTGAAGAAATCATTAAGCGAAATTATGTCACTCAAACTATTTCTATGTTCTTCCCACTTGAAATAAGTACTACTATTTAATTTACCAGCAATAATATATATATAACTAAAACATCCCATTTGTCGGTAGGCAGTCCGAGTGAATGGAGTGCGCGTAAGTTTTTAGTGACGTGGTCAATGACATATCTTAAAGACTTGTCATTTTCTTGAACGGAATTAATGTTTAACAAAGACTTAAGATGATTATTTATCAATTGACGCTTATTGTCGTAACGTTCGCATAAAAGTTTCCATGCTTCGGAATAATTACTATGAGAAACTTCCAAATTGGCGATCACCCGAGCGGCTTCTCCATCCAGATATGATTGTAAATAGTGATATTTATGAATACTTTCGATCTTATCATTGTTATGAACTAGCGAAACAAATGTTTCCTTAAATTCCAACCACTTAAAATACGTACCGTCGAAGTTTGGAATTTTAATCACTGGTAACTTAAAACCTAACGCATTACAACTGTGATCGTTATGATGACACGTTGCCATAGAAGATTTAATTAGGGAATTATTTTCATCTGTCTGAACTATTGAATTTTGTTTAAGCAAATTTTGAGCTAACGCAATACAATGGTAGAAATCGTTTTCAATTAAATCTCTAGTAACTCACTCGCTACTTTGACTATCTGTGTTATTAATTTCTATCAGATTCTGCACCTCATCAAATTCAACGAACAATGCCTCAATTTTTGATAGCTTCAATGCGAGTTTACTTACTTCTAGTTCTGAAATGGATTCTAATAAAGCTAAACCATCGAGACTTATCTTAAATTTCGTTACGCGTCCTCTGATAGAACCGCGTTTGCTTATTAGTTCCTTTAACTTTAATGGTTCAGACATTGTAATAAACTCGTAATGAGCTAACACAAACAGATGTTAATAGATAACGAAATAGGTATATAGCATACGATACGCTCCTCGCTTTGTTGATCAGCTGATGCCCGCGGCCCACGCAGACTGCATACAGCGGTGTGCTATGCAGCCCGCAGGTGCGTCGCGCCGGCAGTCAGTAAACAGCGATACGCAGACGATGCCGTGTCATAAGTCACAACGCACGGTCCCTGGAATAGATCAATTCCGTGTGCCTTAGTAAACTGATAACAAAAACTTACTCATATGACGAAACGACGACGGTTATTAAGTTTATAGTTAAACTCGGGAGATATATACTATGTAAGTGATTTAAAGGTTGAATGGAGTGTTATAGGGATAAAAATCGATAATAATAAAATAGTTTTATAAAATTGAGTAACGGTATGAGAATTATTAAGTTATATTGTAGTTAAATGTGCATTAATAATTTAAAATGGCGGTAGGTCGGAAAGTGAAATTAATTAGGCTAATTTGTGCTTTGCCTATCCTATTTAGACCTCTTTTGAAAGCAATTATGGTTAGGCACAATAGACACAAATAGAAATTAGGAACTTCACTTGACTTCGAGAAACTTAATCCGCTAAATGCACAGACTGAAGGATGACACATTTGGTAGGTATGTTAGTATGATGGAACGGGCTCACTTTAAATAGGCAGACAGCTAATCCCAGCAGTCTCTTTGTAGGCAGGAGCACGTAGATAGGTGATTCCTCTGACTCGTTCTAAGGGCGGACTTGGCTTGATCGGAGTTCCGTAGTCCCAGCAGAGTTCCCAGAATAGCTTCTTGAAGGTATGGGTGCTCGACCCGGGTTTGAAGTAGGATGCTAGTCCACAGGCACGGCGAATTTGGATTCTCAACTCAGCCTTCCGTTGGTACTGGCAGATTTCGTCCGGTGTCGACGTTGTCCTTCGAGTGCCCTTGACACGGGAACAATCTGAGTGGATATTTAGCTTCGATCCGAGGATTGTAGGTCCTGTCACGGTCGCCAATTTTGTTTATGATAAATTAAACAAAGAATTTTGTAGAAATAAGTAGGTTTAATAAAGACCTTACAATCTTTTTTATATAATTTTTAAATGCGCAACGTACAGAGTTGTATGAATGATTTAGAACGAATGAATAGGAATGAAGTACATTGAAGAATGAAAGTTTATGAATGAACAGCGAATGTGTCGTAGACAAAAATATTATAATTATTACAACATTTAGTACAAAAAAACAGTACAGATGCGATTAAACGAGGAGGAATAAATTGATGGTTACACTTGTATAAAATTGATTGTACATTTCTTTAAATAATTATTATGGAATGAAATACAAGAAGGTAACTTACGTGACTTTCCACAGCCAGGCACACAACAGATTTTGTGAGAGAATTTCCGTATCGTAAGGTAAAATAAACAATGCCAAAATCAAACAGAAATAACCGAATCGTCGAAGTCCAATAAACAATGCCACAGTCTTACAGGAATACTTGAGTCGTCGGAGTCCAAAAATAAAGCCAAAACGTTTTTTTTAAATAGATTACAGCAAGGGAAAGTATCAAAACACAAGAACACAAACAACAAGAGTATTTGAGTTTTGAAACTACTGGCAGGCCGGGTGCGTGGGCGCCATAGTTAATACGTTTCATTCCACTTATCATTAGTTTATTTTTTATTTAGGTTGAACTCCATTTTTTTTCCTAAAATAACATACAACTCAAAGAAGTAGAAGAAGAATTATTATTTAGTAAAGGATTAAAACAAAAAGTTCTCTGTGTAATTATTCAGATATTGTTCAAAGAATAAATTAATCATGCTGCTTGAAATGAATCGCATTCAAAATTGACAATACAATGTTGCCCTTACTAAATATTAAATTAGTGATACCATGTTTTGGCAATTCATTTAGAATAGTGCCATCTATTGTTAATTTATCGAGTAATATCGGTTTGTGGTCACGTGATACTGTGTAAACGTTTTCTTCAGACTGAAACCCCTGTGGGCATAACAGAGGGTTTATATAGAACTTTAGGTGCGTACTGAGCAGTTTGAGCCTTGCGGATATCGTTACGCTGCAGGTATTTTATATTTAGTTCTCCCTGCACGAACTCTAGAGCTTTCTCTATAGTTTCCGAACGCATGCACCTTATACGTGAGCCTAAAGGTTCTTTTGACCCGCGCAGGAAAGTCTGCATAGTACTCGTAACTTTCTTGTAAAGAGTTCGTTTCGCCTCAACAGTCGTCGGTACGGTCTCATGTAACGTCACACAAGTCATTATAGTACTAAACAAATGTTTGACATTTATCATAAAACTCCTGCGGGGCCTTTGTTACCTTGCGTTACCAATGAGAAGTCGTAGTATAAAGCTGTCTTGTCCCTCTGGCCCGAAAAGTTATTTATAAGAGCTGATCTAATACCTGCCCAAGTTTCAGGAATTCCGTTCAAGTTGATGGTGGATGCGGCAGTCCCTGTGATCTTGTTTTGCCATTTAAAAGCACAAATTCCCTAGCTCACTGCCTGTTTCGGGGCTTACATATTGAGTTACTCTTCGGTCACAGATGTTAATAAAACTGGTTAAAACATTTGGGTTCCCGTCAAAATCGGGCACTAAGCGTAAGGCCTTGACTATTACATCGGGGTCATGAGGCATTTTTTATTTCAAATAAACTGTTTGAATTTAGATCTAATTCATTATCTAAATCTCTATTAATACCTAATACAGTCGGCATCCCTGTCGTGATGCAGGTTCCCGGAGATAAGATATTTCGTGATGAAAAATCTTGCACATAAAAGTAACTAGGAGTAGATAGGAAGCAACACGAGAAAGACTGGTGCACTCACATGTGTTTCCATAAAAGTAACTAGGAGTAGATAGGAAGCAACACGAGAAAGACTGGTGCACTCACATGTGTTTGTCCCTATCTGTACGACCCGAACAGATGGGGCTTTCGCAGCTGGAACTACGGGTCCGGCTGTTTGGATCAGGGTACGCGGGGTCAGGTAGGCCCTCCACCATTGCAAGCGCAAAGGTGGTACCTGACATTGAGGTTGGACTCGCGGTGGTCTATGTGGTGGTTGCAGAGGAGTGGCATGTTGTCTGCTCGGCTATGTGTGGGCCGAGCGTCATTCCTCGCGCGCAACAAGTGTCTGAAGTTACCGGCCCAAGGCAAAGGGCCACCTGGTGGTCAGACGCGGGGTTCGTGAGTAACCCTCAAGCAAGTGAGCTCCTGTGAGCGAGCTGCATCTCCGGCACTTTCCTGGATAGAAAGAAGAGGACTACCCGTTGGATTAGTTTTCCGGCAACCCAGCTGTAGGCATTGGGTAGATGCGATGATTTGTATTCGAGAGGTGAGCGTGCTTACAGCTCCGGGACCATTCTGGAGAAATGGGAGCCAGCTTCTCTGGCGTCCTTAACGGGGATTGAATCCGCTAGCACCAACTGCGCTGGTGCCGGTGCTTGCACTAGTGCTGGCGTGCTGGGGTGCGTGTGGTGAGCGGCTTTATTGCTCCGGTACCATTCTGGACAAATGGTAGTGAGTAATCACGATGCGACTCACATTTTCTCTTGAGTACCAGGGGCGAGTGCTCTCGGAGGCGTGACCTACCGAAGATGGTCCCAGACACCTCGTAAGGGGTTGCCTGGTATAGTGTGCCGCCTTTTATAACGTAAAGTTGGTGAAGGAGGCAACTATAGGAAAACTCAGTAGACAAATAGGGGTATGGTCCGTGCTCTGTGAATCGATGGCTTTATTCTCCACGTGGCCGTTCCCGTAGATTCAGGATACTCGTGATGTGACTTGATAGTCACCCTGATGATTCGCGATCGTGATGAACTAATTTAATTAAAATAAATTATTACAATAGAATTGGTAAAACCTATTCGATGCTAGAATATGGAATGACCATTTACTTATTAAAAATAACTTTAAGCTAATATCCTATTTTGCTGCGTCGGCGGATTGACGTCATCGGTGCAGTTTCTATGCTCTTGGCGTAAACACGGAGGATTTTGCATGTCAGCGCTAACAATTAGGGATCCGTACTTATAAAAGATCATAATATTTTTATAGAATTTTTGTATTTGGTAAATATTTCTATTAAAATATTATATATTATCACAACATTTAGTACAAACAACAGTAGAGATTAACGAATAAACGAGGATGTATAAATTGATGATTACACTTGCATAAAATTGTTTGTACATTTCTTTTGATAATTATTTTATAATCAAATACAAGAACGAAACTTACGTGACTTTCCACAGCTAACACACAACAGATTCTGTGAGCCATCCTATAAAAATCCGTATCGTAAATAAGGTAAATCAAGATTCCAGTAAACAATGCCAAAATCATACAGAAATAATTGAATCGTCGTAGTCCAATAAGCAATGCCACATTCTTACAGAATATATACTTGAGTCGTCGGAGTCAAAAAATAAAATCCCAATTGTTTTTTAATAGAATACAGCGGAAAATATCAAAACACAAGAACACAACCAGAGTATTTGAGTTTTGATAACTACTGGCAGGCCTGGTCGCCATAGTAAATACGTTTCATTTCACAAATCATCAGTTTATTTTGGTTGAACTCCATTTTTTTGCAAAATTACACACAACTCAAAGAAGTAGAAGAAATATTATTTAGTTAAGGATTAAAACAAAAAGTTTTCTGTGTAACTATTCAGATATTGTGCTGTGAATAAACTAATCATGCTGCTTGAAATGAATCGTATAAAAAATGGAAAATATAGTGTTGCCCTTACTAAATATGAAATATGTGATACCATGTTTTGGAAATTAATTGAGAACATTGCCATCTATTGTTAATTTATCAAGTAATATCGGTTTGTGGTCACGTGATACTGTGTAAATGTTTTCTGTCTACTGAAACCTTTGTGCTGGATACTATTTAATTATTTTAATTTTGTCTTGGTCGGGCAATAAACCATTCATCACGTGGCCGCAAGTGCCTGTTACCACGTGGCCTAAATAAGTCTTGGGCAAATTGGTATGAAACCAGGGCGTAACACCAACAGAACTGCAACTAGTGCCAGTTCTTGGAACTCAATGACAGAATCGTAATTATATAAATAACACTAGCCTTATCCACCAAGTTAACTTAAAAAATTGTTATAACAAAATGAAATGAACAAAAAGCTTTTGATAATTAGGTATCGTTTTATTGCTAGATGGACATAATTACATAAAAAGTTATTTGAACGGTTTTTAATTAAAATAAATGAAATGAAAATAAACTCCCCAACTAAACTCTGTCCCGGTCTATGACAACATCTAAAAAAGGACGAGCGGAGGCGATAAATGGCTCATGTCGTCCCAAACCAAGATATATTATGAAACTATTATCTATATATTACTATTATCGAAACTACATGAGCACAGGTACCAATGTCATGTCCTTATTGATGTCAGGCAGGTACAGTAACAATGAATTATTGAATTCCTGCCAACCTGGTCCCTGTCCATGTCTCTGTCCATGACGTATCGCCGTACATCTGGTAGTCCGATGATAAAACGGCCTGGGTCGAATTAAATCATGCAATTCCATCGCACACTCCCCGAAATGTAACCGATAAAAAACCGAGAAGCTGGCAACTCGACGACGATGTTCAAGGCTCTGGAGATTGGATTTAAACAGTGCCTCATCGCTGATGAGCCTCTTGGCCCGCTTTTCGATCGACTCTAGTGCATCAAGCTGGTATTTGGCAGATCCGTCCCAGAGATGAGAACAGTACTCCATGCATGATCGAGCTTGCACTTGATACAAGCTAAGAAGCTGTTCTAGCGTGAAGTACCTTCTCACCTTTCCAAGGATCCCCAGCTTTTTGGCAGCCAGCTGAGCCTTTGCCTCAATGTATGGGCCAAAATTGAGAGTTGATGTCAACATAACGCCAAGAAGCTCAAGATGGTCAGTTATTGTCACGGTCACATCTCGGAAAGTTGGAGCCGGTTAAAATTGACTCTTTTTAGCGGAAAAAGACACGCCTGGGTTTTAGCAGCATTAAAACTGACCAGATTGGCATCGCCCCATTCGGAGACTGCCTGCAAGGACAGGTTTAAGCGCTCCACCATGGCCCGGTAGCACGAGCGTTTAACAAGTATCTCTCAGCAAATGTGCTGTCGTCTGTATACCCAAAGGTGCCGGGTTTTAGCAGACCGTTAATGTGCAGCAAGGATAAAGTTGCTGAGGGACTGACCCCTGAGGGACTCCGGCATTAATATCCAAGTGGTCTGACGAGCAGCCAGCGACCATATGTTGACGATGCTACGTCGACTGTTCAATTAAAGGAGCGAATAAATAAAATGCGTGGACTATAACAATCTGGTGTAATTACATGAATACAATATTTAAATAAAATGTAGTGTCTCCGTCGTGGTAAGATTTTGAGTCTTTGCTTTGTACCGATCTAGGGTTTTGTTTTTTGGATCCTGGAGCTCCTCCATAATGTTAGCTGTAACGATCAAGTCTGCATAAGTTGCAGAAGTGAAGCACTGGACATTGGGCCGAAAGAGGTGAATATAGATTAGGTCAGCTTCTGCATAACCCCATTCAGTTAATTGTTGATGCATTGTTTGTTTTTCCTTCATAAATGTCAAGACTTGGTCTGGAAGAGGTCTCATAAGTATAACACAACCTCCTGTAGCTATGACCTTCTGGACTAGGGAATATGTCGTCATCTCAGACAAAGCTGTAAGCATCTTGACTTGATTTTTTACTGCAGCCATGCTGACATCCTTGAACTCAGATTTTACAATTTTGAATACAGCTAGTCTAAGTGACGATCGTGTCACTGCCAAGCTGTTCACCCTAGTTCCGCCTGCTTGTAGATCCGGGACTTCAGATGGATCGACGGTCTGTTGAACTGACGAAAGGAATGCCGCATACCTTTTCTGAACCCAGACACGAAACTCACGCTTTGTTGAGACAGGGCGACAAAGTACATACGACCCAAATACTGCATGGAAGGCAATATTTCCCTGCGACATTGGAGTTTTGGAGTCCTTAAGTGCCATATATTTCCTCTGAACAGCTGTAGGCAGGAAGGTTTGGTCGTCTCCCATCAATCGAAGATTTTGAGACCCTCCATCGCTTGCAACCTGGATCAAGTCAACATCGGTGATATACTTGATGCAGCACATATAGTAAGTCACAATGGCCCGATTAATCTCCTCTGATGCCTCTCCCGAGTCTGTTCCAAAGAGAGAAATTATTCTCTCGACAGGATCCCGTAGACCATTGTAGAAAGCTAGTATTACTCCTGCAGCAGCAGATTTGTTGATGGGAAGGTATAGTGGACGTTTTTGCTCTCGAGTGAATGGCAACTCCAGAGCTGCCTGAGTATTAGTTCTCAGGAAGGTAGAAAGGTTGTTAATACTATCACATCTGACATCAGAGTAGACAGGATCAGATAGAGATTGAAGTTGGGATCGTGTGAATCCTGCAGTTTTTGCTGTTAAATCGATGATAGCCGTAATAACTGTATCAGCTTTTAATTGTCCAATATGAGCAACTATGGAAAAACGAACGGAACGAATTGTGGTTTCTGGCTTGTCTAACCCCTCAATGGCTACTTTGAGTAATGTATCTGCCGTCTTATTATCATCTAGAACAATAGGATTAAATTTTTCTCGACTCATTATTGAAAGAAATTTTACTTATAGACGCGTAGAGAAAATAAACATTAGTTGATTTACTATGTCTGTTGTCCCACTGAATGGACTGATCCTTCAGGAAGTCTGCAATCCTATCACACAGACCTACGGGCAAACCGAATGAATGAAGCTTACCAATAAGGCTTTCGTGCCAGACCCTATCAAAAGCCTTCGAGATGTCTAGGGAGACGGCAAGCGCTTCCCCGTGCCTCTCGATGGCCTCACTCCAGATGTGAATGGCAAACGCTAGAAGATCCCCAGTATACCGATCTTCTTTAGAATCCGAAGCAAATTCTGTTATGACACTTTTTGAAACACTGCTCTTTGACTCACTGTTATCAGACCACATATCATGAACACTTTCAGAATCAAAATAATATTCATAGTTCCTTTTTAATGATATATACAATGCCTTTAGACATGTAGACATCTTGCACTGTAAATCCTTAGAAATTTTATGAAATATCTTATCACAGGGTGAAGGTCAACCATCTTTTAACTTGAAATATTGTTGATATTTTACAAACGCTTGTTTTTGAAACTTTTATTACTACGTTTCATTTTATAAAATTAATTCAAACACTTTATCACTTTTCTTCACACTTTTCCGAGAGTGAACATAATATTACGCGATCTGTAAGATTTCGATATCGTCAAATCGTCGAAGGGTAGGTATTATATATAATGTTTACGTCTACCTGCATTAGAAAATAGTGAGAAACGATCAACCAAGTATGTCAACAACAAAATTATATGCATAAATTATCTAGCTTGATATGTTGGTAATACTGATTGGTGGTGGTGATTGGTGGTATACTGGTATCAATCTATGTATCTATTTCGGTCATGCAACTGAAATAAATTCATATTTTATTATAGATGATCAAACGAACTTCCTGAAGTGAATTTCGATCATTATTATATGAGTCGCTTCATTCGAAGATATAATGTTTACTAAGTAGTCCTTTTATCCTACAGGTAACATCGCACGATTGGAGAGAGTAATTCGATAAGTTTTTTTTTTCTACCTTCAATACGGTTCTTCCATTCTGTCTGTGTGACATTGTTCATTCTTTTTAACCGACTTCAAAAAAAGGAGGAGGTTCTCAATTCGTCGGAATCGTTTTTTTTTTTTTTATGTTTCTTCTCCGATTACTCAAAGACGCCTGGACCGATTTCAAAAAATCTTCTTTTGTTTTTAAGGGTATACTTCCTAGTTGGTCCCATAGTCATCAGGTCAGGATCTGATGATGGGACCCTAGAGAAATCGAGGGAACTCCTCAAATATTATAGGCATTTATATAGTGATTTTGGTATTTTCACCAACAATGCAATCACTTGCACTCAGAAAGTATAATTTGGTGAAGTGGAACTGATGAAGAAGACCACAGATGGCCACTGAAACTCCTTAATGCTAAGTATGTCACGGGTATAAAATATCTCGAATAGTTAACCGACTATGATTAAGCAAATACTTATAAATGAATGGTACTGATGAAAATGGTACCATTGAACTGTTCTGATGATGAAGCCGGAAGGTAGGCACTGGAACTCTAAAATAAAACAATGTATCCTAGTCGTGCTTGGGCTTATTGGAATCGTCATGAGATGTACTTTGGCCATAAATGATTATAATGTTAATTGGAGATACCTACCAAAACTAAAAAGTGAAAAATAAAAAAACTTTTTAACAAAAAATCAAACCGACTTCCTGAACAAAAAACTACAAACCAAAAAATAACTTTCTTTTCCGAAGTCGGTGTCGAAAAACTGAAAAAAAATGGGTACAAAGACACCGACTTCGGAAAAGAAAGTTATTTTTTGGTTTGTAGTTTTTTGTTCAGGAAGTCGGTTTGATTTTTTGTTAAAAAGTTTTTTAGAGATTCGTAATGATCAAAACTTTCAGGGTTAAAATTAGTGATATTTATGTAATGTAATTTATTAATGGGAGAGGAGGGTTCTTATATCTTCGAATGAAGCGACGAATATATAATAATGATCGAAATTCACTCCAGGAAGTTCGTTTGATCATCTATTGTATATTCGTCGCTTCATTCTTCAGATATAATGTTTACTAAGTAGTTTTTCAGAGAAACAAGTGTTGGTCGGGTAATGCCTTTTTATTAATGAAAAGTATCATAGCTGTACTTAATTCTTAATTATTGTAACAATCACCAATAATTGCTTAATATAATCAGTTAATAGGAAATACAACAGCGTTTGCGAAATCATCATCGCTTAGGACTGGTCGGTCATAAAATCGGGCAAAGGCTAAAGACGTGCTGGTCCACCCAGCTGTCTTTCTTATCGTGTCGATACCGAGTCCGGAGACGCGAGCGGCCGACGTGGCAGCATGTCGCGTGTTGTGTGCACTGAATGGTACTTACGTCCACGCCGCTTTCTGACAGTACGTGTTTAATCCATCGACTGATGGATTGTGCCGTGGTGGCTTTGTGTGGTTTTTTATAAGTTAATAAGAGATTTCCTACATTCGTTGTCCTCATATTTTTCGTTAAAAAATATAATCTTTGAGGACTGAAGCAGGACATATATTAATATTGTCTCGAAAGTATGACAGAAACAATACCAGCTGATCTCGTCCGAGAGCGGAAGTCTTAATAATATCTGTTATGGCTATCTTAACTCCGCTTGAAGTTGTAGCGGCATCAACGCCGCCACTTACGAACTAATGACATGACGTCACACAAATCCTGCATCGCGCAAGTAAAGTTTTCGGCACGATTAGAACACATACAACAGTCCGACAACAACCGTTGGGCAGTTGCCCGGACCAGACACAACACCCGTCTGGTCGGAGGATCCTCCCTTTTCTATGGAGGTTTGTGGGACTTTACACCCTGTTCCACATACACCCAAAAAGTAATTGATATATTATATAATTTAAGTAAAGATAATGTTTGTACCCTATGGGCTGTGCATAGTGCTAATAAAATAACTAACTTTTTGGTGAATTTTTCGATACTTAGTTTTGGAATTGGTACCCTCAATTGGACACATAATTCAGCACCAACTGTGGGTCCCAAGTAGAAGTTTACTTGGGTTTATTGGGTTTAAATTTGTAAGCTCCTCTGAATAATCGTTTTATACAATTATCGGCACCTACATTAAGGTTTAGAATCAACGACAACGCGGACCGGTGGCTATTAAGGGAGCCATAAGAACAACCTTTATTAAATTGCTCCGTTAAAAAGGAAAGAACTGATGCTTGTGAACCACTAAAAACCTCAATGTTATGCAAAAAGTAATATTGCCACCAAAGTTTTAGTGTAACGTTATACTGTTTGATAGTATTGTCGGCTAGCGAAGCCATCATTAGATTTAATGAGTCGAGCGGGGTCCCGCGGCGGATGAATGCCGTCCGCAGAGCCTCGCGACACCCAGGGTAAGCTTGGTGTGCAATGGATGGTGCTCCCTGAAATGAGATTGAAGAAGAAATTTACTAGGGTTCAGATAAAGTATATCGGAGTCAAGTAAACTTTGTAGAAGTGGGTACCTTGGCTGCGAAGGCCAATAGGGAAATACTAAAATTCCCATCGCATCATCTTCAATAACCTTGCGGAAACATTTTAAAATTAAGGAAAAAGGCGGGAAAGCGTAAAATTATTTGGATTGCCAGTTCAGAGTGAAAGCGTCTACGGAGTAAGCATATGGTTCTTGTTTCCAAGAAACAAACAAGTCACATTTGGCATTGTCGCGAAAAGCAAAGAGGTCAATATTAGAGCAATCAAACTGTCTTTTAATAATTTTATAAGCATGACCAGATAACTCCCACTCTGTATCGGGGTTAATCTTTCTAGATTCTTCGTCAGCATAATTATCTTTCGTGTTTACGTACGATGCGAACAACCAAATATTACGCTTCTCGCACCATTGCCAGATGTGTCTTGTCAGATCATTTAGATGCGGGAACTGAATTCCGCCTAGGCGATTTATGTAACTTATTGCTACTGTCTACCCTCAACAATATTGCACAATTATAGTAATTACTGGCAAAACATTTTAATCCTAGAAATACGGCCAGAAATTCTAGATAATTTATATAGTGTTTAATTTTTATGGCTTTCCATTTGCCATGGGCTTTTGCGCCACTACATTCAGCACCCCAACCTGTTCTAGAAGCGTCTGAATATATTTCTTTTTTATAACTTTGATTTATAATAGAACACATGGCTGTAAAAATATGATTACGCCACCAATTAAGGTCTTCTAGAACCGTTTCGGGGATATTAATCTTGTGTCCATAATTATTATTATGCTGTTGTAATGCCAGGAATTTCTGACGTTCTAACAGTTTTGTATACAGAAACCCATATCGAACTGCTGGACAAGCTGCGACCAGAACACCTATTAATTGCGCAAACTCTCGAATTGTACATTTTGGCAACTTCGAGAATTTTTTAACTAACTGATTAATGCAATTACGTTTATCATTAGGTAACGATAAGGCCATATTCTGTGTATTATACACGAATACCAGAAATTTACGTATTTTTGCTGGTTTTAATGAACTCGAAACTACGAAACCTAAACATTCTAAAAGTTTTATGTTTTCACATACATTACTAGAACATTCTTCGTAATTATTACCTATACATAATATATCGTCTAAGTATATAACTGATTTGTATCCCTTTTTTCTAAGGAAGGCTATCACCTCCTTCATGATTTTTGTGAACACTCTTGGTGCCACTGGTAGGCCGTACGGCATGGCAGTGAACTGGTATGTACATATATTGCTAGAATTAGGGGCCCGAAAATTAATTCGTAAGTATTTTCGATCGGCTTCGGATATATGAACTAATAAGTCTTGAGGGATTAATTTCGCTGCCGTTCTATAATCCTCCATTTTAAAATGTGTATGTGTAATAAATTTGTTTAAGGATTTTAAATTTATAATAAACCGCTTGCCTCCATTAGGTTTAGGTGCCAAAAATATTTTTGATATGTACTGGTCATGAGTTGGAATACTGCGTGTAATAGCCCCTAGTTCTAATAGTTTTATAATTGCTACAAGCATGTCTCGAGCCTCATCGGAAGTAAAGTTACAAATTGGTACGATAGGCTGAGTCACTGGAGTGCAAAAGGGAATTGTAAAACCATGTTCTATCCATGACAATACAACAGTTATTGGTTATGTGAGACCAACAACTGAGGAAGAATTGTATTCTGCCTGCATGTACCACTGGTGGTCTCTTCTGACCTTCCCCCCCTGTTTGACGGGTAACGAGGAGGTCCTGACCAGTTTCCCTGGATGACAGGATGAGTGACCGACGGTTGAGGAGTAATATTTTTCTGCATTGCTATTGTTTTTCTTATTTGAGTTACTTGTTTTTCAATGGCCTTGCTGGTTTTTTTTTTTTTGTACAGTGAGTTACCATATAGTATCATCACGATTTCAGTCTTGAATGACGTGAAGAAAGTTCTTTTCCAGATTCGGGGTAATTAATTTTATTCTGTCTTTAGTCAAGCAGTGGTGCAAGTCAGATAGCAAACGACAACCATCGCTTAAATATTTTTATAGAAATGTAATATTTGTTTTTAGCAAAGTATCCATTGCTTTATTTATTGCTGCGGTACCATTTCCCAGCTGTTGTTGAAAACCAACCAGTTTTTTGTCACGTCCTCTGACTATGTCTGATACGGCGGCTGAGATCTCCGCGTTCAACTTCGGAGCTTGCAATAATTTGCAATTGGCGGGTATAAGATGCTCTTTTGTAAGTCTATCTTTATCCTCCTTGGCTAACCCTGTCTTCAATAGGGGTGTCCACAAACTGGCTAAGCTCTCATGGACATCTTCCCCAAAGTCTGGTGTACAAGACGTACAAGACCCCAACGATGACAAAAGCTCCGGATCCAAAACTTCTGGGGTTATCTCAGCTGGTGGTGTAGGATCCTCTATGAGGTCTGGTATATCCTGCAAGGTAGGGGTTGCCACCAGTTGGCCTTCTTCACTTGAAAGGGTTGACGGACCGTCTTCTGGTTCACGGGGCTCGACGTCGTTCGTATCTACAACAAAAATAAGATAATATAGCGAACGAATAAGGAGGTAGGTACGTAACGCATTTTGCGTTAATTTTGTCTCGCGGACAATAGGTAATTCTTAGTTAACGTGCATATCTATTCGAGATTACACATATTTTCTACTTGGTTGTCATGAGAACATGACTCATAATTGCCTCGCAGCTAATTATGTTATCGCAATTGACTCGCAGTCAATCCCGATTTTCACTATAGTCAGAATTTTAATTCGATTCCAGATTTGACATTAGCTACTGTCATTTTGTGAAGTAATGATACCACATTTAATAGTGTAGTGATGAACACAAAAATCGATAAACAATCAGTGTGTGTGTCATCAGTGTGCCGAATGGTCTAAATGCGTATCCCATGTTGTCAAAGAAGAGGAAAACATGAGTAGGCTAGATATGTTAATTGACAATATCACAGACACATTTATAATAAATGTTACAGAAAGTGACAGCGATAGCGATAGCGATGACGGCGACAATATATAAAATAAATTATATAATATAATACATCTATCTGTTTTATTTGTCATGTTCCTTCATGATCACATTTTTTTATTTATTTCACACACAATTATAAAAGAAAAGTCTCAGATCGTTAATTAATCGTCAAAACTAAATTATCGGTTCAGAAATATTTAATTTCCTGATATACTTAGTTTACGAGAGTAAAATTATAAACGAGAAGAATCGATCCGGAAATATTCCATTTCCATATCGAATAATTTTGCAACGTCACTATTTAGTACTTGTCATAACGTTGCAACACTGAAATTGTCAAATCTGGAATCGAATTAAAATTCCGAGTTATAAGTTGGTTGATGTAAACACTTGTGACACATAGTAATAATATTCAACTAACCTGCAATGTTTTCGTCCTCACATGAATCAAACGGTCGTGTTATTTGACGCCGATACTTCTCCTTGTTGTTGTGTACTGTTGTCTATTTATTAAAACCGCTGTTCACTATATTACTTTTTATTGCTTACTTTTCCTTTTTACAATCACACACGGAGCAACAAAAATACATGGTATAATAAGACATGGTATTCTCTTCCGAGGATGGCCTAAGACTACGTCACGATAAGTGTTACCATTGATTGTCCTGTTTAAAGAATTTAGGTACTTTCTCATGTAGTTAATGAAAATAAAATAAATTACTAACTAGCTTAACTATTTAGTAACTCATGTGGTTCATCTATTTAGTGTTAAATTAATTTATATATTGAATTATTAGTTCATAATTGCTTTGATAAGTTAAAAAATGCTTTTTGCTCAGGTAATTCAATCACACACAGTGGCAACACATCGAATTGACAAGTGTCATACTGACAACTCGCCATTTAATCGCTATTGTCGTGTCGCTCACACCTATAGCGTTGTTTCGCTCGGTGAACAAAATACTGTGGCTCCCAAACATTTTTGGTGTACCCGTGAACTGTGAAAGATACACAAGAAAAATTGTTAATTGTTCCGTACTTAACTGTAAAAACAAAAGTATAAAAGGCAGTGTAATAAGGTTTTTCTTTTCCCAACGAAGAGACGCTATCATATGCGTGGCTTCAATATTGTAACTAACTTCAACTAAAAGAACTAATATGTGCTTTTCTACTTATTATTTCATTTATCTACACGTTGCAGATTCCTTAATTTAGGCCTCGCTGTGTCAATACGCAGCCGTACGCCCGAACTTAACCAAACCTAATTAGTTTTAGTCTTATTTTAGTCAAGTCAAGTTTTGTGGGTTTTAGACCCGAACTAAATTAATAATTTAATCAATACCACGGTCAAACGTTGCGCAATGAAAAATTCATTTTCCATTTGACTCGGATCGTTCATGGACTTGTAATTCATTATGAGGTATTACTCTGTTTAGTTCAAACAAGAACCTATCTACGAGTCATCATCATTTTTCTTCTTCCATACCGTCCTGTCCTCCGTCACGCCATCACTGACTCCCGTTTCTTTCATATCACTCCTCACACAGTCCATTCATCTTTTCTTTAGCCGTCCCCTCCCTCTCCATCCATCCAAATTAATATTCATAACTCTTTTAGTAACATGCGTTTCATCCCTCTTCACATGACCATACCAGGACAAACGGTTTCCTTTCAACTTTTCTGACACTGGAGCCACTTTCAAACTTCCTCTAATATACTCATTTCTCACTTCATCCATTCTCGTCACTTCGCACATCCATCTCAACATTCTCTTCTCATTATATCTACGCGTAAGGAAAATAAATATAACCATAATATGGAATCAATTAAAAAAGAAGCAAAGCAAAAAAAGTATCAAATATGTCGATTTATTAAAAATGAGTATTATTTTATCTTTTTCCCCACAAAAAAAGTTTGAGAACCGCAACGCAATTGATGACGTAGTCTTAGGCCAATCACGTGACCCAGCTGTCACGGGAAGAGAATACCAGTCTTATTGTACCATGCAAAAATAATCGAATAATCTCTTAATTTTTACCATTTTGACAGTTCTTCTTTTTCACAGATAAGTAGAAACATAGATTCTCTAAATACAAGTTTTGGATACGTGGACATTGGTCTTCAACACTCTCCCTCAATGTTCACACATCCAATTAACATTTAAACAAATTAACCAATTCACACAATCTTACAAATCTCTCACCCGATAAGGGCTTTGTTAACACATCAGTTATTTGATCTCTAGTAGATACATATTTCACAGTAATTAATATAAAATAAAATTGATTTTCACATCCACATGTTTCAAACGTTTCTGATCAGGATTCTTAACAACTTTCATGGTACTCTGATTATCCTCAAAAATTACAGTATTGCATATTTTAACATTAAAGTCACACAAAAGTTTAAATAACCAACTGGCTTCAACAGATGCTTCACATAAAGCAATTAATTCAGCTTCTGTAGTACTTAAAGCAACAGTACTCTGTTTCTTTGATTTCCATACTATTGTATTACCAAATAACTTAAATAAGTATCCACTTGTGGATTTTCTATCATTATCATGAGCAAAGTTAGCATCTGCATAGCCTATTAAACTGTCACAATTACATTTACAATATTTAAGATTGAAATCAATAGTCTATTTTATATGTCTAAGTACACGCTTCAACGCTTGCCATAATTTCAAAGTTGGTTGTGTCTGAAATCTACTCAAATAAGACACAGCTGTTGCCAAGTCAGGTCGAGTGCTTACCATAGCATACATCAAGGAACCAATGAGTGATCTACATTGATGTTCTAATGTCATAACTATTTCAGTCACATCAAAGTCCGTTTTAAAATTATTATCCATAGAGGAATTAGTTAATTTACAGTCATACATATTATAAGACTCAAGAACATTTTGCAAATATTTAGTTTTATTAAGATAGATACCGCCTTGTTTCTTTTGAATACTAATACCAAGATACATTAAATTATTGTCACCCAAATCTTTCATTTTAAATTTATTTTTCAAGAAGCTTTTAACACTTTCTATTTCAGCACAGCTAGGCCCCACAACACTTTCTGGTTCAGGCACAAACTTCCATGTCTCATTTTCTTTCAAAACCTGTAATTCTTCATTTATTGCTGTACGGGACAGACGTGATCGCTCGAGGCCGTAGGCACTCCGGAGGTAGTAAGGCTCCAGCTCGAACGCGTTGACGCCCCTTGCACCTATAGTTCATTGTCTTCGAGCAAATACCGACCCTGCAGTGCTTGGAAGGCTGCCAAGCATGTTGAGGGGAAGGCGTGATGTCCAGGTTAATCAAAGACTTGAGTTTTTATGGCCAAAAGCGACGCTTCATCATGGTCTTCGTTACGCAAAGTGACGTGGATTTGATTTGTGAGAAATAATGGCTACGAATTGGATGGTGCCTCTGCGCACTATCCTTCTACCGAACTCGACCGTAACGAGGATCTCAAATTAGCGTGCGCGCATAAACTTTAATTATCAAAATAATTACTACAACTATTCGCTGGAAACCGACAGAAACTCCCCTTCCACTGAACCGATTTCGATGAGACTTGTGTCTCTGGATAGGTCTCGAGAAGACCTTCCCTCCGGAAGCTGCTACCTTCAGGGAGCTCTTGCGTGAAGAACGCTGAAGAAAGGGAAATTCTGTCAATTTATAGCTTAACACGCTACTTTCTAGTACATGGGTGCACCTTAGTGCCAGGGTACCAGCGAGGGACTTGTAGCCCTACTCCTGGGCCATCGAACTGTGACAGTTTCACAGCTTCATCTTTAGCTTTCACGGGCACAGCCGCGTGAAAGTGCGAAAGTATAGCTTCTGTGCCTGGTTTTGGCACATAAAGCGAGTTTGTACTCGAGCTGGTAGGCGGATCCACATCCACCAACCATCATCGGATAGCCCTCGCGATGGGCAATCCCATGGTGGAAGTCCGGTGGATACAGCTCCAACCCTCGATTCAGTATTCACTCTGATGTGGTCGACGATGCGAGAAAACCATGGAACCTCGTACATTGTCAAGTCGGTTAGTTCCCTAACCGCCAGAGCTAGGCTCCTTCCAAAAATGTGGTTGGGAAGCTGGAGAATTGGGCTATCGAAAGGTGGTACCCTGATGGGTGTACCACCAGCCCTTCTGGTCCTTCTGGTCCGGGAAGCGGCCGAAATAGGGAAATGTTGTGTTGTTCCACGGCTTTAACGCCTCTGTGTGTGTATGTGTAGCTATATATTAGCTTTATGTTGTGACTGAGTCCAGGCACCTGCCTGAGGGTCCCCGAAGGTAATGCTTCAGAAAGCATATAGATAGTCCTTCGGGCACCAAGTGTGTCTGAAGGTAGTGGGCCCTCTGACAGACGCATAGAAACGTCCATGCTGGCACATACAGACACATTATTTCAAGTAAGTAAGGTCTATGTACTAGAATTACATAGATGCTATCTATATATAGGGCCCGGACATAATGCCAGGTTACCTAGAAGCGCTAGATCGCTTATAACGAATTTTCTATTTACTTACTTGAGAAAAAATGCATGTATTTACCATCTCAGAGTGAAACTGTTTTAAACCTGGCTATGTACTGTTGTTACGTACAGTTTTTCAGTCATAGCACCAAGGTATACTATCTAGATGGTGTTTCCTAACAAAACAAATGTGTAAGGAAAATAATACGATTGGTATGTAGGCAGAGCGTACATACCGATACCTGCGACCCAGCCATTTTAGGGGGGTCCAAAATTAGTAAACAAAACATTTTTATTTGCTTAAATCACTACTTACACATTATATCTAAAGTATTTCAACTATAATACTAATAGATAACCGCTATATGCGTACTATAAGCTATTAAAGGGCCCTTAAAACACTATTCTAAATTACCATTTTTGGCTGCTTACGCGCAAAACTATATAGACAAGCGACACCACCTGGCTGCTCATTGCGTACTAAACCGTCATGGCGACCGGTCGTTTTTACGGAGTTTGAATTTATTTTTCTTTCCGTAACTACCGCACTCAGTATGTATGTAATGATTCTAATTTACTTGTTAAACCCCATATTAACCTAATACATACAGATATACACTAAAACATAATGTTTAGTGCCTTAAAAATGCGAACGAAATTCTATGTGCGCATAGACTATAAAAGCAATTTTCTCGTCTAAAATTGTTTAGTACGAGATAGCGCGCTGAGGTAAGCAGACGTATGTCTGTTGATATAGTTTTATATTTACAAACTATACAATGTTGTTTTGTGACGCCTCGTCGCGAACAATTGCCTTGTTCCATTCTTTCTCATCCTTTCTTCCTTTAATATCTTCAAAACTTGTTGGAACATCCTGATTACATGATAATAAAGCATACAATGCTGTCTCATTTTTGTCTAAGTCAATCTCATAGTCCTTTTGCCACACTGGTTTTCTTATTTCTCTTTTTCCTCTCACTCTTTCTGAACTTTCTGTTTTCTCTATTGCATTTTCTATTTCTTTTGGTTCTACTTCTTCTCTCCTATTTTTATTATTACCTTTATTCTTCTTCTTCGCTGATTTTATGTCTATATTGTCATTATATACTTTCTCTTCATCTATCTCTTCTTCACTGTCCTGTTCTTGCTCGCTATCCTCTTCTTCATTATTTTCTGTCACATCTGGTATATGTCTCACATCCATGTAATTGTCACTTTTTGGTTTTGTCTCATCAAATATTACATTCCTTGCAGATATCACTTTCCTTGATTCAATATCATATAGTTTATATCCCGAATTTAGGTATCCAATAAAAAGCATTTTCTTTCCCGGATTGTCCAGTTTTTGCCTTAATTCTTTTGATACATGATTATATGCTGTGCATCCAAAAACTCTCATATTTGATACATTAGGTTTCCTGCCTTCCCATAGTTCTGATGGTGTTTGACTTTTTCCTTCGGTTGGGCTTCTGTTCGTCACATATGCTGAAAACAACACAGCATGTCCCCAAAAGTCTCTACTAAGTTGTGAGTCTATTAAAACTGTTTTTGCTTTCTCCATCAGTGTACGGTTCATCCGTTCAGCTACACCGTTCATCTCAGGATTGCAAGGCACCGTATATTGCATTTGTATTCCTTTACTGTAACAAAATTTCTGAAATTCCCTAGACACATATTCACTTCCATTATCAGATCTGAACTTCAACATGCTTGTATTAAAATGGTTGGTTACATAAAAATAGTACTGCTTGAACTTGTCAAAACTTCACTTTTGTTATAAATCAGATACACCCAAACAAAATGAGTATAGTCATCAATGAATGTTACAAAATATTTATATCCTTCTTCAGTTGATGGGGTGATCGGCCCACACACATCACTGTGTACTAACTCGAGGGTCTAGTTGCCCTATGTCCAGTTCTGTTAAAAGGTTGTCTTGTCATTTTCCCTAATAAACATGGTTCACATACAGGATTGTCATTATTACATTTTAAATCATTAATACCAATTACCATTTCATTCCTCGCAAGCAAAGATAAGTTTTTCATACTTAGGTGAGCAAACCTCCTGTGCCACAGCTGCTGATTATCATTATTTTTAGTAAAATTACATTCATTTTAAAAGAATTTGCATTTCAATAGTATACAGTGAATCCTCACTATTTCCAATCATTGTTAACTGATTATACTTGTAAACCCTAACTTTAACATTACTATTTTTGAAACTGACAGTAAGTTTTTCCTCAATTCTGGCGCATAATATACATTTTTAATAGTACAATCAATGTATAGCTTACCAATAAAACATCTCGCCTTTATGTTACCCACAACAATTGCCATCAAACTAACCCCATTTTTGGCTGCTGAAATCACCTTAGGTTTCACTAATTCAATATAATCTGTAAACACACTTTTATTATTTATAAGATGGTCTGATGATCCTGAGTCCATACACCAGACAATATTATTACACTTTTCACTATCATGCCTCTCACTTCCTGTTAAAAACGCATGATCACTTGCCGCATATGAATGATGATCTCTCCCTGAATAGTTGTTCTGTCCTTGTCCATAGTATCCTCTTTCATTACCTCGAAATCCTTGTCTACTTGGGAATCCACGACCCGGTCTTTGTGAAAATACTCTATTACCAAATCCTGCCCTCTGTGGAGCTTGAGCGCCTCGTCCTTGACCTCGTCCCCGAACTGGTTCCTGATAAGTTTGTCCTATACCTGCATTCTCTGTGTATCTTGATCTGCATTGGAACTTTTTATGTCCTTCTTTACCGCATAAATAACATAGAAAACTATTTCTATGATGCTCCCTTGCGTGTCCTACATGTTTGATTCTTTTCTCTTCTTCTCCAAGTAATCTGTCTTTAACCATGTCTACGGTTAGGTAAACTTTCTATTGCAGTTACAATAATTTCATAGGACTCTGGCATAGACAAGAGTAGCACATTCACCTTCTCCTCCTCCGTCAACGCGCTCCCGGCATCCCGGAGCTGTCCGAAGATTCTCAAAACCGTTGAAAAATGTTGCGCCATATGCGTCCCTTCCTTGTACTTAATATCGTTTAATTGCCGCCTCAAAAACAGCTTGCTCCTAGTTACTTTCTTCATGAATTGTTGCTCCAATTTCGCCATCATGTTTTGGGCTGTGTTCTCCTCTGATATGTAGTCAATATGGCTGTCGGCCACGCCAAGTCTAATGACTTTGCGCACGAGCTTCTAATTTCTTGTTCTCATGATTGCTCGCAAATGATGTACTTTCTATAGCCTTTATACAATCATTTTCTTTCAAGATGACTTACCAATTCTAAACTTCCATATAGCGAAATTTTCGCCCGCAAATTGCTTTACTTTTATGGTCTCCGCCATTTTTACCGCATTGCAAAACGCCGATCGCCGACACAAAAACGATCTCTAACTTTATATTTATAACGCCAGTTACTCGAACGTGAACTCGCGGATCACGAACCACTGCTACCACTGTTGTGTACTGTTGTCTATTTATTAAAACCACTGTTCACTATATTACTTTTTATTGCTTACTATTCCTTTTTTTTTTTGTCCCTATATGTACGACCCGAACAGATGGGGGCTTTCGCAGCTGGAACTACGGGTCCGGCTGTTTGGATCAGGGTACGCGGGGTCAGGTAGGCCCTCCACCATTGCAAGCGCAAAGGTGGTACCTGACATTGAGGTTGGACTCGCGGTGGTCTATGTGGTGGTTGCAGAGGAGTGGCATGTTGTCTGCTCGGCTATGTGTGGGCCGAGCGTCATTCCTCGCGCGCAACAAGTGTCTGAAGTTACCGGCCCAAGGCAAAGGGCCACCTGGTGGTCAGACGCGGGGTTCGTGAGTAACCCTCAAGCAAGTGAGCTCCTGTGAGCGAGCTGCATCTCCGGCACTTTCCTGGATAGAAAGAAGAGGACTACCCGTTGGATTAGTTTTCCGGCAACCCAGCTGTAGGCATTGGGTAGATGCGATGATTTGTATTCGAGAGGTGAGCGTGCTTACAGCTCCGGGACCATTCTGGAGAAATGGGAGCCAGCTTCTCTGGCGTCCTTAACGGGGATTGAATCCGCTAGCACCAACTGCGCTGGTGCTGGTGCTTGCACTAGTGCTGGCGTGCTGGGGTGCGTGTGGTGAGCGGCTTTATTGCTCCGGTACCATTCTGGACAAATGGTAGTGAGTAATCACGGTGCAACTCACATTTTCTCTTGAGTACCAGGGGCGAGTGCTCTCGGAGGCGTGACCTACCGAAGATGGTCCCAGACACCTCGTAAGGGGTTGCCTGGTATAGTGTGCCGCTTTCCATAACGTAAGGTTGGTGAAGGAGGCCACTATAGGAAAACTCAGTAGACAAATAGGGGTATTCCTTTTTACAATCATACACGGAGCAACAAAAATACGTCTCTTAATTTTTACCATTTTGACAGTTCTTCTTTTTCACAGATAAGTAGAAACATAGATTCTCTAAATACAAGTTTTGGATACGTGGACATTGGTCTTCAACACTTGTCCCTTTCTTTTTCTTCTATTTTTCTAATCTTGTGCTTGTATCTTTCCAATTTCTCCTGTACACTACGTTTCGGCATTTTTATAAGCGTGTGCGCTCGTTGCCTCGCACAAAAAATGAATAGCCGCGGCCAGACCGGCTGAGCGCCGCTCGCGAGTCCCGCTTTAGACTTCTTGCTGGCGAGCCGTGGCACCCGAGCTAATTTGGAAAAGTTCGAGCCGGGCTCGCAAGCCAAGGTGAGCCGGTTTGAGCATTCAGTTTCTCTCCGTATAATCCGGCTCGCGAGTGTCGTTACGTCCATCCACACCGGGCGAGCAGCTCAGACTGAGCCGCCTTTGAGCATCGGCAAAAACCGACAATGCATGGCTCTCGGCCGAGCCAACGTGTGCCCGAGGAAGCCCGAGCGCCGTCCACACCGGCCGAACTATTAGCCGCGTCCAGACCGGCTGAGCGCGGCTCGCCAGTCCCGCTCAGACTTCCTGCTGGCGAGCCGTGGCACCCGAGCTAATTTGGAAAAGTTCCGAGCCGGGCTCGCAAGCCAAGGTGAGCCGGTTTGAGCATTCAGTTTCTCTCCGTATAATCCGGCTCGCGAGTGTCGTACTTCCGTCCACACCGGGCGAGCAGCTCAGACTGAGCCGCCTTTGAGCATCGGCAAAAACCGACAACGCAAGGCTCGGGGCCGAGCGGCGCTCGGCCGAGCCAACGTGTGCCCGAGGAAGCCCGAGCGCCGTCCACACCGGCCGAACTATTGGCACGCGAGCGGGACTCGCGAGCCGCGCTCTGCCGGTCTGGATGCGGCTATTGGCTCGTGAGCGGGATTCGCGAGCCGCGTTCAGCCGGTTTGGACGCGGCTAATGAACAATGTCACACAGACAGAATGGAAGAACCGTATTGAAGGTAGAAAAAAAAAACTTATCTAATTACTCTCTCAAATCGTGCGATGTTGCCTGTAGGATAAAGGGACTACTTAGTAAACGTTATATCTGAAGAATGAAGCGACGAATATATAATTATGGATATCAAGATAATCGTAAAGGAAACAGGCAACAAGGTAATATAATGACCACCTCATTGCATCAGAGTAATCCAAATGCAACACAAAAAGAAAAAGGTTTAGACTGCCTCGTTGGTCCAGTGGCCGTAGCATGCGACTGCTGAACACGAAGTTGTGGGTTTGATCCTGACATAGAACAACAATTTGCGGATCACACAAAGTGTTGTCCTGTGTCTGTGTGTAATTTTTGTCCGTTAATTTCATGTTTCGATTCCCGGTATGGTCACTCAACAGTGACTAAATGTTATGCGGAGGTTCTGGGTTAGATAAACGAAGATTGTTATGTATTCTTTGACGTCTTTACTATTTTATAAAATAATAAGGAGGTCAAAAAAAATACATTTTTTTACTTTTCGCAGCAAGCTTACAGTATTTTGTTTATTTAATACTTGTTTACTTGTGTTTGATTTGGGTACACAAGAGGTACCAAATATTACTTATACAGTGCACTTAGCTACATTTACTGGATAACAGTACACCCGCGGTTCTGACACCAGAATGGCGGGTGTACCTAATTTTAAAATATCATTGTACGGGTGTAGAAAGAAAAGAAGAAAGAAAAATTGTTTATTTGTCACAAAACGACATACATTATAATAACATGCTTATGCTAAACCCTTAACAATAGTATTAGTAGTACTTAAATTAAGTTAGTAAAGACGAGAAATAAATCAAACAACAATAACATATACTACCTACATTTTTTTATAACAGAAAATAAATAGTGTGAAAAATGTGTGATTGTGGCAAGAAGGCTTCCACTCAGCATAATGCTGTGCCGTGGAGGACCCACAGCACGGCGCTGATTTTCAGTGGTCGCCTAGGACGTGACGTACGGAAACTAAACCTGTTGTGTAAGTTAAAATAAGTGTGTAGGTACACAGATTTTCAAGAGAGGTACGTAAAGGTACACAGAAGGTACCAAATAACTGCAATAAATTTAGGCAAATCTGAAAAGTACACCCGCGATTCTGATGTACACGGCTCCTTGGCATGGAGTTGACATCCAGTCTCAACTTCGGCGCCTCCATCAAGTACAAAGCCCAAACTGCGGCAAAGAAACTGGGCGTCCTAAACAGAGTGAAGCGATACTTTATGCCTGGACATCTATTAACTCTTTACAAGGCGCAAATCTGATCCTGCATGGAGTATTGCAGCCACCTCTGGGATGGTTCAGCTAAATATCAGCTTGCCGCGCTTGACTCGGTGGAACGCAGAGTTAAGAGACTAATTGGCGACGTCAAACTGGTTGATGCCAAGCTTCACAGCTTGGCTCATCGCCGTAAGGTTGCCTGCTTGTCGGTCTTCTACAGACTGTATTTTGGCGAGTGTGCTCATGAACTCCACGACCTCATCCCACCGGCCCCGTTCTACCATCGGACATCTAGACGCACTGCAAGTTACCATCCTCACCTAGTTGCCATTCCACCAATTCGCACCAAGCGCTTCCAAACATCCTTCATAATGCGCACAGCAAAAGAGTGGAACTCACTGCCTGCGTCTGTGTTTCCGAACGCATACAACCCGAATCTCTTCAAAGTTAGAGTGAACAGGCTTCTTCTGGGTAAGGTAATTCTCACTCAATCGTCGACTTTGTCTCTGTCACCTCTGACCTAGACTAGAGTCAAAAGCAAAAACACAAATAAAAGTAAAAAAAAGGAAAAACAATAAAAAACTTTCGCAAAAATATAATTTACTATGATGTTTTGTGATTTGGGTTTTAACAAGACGAGGCAAATCTTTGATAAGGCAATAATGGGATGAACTATCATTTTCTAAGAACAGCAGATGAATACTCTTAGATTTTACCTTACACGATTCAGGTATGTACAGAGGACCTGTTATTAGCTTATTGGTTTTTTAAACCGTATACGTATATATTTAAAGAAGGATTATTTCTTTCAAAAATAACTATATCTGAAAAATTAATGGTAAAAGAAATGTCCTTAACATTTAAAACATCGCGAAAGTGAGGATAAGATGCGCTCTGGATGTCGATTTGTTGGGTACAAGGCAGCCACAATGCACCACAAAAAACAATAATTATCATTATTGCGAATCACAATATATTACGGGAATTTAACGCGATGATTTCGATTGTTTATATACCTATTTCACCCGACGTTTCGGCCGTGTTGCAACGACTGTGTTTCCGGGCAGACTGGTGTCTCGGTGTACTGGATTCGTAGGGACAGAAAATACTTCCTCTACCCTCACATTTCTGCTCGGGACCACGGTCGTTGCAAAACGGCCGAAACGACGGGTGAAATAAGTAAATAAACTATTAGAGATGTTCGATATTTGAAAAACATCGATGTTGACATCGATGTCACCAATTGAAAACTCAACATCGATGTTGACATCGATGTCACCAATTGAAAACTCAACATCGATGTTCGATATTGATCACAAAACGAACATCGATTTTGGGTAACATTGATAATTTTATCCCTGATAATTAACAACACAATAAAATACAGTAAAATCTTTCGAAATTTATTAAGAAACAGAACAAATTAATTTATATTTCAATACTTTTTATCAACTGACTGAAGGAAAAGTCATTTTGATAAAGAAAAACCTTTTAAACTATTTCTTTGTTGACAAAGAGTAGAGCCAGCTTTTGAAAACAGTCTTCCGGATGGCGTTGATGTCGCGATAGTACTCAAATATTTCAGCGCAAGCTTTTTTAATTTTGGGTAAGTGGAACCGATGACATCATACCATACTTGGATAGGATCTTGTTTGAGATCAGAGACTAGATTTTTCTAAAAGTAGCTCAACTCGGAAGGCATTTCGTGTTCACTACGCGAAGGCATGGAGTTCTTATCATGAACAAGTTTATAATAATCACTCCACAGATTAAATTCTTCTGTTACATCTGGCGCATTAGTAACTTCTTCAGTTACTTCTATTTCCGTCGAAGTAGTTAGTAATTCTTTGACATATTTGATTGCTTTAGAATGCTAAAGCAAATTTTTTTGCTATGGGATCGTGAAAATGTATATTTTTGAATCTTGGGTCTAGCAATTTAGACAAAGCAAGTATGTGAACGTGTTCCGAGGGTAACAGGCGTTTACTGATTTCAGTTATTATTTTCTGCTTAAGATCCTGGCCCATAGAATTGTTTGTTCTAACGCTATTCATTTTCAGGTTCAGCTTCAGCATCAGCATCAGCAGGTTCTTGTTATGGAAATGACTTTGCTTCTGGCAACATAGTTTTCTCCACATAAACTGCCGAGCAATGAAAAAGTTCCACCCACAAAATGCCGACAAACACCTTAATATCTCCTAAGACATAGTTTTTTTTTTGCTTCATAAATTAATAAGTATAATGAAATCTATTTTATTACTATGCAAACTTAAACTCTTTTAAATACTGGTATTTTTGAAACCATGGATAAAAAAAGTAGAAAAACAAAATTTTGGGGTTTGAAAATTTCGGAATACATTTGTTTCGTTTTTTGTTTTGCTTTTGATTTCATCCTTGTTTTCGCCGTTGTGAAAGAATTCTTAAATTGTTATATCTTACGGCTCTCGTACCCATAAATCATGCCTCTCATCACCCGAGGATTGTACGAGAATCATCACTATGGTGGAATTGGGGACCAGCCAAAGAAATACGGCCAGAATAATGGGCGTGACACATACTATTGTCCGACGAGTGATCCAAAGGTTTAGGGAGACTGGATTAAACCTGAGAAGACCAGGTACTAACAGTCGAGAAGATCAATTCATTGCGGCAGCCATGTTAATAAATAGACTTCAGACGGGAGTTGTGGTTCAACAACAACTTCTGCAAGTTCGAAGGGAGCCAATAAGCGAGTGGACAATCAGGAGACGTCTTGCCGAAAGAGGATTGAAGCCTTATAGGCCAGCAAATGGTCCAAAACTGGAACGGCATCATAAAGTTGCCCGATTGCGATACGCCCGCGAGCATACAGAATGGGGTGAGGACGAATGGGGCAGAGTGATGTTCTCTGATGAGTCAAGATTTATGCTGTACCATCATGATGGGAGGAAAAGAGTATACCGACGACCAGGAGAACGTTTTGCAGAAGCGTGTTTTGAAGAAAAAGTGTCACACGGCGGAGGAACCGTTCACGTGTGTGCTGGTATCTATGCAGAGGGTCGAACAGCGTTAGTTCCAATCGAGAACGGGAACCTAACTGCTGTGAGATACATCAATGAGATTTTCAATGAACGTGCTGGTCCGTTTTTGGCCAACATGGGCGACAATGCAGTGTTCATGCACGATAATGCACGGGCCCACACTGCTCAAGTTGTAAATGAGTATCTTCAGGACGTAGGAATCCACAAAATGGAGTGGCCAGCAAGGAGCCCCGATTTGAATCCTATTGAGCATGCTTGGGACGAGCTTGACAGACGTGTGAGAAAATGAGTTCCACCTCCAATTACTCTTCGTGACTTGAATTACGCGCTCATCGAAGAATGGGAGATGCATATGCTGAGGAATCAGGTATTCAGCATGCCCAATCGCGTAGAAGCTGTATTGAGAGCACATGGAGGAAACACCAAGTACTGAGTTATCAAAACCTACGTTTACACGTAATAAAACCCCTATTTAGAGATTTGGGTTTTATTTGCCAAATAGCCCCAATTTTTTAAAACATTTAATTTAAAATTTGAACACGATATTTACTTTTTGTTTTTAGTTGGTAATATTCTGATGCGCTGTTAAATGTACTTGTCAATGTCACCAATTGAAAACTCAACATCGATGTTCGATATTGATCACAAAACGAACATCGATTTTGGGTAACATTGATAATTTTATCCCTGATAATTAACAACACAATAAAATAAAGTAAAATCTTTCGAAATTTATTAAGAAACAGAACAAATTAATTTATATTTCAATACTTTTTATCAACTGACTGAAGGAAAAGTCATTTTGATAAAGAAAAACCTTTTAAACTATTTCTTTGTTGACAAAGAGTAGAGCCAGCTTTTGAAAACAGTCTTCCGGATGGCGTTGATGTCGCGATAGTACTCAAATATTTCAGCGCAAGCTTTTTTAATTTTGGGTAAGTGGAACCGATGACATCATACCATACTTGGATAGGATCTTGTTTGAGATCAGAGACTAGATTTTTCTAAAAGTAGCTCAACTCGGAAGGCATTTCGTGTTCACTACGCGAAGGCATGGAGTTCTTATCATGAACAAGTTTATAATAATCACTCCACAGATTAAATTCTTCTGTTACATCTGGCGCATTAGTAACTTCTTCAGTTACTTCTATTTCCGTCGAAGTAGTTAGTAATTCTTTGACATATTTGATTGCTTTAGAATGCTAAAGCAAATTTTTTTGCTATGGGATCGTGAAAATGTATATTTTTGAATCTTGGGTCTAGCAATTTAGACAAAGCAAGTATGTGAACGTGTTCCGAGGGTAACAGGCGTTTACTGATTTCAGTTATTATTTTCTGCTTAAGATCCTGGCCCATAGAATTGTTTGTTCTAACGCTATTCATTTTCAGGTTCAGCTTCAGCATCAGCATCAGCAGGTTCTTGTTATGGAAATGACTTTGCTTCTGGCAACATAGTTTTCTCCACATAAACTGCCGAGCAATGAAAAAGTTCCACCCACAAAATGCCGACAAACACCTTAATATCTCCTAAGACATAGTTTTTTTTTTGCTTCATAAATTAATAAGTATAATGAAATCTATTTTATTACTATGCAAACTTAAACTCTTTTAAATACTGGTATTTTTGAAACCATGGATAAAAAAAGTAGAAAAACAAAATTTTGGGGTTTGAAAATTTCGGAATACATTTGTTTCGTTTTTTGTTTTGCTTTTGATTTCATCCTTGTTTTCGCCGTTGTGAAAGAATTCTTAAATTGTTATATCTTACGGCTCTCGTACCCATAAATCATGCCTCTCATCACCCGAGGATTGTACGAGAATCATCACTATGGTGGAATTGGGGACCAGCCAAAGAAATACGGCCAGAATAATGGGCGTGACACATACTATTGTCCGACGAGTGATCCAAAGGTTTAGGGAGACTGGATTAAACCTGAGAAGACCAGGTACTAACAGTCGAGAAGATCAATTCATTGCGGCAGCCATGTTAATAAATAGACTTCAGACGGGAGTTGTGGTTCAACAACAACTTCTGCAAGTTCGAAGGGAGCCAATAAGCGAGTGGACAATCAGGAGACGTCTTGCCGAAAGAGGATTGAAGCCTTATAGGCCAGCAAATGGTCCAAAACTGGAACGGCATCATAAAGTTGCCCGATTGCGATACGCCCGCGAGCATACAGAATGGGGTGAGGACGAATGGGGCAGAGTGATGTTCTCTGATGAGTCAAGATTTATGCTGTACCATCATGATGGGAGGAAAAGAGTATACCGACGACCAGGAGAACGTTTTGCAGAAGCGTGTTTTGAAGAAAAAGTGTCACACGGCGGAGGAACCGTTCACGTGTGTGCTGGTATCTATGCAGAGGGTCGAACAGCGTTAGTTCCAATCGAGAACGGGAACCTAACTGCTGTGAGATACATCAATGAGATTTTCAATGAACGTGCTGGTCCGTTTTTGGCCAACATGGGCGACAATGCAGTGTTCATGCACGATAATGCACGGGCCCACACTGCTCAAGTTGTAAATGAGTATCTTCAGGACGTAGGAATCCACAAAATGGAGTGGCCAGCAAGGAGCCCCGATTTGAATCCTATTGAGCATGCTTGGGACGAGCTTGACAGACGTGTGAGAAAATGAGTTCCACCTCCAATTACTCTTCGTGACTTGAATTACGCGCTCATCGAAGAATGGGAGATGCATATGCTGAGGAATCAGGTATTCAGCATGCCCAATCGCGTAGAAGCTGTATTGAGAGCACATGGAGGAAACACCAAGTACTGAGTTATCAAAACCTACGTTTACACGTAATAAAACCCCTATTTAGAGATTTGGGTTTTATTTGCCAAATAGCCCCAATTTTTTAAAACATTTAATTTAAAATTTGAACACGATATTTACTTTTTGTTTTTAGTTGGTAATATTCTGATGCGCTGTTAAATGTACTTCAATATTGCAGACGGTTTCATTAAGCTAGCCTTCCCGTTTAGGAGTAATTTGATGCTATGTCACTGAAACTTTTTATTCTATAGGGCGTAAAACTTCAATAATTTCTGTCAACTCTTCAATGCCTTTTGCAGTTATCATTGGAGAACACTTGTATGACAAATAACAATTTGATTAATTGTTGGTCGAAGTTTTAAAAATCGTTCCACCATATAAAAGGTTGAATTCCAGCGAGTGCTGACATCTTGAATTAGTTTTAGATCAGACTGCTTTCGTAATTCATCACTAGCTGGGTCATATTCAAAATAATTGTAATAATTACTACTGTCATAGTGTCCAACCCAATTATTTTTATAACGAGATACAACTGACTAGAATTTCATAAACAAACAGATTAAATGTTTATTTGAATTTAATAAAAAACAACGAAACATTTGATATACCTAAACAATTCATTAAAAAAAATTAAACCAAACATTGCGTAGATTCCGTTTCATACAAGTACTCAATGTCCACGTCTTTGACTGTTAACTAAAAAAAATAATTGAACTATTACACAAAGGTTAAAAAAAAAACTATATTCAGAGAATACTGTTTAAACTTTCAACACTTCACTAAACAAAATATAAAATACTATTTATTGTTCTTCAAATTTAATTTATGAATGAGTCTCCTGATTTTACACATATCTGTTATTCTTCTCTGTTATGCTATTTTAACATTATTTCCATGGTAATAAAGAAATTTGATATACTGGCAACATTAGTCCACTACCTGTCACTACACGACGTAAAAATAAATGATCGGCCATTTTGTTCAATATAGTTTCTCAGCTCGTTTCGTTGTCGAAGAAAATTAGACTTTTAAAAGTAAATATTTAATGTGAGACGTTTAAAATAGCGGTAAGTAAGTTTACTGTTTTATTACCCATACTAGGAAATAACTGTATTGTGTTAATTGTTATAAATATAAAATATTCGTATAACATTTAAATTAATGTGGAAATAAATAGATTTGTAGGTTAGACACGTGCAATTAATTCATATACGTTATTTTATCCATCACATTTTTCTGTTACGTAACAGATATGAATGATTAGGCGTTATTCGTTAGTGTCATATATGAATTAATGATAATAAAATATTATTCAACTTACTGCACCGCAGGTTAGCCAAAACTTTATTTTTTCTTTTTATTTGAATTATGTTTTCGTATAATGTGCCCTGTATTGCATTGCTGTGCCATGTACTGTCTGTGTGTGCATGTTTTACTGGGTATATCACCGCTTGCGCCGTTTGTACTAACCGCGCAGTCACGCCGATGCGTAGCCGGCCTCTCGTCGGCCGTCTCAGAATCAGTTAAGAGGGATGTGCCACATTCAAAGCCCGCGAAATTCAAATTATCTCACGTTTTTTGCAATTTTTGTAGGTCAGTGGAAGGTTGTATGTTGATTAAAATATGATTCACGATCGTAACAAATACGGTTTTAATAGACATAATAATAATCATTAGAATCCTTTCGCCTTAATATTAATACCTACACTACCATCGTCGCGTATCACATTTTGATCCATTTACAACCTACTAGAGCTGCAATTTGCAAAAACCGGCTAAGGGCGTCGTCGTCGTGTCGGACCATACACAATGTAGGGTAGTTGGGATGAACTTATCCCAAGAACAAACTTGGGAGATTGGGAGATTTACCGTGTTATTTTCAGACTATAGAAACCTTATAGGTTTTCCTGTAATCTATAAGTATAGAACTATTGTCTGGTTTTTTTTTTTTCAAAATTTTAGGCTCAGTAGTTTCGAAGAGAAGGGTAGGAATGGTCAATTTTCATCAATTTTCTTTGAATAACTTTAAAACTATTTTAAAATCATAAAGTAAATATACTTGAGATTCTCACAGTAAGCCCTTTCACTTTATATGTCAAATGGTACCACTGTATAATTGCAAAACGTTTTGTTTTATTCTCTTATTTATCTCCCAAAAGTGAGTATATCCAAAATTCATTTATTTACGTAACACTTCATGTTTGAGTCACAGAAATCGGTATGTGAACCAAATTTCAATTTAATCGGTCCATTAGTTTCGGAGCAAAAAACACGAGATCCTTATTGGATAAGGGTTTCTTTTTTTTCATTCGGACATACGTAAAAACGTAAGAACATTTGAATTTCGCGGGCTACCATAACATTCGCTTTAAATGACCGTTGCCAAAACTAACAACTGCTATGCTACATAACATATAAGCATTTGCTAGCTTCAGCTGAATCTTGTTTGCAAGGGTAAGATACCGGTTTATTTTTCAAAACGGTTTCGTCTTAAATACCTAAGAAACAATTTGTTTCGGTTACGTTCGAACGGAACGTTATAAAAAACGTTTTTGGGCTTGAACAAAATTTGTAATCGTTTTCGATTAATAAAACGTTTTTAAACGTTTTTTTCCATTTTCTGGAAGGCAACTACGAATATTACGAATTGCATTCAGTTGGGTTTTTTTCTCGGCGATACTGCACGCTTATTCTTAGAGACAAATTAATTTTCATTGGTGTTTTTTTTAAATTAGATAATTCATATCAGATGAGAATACTTTTACAATTATGGATTTATCAGACAGTCAGCCATTGTTCGCCGAAGAAGAGCAGGGCATAATATTGCGTAAGTGTTAATATTATTACCTATTATTGTGCTATTTAATTTAATGTAGCGGTGTGGTAAATAGCTGTTGAATTGCATGGTTATCATAAGTTGTCAATAATTTAACGAATTTTACAGCAACCCTGTAGCACCTAGTGTACAGACGCCAAGCACATCAAGCTACCCCAATCTGTTAAATTTCTTTAATATATTCTCAACTTTATTACAAAAGTATAAGATATAGATTGGATTGGGAAAATTTGTATTTTACTACTATAAAGAAATTAAGAAAGTGTTATCCTATTTCAAAGATCTAACAGGAATAACACGATGCGTGAAAAAGTAATAAAAACGATAAAAAATTGAGTAGCTACACGCTTTAGAAGTTTCTGGTGGGGGCATTATCTATCCTTGTCGCGCGAAACGGTCTTTTGTACTGTGAAACTATGGCGGTATGACGATATGTCATAGCCCTATCTCTGTCTAGCAAGTGATTTTAAATCGATTATAAGTAAGCCATTTTTTAAGATATTAAACTACTTTTTTCACTGTGGCCTATCTTTTTACTTACTGTGTCGAGAAAACTAATAAAAAATAATTAGTAAAGTACCCTATTTGGGGTAGCTTAATGTGCTGGCTGCTGTGGGTACAGACGCCAGCACATTGTGACATAGTGACTATTGACGTGAGATAACTTCTCAACTCATGGTAAGCGTGCTGGTTATATTATAAATAAATTATATTATAAAGTGATTAATTATAAATAAATAGTGCAAATATAAATTGCAAATAAAAAGAAACAAGGGCATAACATCGTTTATATTTTAGAAAGAAGAAGACCTCTGATAACAAATGTGGAAGAGTCGCAATCGCAATCTCTGTTGGCACCGAAAAGAAGTAGAACAGAATATTCAGGTTCGGAATATACATTATTTTTCGGCTAAAATAAAATACCTAATCAGTGTGTAAATTAAGTTTTTTTTTTTTTTTTTATTAAAACAACAGATTTGGTTGTTCAAGGATACGATGATGATAATCATCCTAAACACAAATGAAATATCTAACTAGTTGCTTTATTTTATTATTTCAGCACCTAATATAAAGAGAAGCCCAATTAATGTTCCGTATAGCAAGGAGCTACAGGAGGAATCTGCTTTGCCATGTCAAAATCTAGAACTGGAGAATGAAAAACAAGAGTGTGTACGTTGTAATAAGATTTATAGTAATCAAAACGATTCCAGGAATGAATATTATGGGCAATTAATTACATCAGAATTACAATTTGTGGAACCATGCATGCGCACTTACGTGTATGTCGAAATATTGAAGTTAATTCACAGAAACAAATACAGACATATGCCAAATATTGAATTGCCAAATTAATGAGAAAATAGATATTAAACAAAAAAGTGTGACCTTACTTCTAACATATTTTTAATAATAAACGAAACATTATTTCAAATAAATTTTAAGCTTATTGGTCCTGATTTTGAAAGATTTATAAGTAATACTTAAAATAATAAATTAACTTGGTTTGTTATAAATGCTGTTATTTCTTACTACCAAAATGTCGTCAATGATAGAATCTTTTAATGACATTCTTAAGTTATTCAAAACAAACTTTAGCGAAGAAAACAACCTTTCAACACTAACTTGTGTTGGCGGAGTAGCTAACGCTATGTTGGATAAATAGTAAAGTTGTGGATTAGTTAACCTTTTTTCGTACCAATATTTCAAAACATTCTCGTTTGTAGGCAACAGCGGTTCATTTAAAAAATCAATCAAAGATTTTTGTAACTGATTGGATGCAACTGTTGGTTGTCCTCTCTGACGTTGCCTATATTGTGCTTCAAAGAAAGAATCTATATTACTTCTTGATGTGTGTGGTTCTATAAGAACAACATTGGCTTCGTTTGGATTGTTTTCATTTCCACTGTAACTGCAAATTATTATATCTTTGGTACGTATGCATTAAATGCTTACAAGCTCTATCGTTTTGTTCGTTCGAAAGTATTGAATTGACTTTCGGGTCCAAATAAATAGCAGACAAAAATGTGTCGTTTGTCAGAAGATTTCTTTCTCTCTCTTTCATACATATCACCAACAATAATGTAAAGGGAGAATTAATCTGTTCTAGCTCCGTTACACATTTTATCCATGCGATGTAAAAGTCGCCGAATATCAATTGTTCCTCTTGCAACCGTTTGGATAGTATTTTACACGGTTTAAGCGCCTGCAAGTTCTCTTTAACCTTTGTCTATGTTTCATTATCAATTAAAGCTGGATAATGTTCTTCACAAAACTCTCTTAAGCTTACTAGCCTTTCTAACATGTCGGAGGTAGAGTCCCATCGAGTGGGACAATCCAGGACTGCCTGTAACAATCGGTTTCGCTTTAACTCCAGTGCTATATTAGGCGTCCGAAGAGCTTTCACTTAGAGAATGCAAATCCGTCCTGTTTTAAAATCCGGATTTTTAAGAACGGATTTTTGATCCAATCCGGATTATCCGTCTTTTACGGATTTTTCATGAAAATAAACAAACCTACTTATATCAGTTTATTAATATGATGTTTCTTATACATATTTGTGTAAATGGGTTAACATAAAAACACTGGAAAATCAAATCATATAATTATTATTTTATTTTTGTTATTTGGTATTATTCAATTTCAATACTAATCAATTTTAATACTAATAGTTTGGTGCTATGGCTATAATATTCTTATTAAATAATCAGTTTGTAGCTCGTGTGCTGACTTGCTGAGTAACGGTATTAAAATAATAAGTACAAATTAAAATAAACTTTGGAGATCAAAAATAAAAACAAATTAATAAACTTCTTCTCAAATTATTAAACATTACACACGAAAATAATCCGCATTATTAAAATAATCAGTCTGTGACTCGTGAGCTGAGTAACGTTAGTAAAATAATTAAAAGTAAAAATTAAAGAAATTCTGGAAAACATAAATAATAGACTTCTTGTCAAAGTAATAAACATAACAAAATAATTTAACTTCACTTTAATATTTTTTTTTTTTTTTTTTAATCTATGTTATTTTATGAGACATAAAATGTGACCTCAAAAATAATAAAGCATCTAAAGTGCTATCGTTTAACCTGCTGCGAATTCGGTTACACATAATTCCTGCTGCAGAAAAAGCACGCTCTGATTCGACGCTTGTAGGGGGAATGCATTGAAGATGCTTGTAAGCGGCCTCCAAATATCGTCCTCGTGAACCACTATCCTCGAATAACGCCATCTCCACTCGCACTAAACTGGGAATATCAGTTTCAGGCTTTCGGCTGATGAGCACATTTTCTTCTCCAGCCTTATTGATTTTGTTTAACTCATATGCTAATCTCTCTCGAAAACTCATTTCTTGATCTTCTTCTTCTTTTCGTTTCGAATTTCTTGATCTAAAGACTCTTGTTCTCTGGAAATAGTTTGATGTGATTCAACAGACACTTCTGTAGGATTAATACGGCTTTCTACAGTTCTGCAAATTACTTCTTCTATTTCTGTCTTAGATGGCTTATAAAATACTTCATCAGAGGGTGAGTTGGAAAATTCATGCGGATTGTGGAGATAAAGCATTGTTCCTGCGACACAATGTAAGCGTCGTTCTTTAACCCTTTTTTTTAAGGCGTCAGAAACACTTTTTGCCAGATTTCCTTCTTTTTTCTCCAAACTTTCGATCATCAGTTTCAGTGTAGTATCAGCAGTGATCAGAGTTGCGTCTCTTCTGCACAAAGCTTCCACTGTCGCTTTAACAATGTCTTAAGACATTTGCAGATCTTGGATTAAGTTAAACTCTTCATCAGTGAAGTTGATATCGATTTTTAAATCCAGTAACGACTTTTGAATACAGGTTTTTAATTTAATAAATCTTTCTAGCATCGTGGCCATACTACTCCACCGTGTCTTGCAGTCGAGCAACAGTACAAGTTCTTTCCCAAATTCAATTTGGACATACTTTTGTAAAACAGAATCGTTTTTAGTCGGAGAATGTCTAAAGACTTTTACTATTGTCCTAACTTTTTTTAAGATGCTACGAAAGTCTAACTTTAAAGGAGAAGCAGATCCATCTCTTTCAACTAGAAATTCGCCTTCTATAACTGACTCTTCCTCGTCTTCAGATGAAACACCAATATCTGTATTTAATGAAGGAAGCAGATCATTAACCGACTGCGTCGGTAAATGGCAATGGTTTTTGCTGTATAATACATCACATATACCTAAATGTATCCCATGAGCTAGACATATTTGATGAAAAATGGGCAAAAGACGTCCTACTTTGCACATCACACTCGCTCCATCAGTGGTCATGCCAAGAACATCACAGTCATCCAAGGTGAGATCGTATAAAGCCAATCTAGTCCGTATCAAAGAAATGCACAGCTCAGCTGGCATAGATCCATATATTCGAATTAAACCCATGTTGCGAAAAAAGACACGTTTGAAGGATCTGCTATGTATATTCATATTTATGTAGCGGTGGTTGTTAACAGAGGTCCATTCATCGAACGTCAAACCAAATTTTTGGTTTTTTAATTTTAATTGATGAATTTCTTGCTTCAGTCTCTTTTTTTCATCTTCATAAACTCCCATAACAATATTTTTTATTGTATTTGGGGAACTTGGTAATTTTGTATAACCTCCTTTACGGAGTAGTTTTTTTAGGTCCTCAGATGTGCAAAACAGCTTAAAAGCAATTCCATCTAAAGATACAATTCTCGCAATAACATATTCTAGCGAATCTTCACTTTTGTAATAATCAGTCATTTTTGGTCGTTTGATAATAGACATTTCATCACCATTGTTGCTACTCGTCGTAGCAGTAAAAGAAGACCGAATTATGGCATGACAATTGTTAAGGTGATTATGTAAGGTTGATGTACTACCTCTGATCTTAAAAATTCGTTGACAAATTTTGCATTTTGCTTCCGAGCCATTCGAGGATCTTAAGAAATGTGCCCATACACTTGATGCATCGCCAGATTTTTTGGAATATTCTTTGAAATCCATAGTCTTTAGTTTATACTGAAACAAATCAACATTATTATGCAATATAAGCAAATGCCATTTACGAATTTCGGCGTGAATTATACACAAACGGCGTAAGGTGAAAGCGAGATGAATGCGCATAGCAGGCGTGGACCTTATTTTTAGTGTTTGAAAGTATGTTTAGTATATACATCAGCTGATCCATACATTTATGTACGTATAACTCAACATAATGTATGGAACAGCTGATTTTTTTGCCGGTACTCCCGAAGTAAAAGTTGTTCATAATGATGAGTACAATGACCTCTTTTTAAGGTTTCGCATATACTAAAGATAAGGTTGGATCGAAGAAGCGAAGTGACGTTACTGTGCGACATACAGGCTGACATTGTTGCGATAGCTTGTCTACATCTTCAGAAGACGAAGTAGCGCTTGCTATATTTACTTATTAAATAATTATATTGCACATAACAAAACAAAAATATCGTAGAATATTATGTTCACTTTACAATTGTCCCTATATTTCCTAAACTTCTTGCCCTATTGACTTGAATCCTTTTGTATGTTAGTTTTTAAATATATATCTATCTTTTTACACTAATTTTATTTATATAACTACACTGATAAAAATTCACATTTTCAAGTTACGTAATTATATCTACCTACATTTATTAACTCAATATTTTACTTTTAAACTATTATAAATCAGTCATATTGACATACAAAAATAAAAACTGGGCAAGTGCGAGTCGGACACGCACACGAAGGTTTCCGTTATTTTCTTTAATTTGTGAAAATTTCAATAGGCTAGCTATCGCGGTTCTTGAAATACAGCCTGGTGACAGACGGACAGACAGACAGACAGACATCGAAGTCTTAGTAATAGGGTCCCGTTTTTACCCTTACCCGAAGGGTACCGGAACCCTAAAAAAGAAAGGCGTTATTGTACTAAGCTAACAGTGTGACTAACAATATTGTACCTACTTCTAACTTGAATCATACCGATCCGAATCAGATACTCTTTCCAAGGACATTTATATGTATCATTACATTTATATGCAATAAGTGTTTCTCATTGTAAGTGAATAATTGCACTCTATTTTAAAGAAATAAATGTCTTAAACCATAGAATTAAAGAATAATGAATATAGATAATTGTTTCATCTACTTACGTACGAAATCGCCGGTCTAATATAATCGCGCGCACAAAGATGTTTCTCTCGCTCGTCGCTGCCGTCGAATGAACGCAACGATCCGATCAAGGACGCACTCGCACCCCGCGTCCCGCGCACTGCGCCGGCGCGCGGCGCCCCGCTCGCGTCCTCCAGAGGCGACGACACGAATATACGCGTAATAATGTTATAATTCAGAAAATCCGCGGATTGGATTTTCGAATCCGGATTTACAAGTGGAGTACAAATGTGCGGATATACGGATTTTTCGGATTACGGATAGTCCGGATTGCATTCCCTACTTTCACTGCACGACGACACAACTCGAATATGGGTTGAAGTTCTTGGCAGGCATCTCGCACTGCGAGCTGCAAAGTGTGCGCGGCACAACGAACTGCTGTCACCATACTCGTAGCTTGTGTTACATTTTCTCTTTCAAATTGCAAACTTTCCACCAAAACAAGCGTGTCCTGGTTGTTTTTTGGTTTACCTTGATAGGTAATTTTTTTATTTTAGAATGAAAATGCAGAAAATAAGAACGTTAAGTTGTGCTCCACAAGATTATATGTCATATTATTACAAACGATAGTTTAACATTGTTTAGTTACGGAAAATACTATTATCCGTAAAATAAAAGAAATAGTCAAACAAACGATGAGGGCGCCACAGCGCGGTCAACATGGTTATTTTATAAGTATTATTTTATTAGCCTAGAGTCTAGTTCGTTATTTTTTACTCTTTAAGTTAAGGTGATTTCGACCCACTATGGCGAGTAATTCAATGAAAAGTAGTTTTTAATGCCTTGACTTTGTCATAAAATCTTCAAAACTAACCAAAATATTTGAGCCTAATTGAAAAGTTATTACAATAATTAACTGTTTTTACAATTATTGTCGCAATCACAGAATCACGTTACCTACTATTTAATTTTTACTAGACCAAGATATTTTTAATAGACCAATACACAAAAACTACATTTCATTGAATTTCGCGCCATTTGGTGTGTATTTAAAGTGATATCGACTCAAATAAAACAATAAAAATACAAAACTTGATAATTATGTTATTCTGATCAAATCGATGGGTTTATATTTGGTTTTGTTTTCACTAATTATTTGGCAGGGCCATTTTCACAAAACGTTACCTGTAAGTTATTGATTGACAAATAAAGGATATTTGTTATTCATTTGAAAATTTTGGTTATTTGTTTTTTTGTTTTGTTATTAGTTTTTCATTGTAAGAAATTAAACTTTTCTTACATTAAAAATATATTTTTTGTGAGTATTTTTTAAATTATTTTTTTATTAAATTAAAAAACTTAATTGTTAATACCTACTGTAATTGCTTAAGTCAGGTAGCAAAAAAGTAACATCCAAACAGAACTCTAATTTTAAAATCATGCAGTTTATATAGATATCCGTGTGCAGTTTAAACTGCTTTACGAATTTTTAATTGATTTATAGCAATTATACCTACTAAAATACGATCACCAAAATGTTGTTTCATTATGTACCCACCTAGCGACCCGCCCCGGATTCGCACTCGTTATCCTGGTATACCTAATTTTAGTAGATGGACTGTAATAGGTATGTATAGGTAGTGATTATAGGTGTTTCAATTAGATCAATGTTAATTATTTATTTTACAAATGTATGCTATTTAAACTTGCCCTAATAATTCCTTTCTGTTATTTTTCTGTTACAATAAAATAATATTCATATTTGTTTCCTATCCGTAACTTACAATTATTTTGAATATGACACAGCTACTACACAATGCTTGAACCAGGTGTCAATCCTTTTGAGGGCAATTCTGGCAATTGCTTTGTTTTCTCAATTGATTTTTGAGCTAGGAAATTAAGCAGGTAAGGAAATCACACAATATGACATTTTCTGCCAAACGAGATATTATTATTTATTTGGAACAAAAACATGTATACAATATAATTAATTGTGTACAGAAATGGCCGCTTTACTGAGACTGTGTCGCAGCCATTAATGCCCACCTTCAGAAGGGAGACGACAACGTTCCAATATTATTTGAAAGAAAATAAATACCAATAAAAATTTATTAACATTAAAAATTAATAAAAATTCAAAACAAAATTACACAAAAAATACAAATTAAATCAAATACCTATTAAAAATTAAAATCAAAAAAATAAATTTCAAACAAAATTAAAATCAAGTTAAAATTAAAATCATAAATAAAATTTTAATAGAATTACACATTAAAATTCATTTTCTTTTAAAGTAAAATCAAACATTCAATAACAATTAAACTAAAACGCAAACATAACAATTATTAAAAATCAAAGTCAAAGTAAAAATCAAAACAAAACTAATAATTGTTAAAATATTATAATGAAATACAGATCAATCCTTCAATAAATTAATATAAGATAGACATGTGTATGCGTGGGTATCTTAAAGATTATCTGAGTGTGAAGTAAGAGTATGTGGATCATGCCCGTTTTCACCGACATCCCCTAAACTACCACCTACGTATGGGATCTTTAGCTTAAAAGGGGACACATAGCTATGTGGCGTTTGGTTTTCGATAATAGTGACTGCTTCGTATTTGAACTAATCGATACTTTGAAAAAAGAAAGATTGCATGAAATTCTCTAAAGTATACACTTAAACAGATACAGTTATTAATGAATCATGTTTAGATAGCAATAATAAATATTATTTCATTCATATTTTTAATTAATTTCATGAATTCTTGCTTACATAATCTGTGGAACATTACGAAAACTTGCGTGTTATCTGTGGTCTTTGACACTCTCTTTTGTGACGTTGTATTGGTTTGTTTGTTGTGACTTGTGAGAGTGCATTTCGTGTTATTTTACCAATTTTTTCGTGATTTTTTTGCGTTTAATAAATCTACACGTTAAGTAATCAAACTTTTGCTTTATAATCTATCGTTACGGTGCATTATAATGCCAGAAAAGAGGAAGCGTGGTCAAAATTTCACTATGGATGAGAAAGACAAGCTGGTGAAATTGGTGTATGCCTACAGAAATGTTATTCTAAATAAAAGAACAGATGGTACCTGTAGGGTGCTTCCCTAACATAAGTAATGTCAATGCAGATGTAAATGTCAAACTTAAACTTAAATGCAGAAAATGTCAGTGAATGCTCAACGGGATGAATCTAAATGAAAATGCAAGTTGTCCGACTCAAACCACGTCTAATTGAACACTAGAGTGTAATATACATAAACTGCATAGAACAATGCAATATGTCAGTGTCAATGCACTGCCAAATGTAGGTTGCGTCCAAAGTGCAAATACGCGAGCCTACTGGCTAACTTATTGTAATGAATATCATTATTTTAAAACTCATGTACGTACACCGTACATATTGCCACAACACAGAAAGAGAATAACTAAATAAAACAATCCCAAAATAAGTAAAAAAAAAAAAAAAGAATGTAAAAAATAATGTAAAAATGTACTGACTCTAATGTAAATATGATTGATCTACTATGAATATCTAATGTCTATAAATAGAATGTCATAATAATAAATTAGCACACTTCACTATGTTTTTCAGTGTCAAATTTCACTTCACTTGTGGTAGGGTTAGCACATGACACTTTGTTCACCTTTGAGTCCCGTTTGTCGATCTTGCTGATCCTGTCCTCGATGTCATGATCTTCTTCTCGTCTGCTTCTGCTTCTTGCGTCTTGCGGACCCTCCCCCTGTCTTTGGATGGCCATCTTTCGCCAAAAATATACCGATGTTACAAACAGTGCAATGCTAATCGCAACAACCACATAGATTGCAATGTAGTGATGAACGTCGTGAGAGGATAAGCTGTATAGCTTAGACTGTTCTTCTATAGAGCGTAGTTGCATGTCAATCTTCTTGAAAGTCTCTTCGTGCGTTTCAATATGCAAAGATGAGTTACGAATCGAGGTATTAATTATGTTGTTGATTGGAGAGATCGTGGGCACGATCATCGCATATGGTTCATTGACTAAAATGTCCCTTGTGTGTTCCATGTATGCGTGCAGTGTGAATGAGTCGCCTTGCAAGTTGCATCCTTGTTTCAGCGATATCAGACCCGAGTGACGTAACGTCTCCGATGTCATTTGAGTACCGCACACTAATTGTACTTCGCACGTGTCACAACAATAATAAAACCAGGTGTTTTGTTTATGTAATTTGACCCATTTGTCGGCGCATATTTTTATTTCCATATGGCAATAAACGCTGTGTTCTTCGTTGTCTCGAATCAGCTGTACATCGCAAATAGATTTGTGACGATCACCGGTGTTGTATATAGGATGATTTAGTTTGCACAGTAGAGACTGGTCATGTAATTTTTGGGCATTCATTAATGTCATATTGTTCTAGGGGTATAAATGAGTATTGGTTGGCGTTAAACGCTATTAATGCTGAGTTGGGAATAACATACATTACCCGATTTAGGTCAATACGTTGAGGAATGCTGATAAGTCTGTTAAGTTCGTATAGGGCAACACTCAAGATCGGTACTTTTATTTCCATCAACAGGTAGTGCTGTGTTATACGCGCATGTATTCTGAACAGCCTGTAGATGTCTCTTATGTCATTATGAACTTCAGGTAGTGTAGAATCGCGAGGTAGTAGTCGAGCTACTCTATCTAGTTCGCTTTGCATTTGTGTTGGTGATAATAGATGCACGTCCATATGTTCTTGGTACATATTTGTCAGGGTGTTGATGAGTGATTCTTGAATATCTTTTAAGTTTTGGGCCATTCTAGTCGAGCTACTCTATCTAGTTCGCTTTGCATTTGTGTTGGTGATAATAGATGCACGTCCATATGTTCTTGGTACATATTTGTCAGTGTGTTGATGAGTGGTTCTTGAATATCTTTTAAGTTTTGGGCCATTCTTTCTGCAGCTATGGCCGATGTAATGATATAAAATGCATGTGAACTCTCAAGTTTATCTTTGAGCGTCTGATTTTCTAGGGACGTGAGGTGATCGTTGATTAAAGTGAACTGCTTCACCATTGTTGCTTCGTTACGCTGTACAATGTTGCTCTCGGTTTCCAGAACACTTGTCTGATTTTTAAGTAATTGAAGTAGGTGATTTTCATTATGTTGGATTGTGTCAATATCCTGTTCATATTGTTCTGCAAAATGTTGATCTAACACTCCAAATAACGAATTTGCAACATATCCTACTCCGTCGATTAATCCTCTTTTGAACCTGTGTTGAATTATCCGCTGGGACCTCAGTAATTCGTTGTAATAATTTAGTTCACTCGTGCTTTGTTCAAGTTGGTTAATCATGACATGAAATTGCATCATCCACTCCTCGCAACGAGCTTGCTTTATATGAGATACGAATACTTGCAAAGTGTCCACATTGCGCCAATAATTAATCATATTGTAATAGAATACCAGTTTCCATTCATCTCTAATTTCTTGTAGGTCTGCAATCTTGTCAAAGTAAAGTGTTTGATTTTTTATCAATCGAGTAAGTTTCATATCTTGCTGGACAGTAGGTGCTATCAATGTCATAGCTAGCATCAGCATATAACATACCAAGCTGTTCCAGCTAAGCCTTTTAGCTCGGTTTCGCCTGTTTTTGGGTAGTTTGTCAGTGTCAGGGTTGTCCTGTTCCTCAGCCTCCACTAGTGGCACCAATTTTGTGATAGGTCGTTTAATTTCGCCTTTTGCAGTTTGTAATGTCACAACTCTAGTGTGGCCGTCCTTTCCAGGGTGTAAATGCGCTACACGACCCAGTGCCCATTTTCCTGCAGGTAACCTTTCATCCTTAATGCATACAATTTCATTTTTCTTTATGTCAGTATTCTGTCGTTTCCACTTTAGTCTTGCTTGTAGTTGTTGGAGGTACTCTTGCGACCACTTCTTCCAGAAATCCTTGCTAATTTGTTGTACAATTTGCCATCTCGTGTTTAAACGGTAAGTCTTGTCCATGTCGGGTTCTGGAATTGTCATGAGTGATGTGCCGGTTAAGAAATGTCCTGGCGTTAGACAGTTTATCTCTTCGGCGTTCTCTGAAACGGTGCATAGTGGTCGTGAGTTCAAGCAAGCTTCTATCTGACATAGCAGAGTGGTCAATTCTTCGTATGTCAGACGTTGGTCTCCAATGACCCGTTTGAGATGATATTTCATGCTCTTTACAGCGGCTTCCCACAGTCCGCCTGCGCTTGGCCACACCGGGGCATTGAAGTGCCATTGAACCCCCATCTCTGATATTTTTCCCAAGAAGAAGTTGTCAATGTTTTCTACAATGCATTTGTATTGTTGCAGTAGGATCCGATTTGCACCTACGAAATTCGTGCCGTTGTCGCTGTACATGTCCCGGGGCGTACCTCGACGTGCGCAGAAGCGCTTGAAAGCCGATAGGAATGCTGTACTGGATAGTTCTGATACCAGTTCTAGATGAATGGCTTTTGTTGATAGGCAAACAAATACTGCAACGTACGCCAGTAATGTTCTAACGCCTCGGCCTTTACTTGCCTTGATTTCAATGTGTCCAGTAAAATCGACACCTGTATGTGTAAATGGGCGAGATACTGTCACTCTCGGCTCTGGTAGATCGGCCATAATCTGGTTTGTTTGTTTAGCATTAAATCGGCGACATGTTACACATTTGTGTAAGACCTTTTTGACGGCGCGATGTCCTCCTACGATCCATACTCTTTGTCGTAGATGTGTCAGGGTTAACTTAGGACCTCCATGTAATGTTCTTCTGTGAGCTTGCCAAATTAATAACTCTGTCAGTTTATTGTCATGTGGTAGTAGAATTGGATGTTTACTGTCTTCAGGTAAATTTGAGTTACGTAACCTTTCACCTACTCGCAGAATGTCATGTTTGTCAAGGAATGGGTTTAAACTCAAAAGGTTACTTTTTGTGCTCAAACCTCTGTTTTCCTTCAATCTCATAATCTCGCCATTGAAGGCGTGCAATTGAATATGTTTCATTATTAGGTTTTCAACGCTTTGTAGTTCTGTAGATGTCAAATAAGTAGTAGTACGATGAGTGTGGGTGTTCAAACAGCTGTTTATGAAACGTTTCATCCAAGCAATGATCCTTGTAATATGAGTCAAATCGCTGTGTCTGTCTAATAACTCAATTACTATTGAAGACGGTTCACATTTCACAACACACGTTTGCATTTGTTTTTGTTTTGATTCGCATGTTGTTGGTGTAATTGTAATTTTATCAAAAGTACCTTCACTGTTATTTTTCATCCAGTAGGGACCTTGCCACCACAAAGAATGTTGCAATAGTTGGGAACAACTGATTCCGCGTGATGCACAATCTGCAGCATTTTCCTCGGACTTGACATAATTCCAGTGCTGTTTTGGAATTACGTTATGCACTTGTTGTACTCTGTTGCTGACAAACGTCTTCCATTTTGTGACGTCCCCATGCAGCCAGCCTAATACAATCATAGAGTCCGTCCAGGCGTAAGTATTTTTGTGCACACTATCCTACTTAAAGGCTGTCAGAACCTTTTTCATGAGTCGTGAAAGTAGTAGCGCTCCACATAATTCGAGTCGCAGTAGGGTAAATTTTTTGTTGATTGGTGATAACCTCGATTTTGCAGCGATAAGTCTAGTCTCAGGCTCATTTTTGTCATTTGTTATCAGCAGGTATATAGCACATGCGTAGGCCTTTTCGGACGCATCACAGAACCCATGTACTTGGAATGGTTTCGTAGTATCTTCCAGCCACCTTGGTATTTGGTATTCGGTTATGTTGTGTAAATCGCTAGTAAACTGCTTCCATTCTTCTTGCACGTTGTCAGGTAAGGTTTCATCCTACTCGCATCCCGATAGCCAGACGCTTTGGAACAGCAGTTTTGCTTTTACTGTCAAAGGTGTCAGCCAGCCCAGTGGGTCGAAAGTTTTCGAAATTTCCGATAGTAGCCTTCTTTTTGTCAATTGGTTTTTATTGTCAAATTGTATTTTGTTTGTAAACGAAAATGTGTCAGTTGTAGGATTCCATTGGACCCCCAGGGCCTTTATCATTCCATCATTTGTAAAGTGCATTGTCGTTTGGTTTAGATCTGAAGAAGATAAGCTTTCAATCAAGGTCTGGTCGTTGCTTGACCACTTCCGTAGTGTAAGGCCAGCTCAACTCAGCATGTCGATGAGTTGTTTTTGAATTTCTTGAGCTCGTTCGATGGAGTTGCTGCCTTTTAGGACGTCATCAACGTACATTTCGTTGACAATAACATCCGCTGCTAACGGATATTTATGTGCATCATCGTCTGCAAGCTGTTTCAGCGTTCGAAGAGCTAGAAATGGTGCTGCCTTGGTGCCATACGTCACTGTGCACAACTGGAACTCCTTTAAAAGACCTCGGTTGGATTCCCTCCACAGGATCTTCTGCAAGTGTTGGTCTTCTTCATGGACAAGGATCATGCGGTACATCTTTTCACAATCTGCAGTAAAGACGTACTTGTATAACCTCCATCCTAATAATAATGTCAATAGATCTTGATGAAGCTTAGGGCCACATTCCATCAAGTCATTCAGGCTGTAACCTGTGTCAGTTTTCTGGGAGGCGTTAAAAACCACCCTCAATTTTGATGTCATGATGAGGTAAGTAGCATGCCGTGTTGTAGCCAGGTTTGCTCTCCTTCATATGTCCCATTTCCAGGTACTCTTGCATAAATTTGATGTAACTGTCTGATAATTTTTCATCCCTGCCTAATATCCTTTCTAATTGCATGAACTGTGCTACAGCTCGTGGCTTTGACTTGCCCAGCAGTTGATTAAAATTAGGCTTCATTGGCAAACGAACTGCTTATCTGCCATCACCTAATCTCTTGGTTGTTGCAGTGTAGAACTCCTGACAATATCGTTCCTCTGACGTCATAGAATTGCATGCATCTCCATTGATGTCTTCCACTTCCCAGTATTTTGACAAGTCGTTAACTTCATTAACTACGACGTTGCAATTAAATGTTTTAGTGACATTGCCTGACAATATCCACCCCAAACGTGTTTGTTGAGCCATGGGCTCATTAACCTCCCCTTTGACTAAGCCATTCATCAGTATTTCGGAAAATACGTGTGCATCCAGAAGTATGTCAATCGGCCTAGATAAGTTGTAATCTGGGTCGGCTAGGGTGATGTCTGTCACATGAGGCCAAGGTTTCTTTGCAAATGTAACGTTAGGCAGATTGTTTAATTCCCGTGTCATGATTAACGCTTCCGTCCCAATCTTTGTGCTGCATTCTCCGTTATCAACGTAATTTGTGAGCCTTGGTCAACTAGAGCCCTTAGCGTAATGTAGTCATCTTCAGCTGTGGCTACTTGCAATAATGCTGTTGGTAATAATATTTCATCATCATTATTTGATGCGAAGTTGTTTTGTAGATTTTTATTTGACCGTGACGACGGTTTCGTTGCTGTTTGTGTTGCTGAGGGCGTTTGCACTGACTTCACAATATCGCTGTGCAGAAGTGTGTTATGTGGTTCGTTGCAATCTCTGCATCTTTTCTGTGATGCACAGTAACCCTTAGTATGCAATATATAAACAACTTTTGCATATTTTATTGTTTTCTATAAATGCCATTTTTTCCGGACTCAGCATGTCAGCGAATTTAGTACATTGAAATAATGCATGATTTATATTGCACACTGGACAAACAGACTTGCTGAATTGTCCAGCGTTTGACGCATGGAAGTTGCGAGCGTAGTTTTCTTAACTTTTATTGGGTTGTGACCTGGAATTTTTTCCGAATGGTTGTGGCGTCTTAAAAAGTGGTTTTGATGTAGGTTTATCACCGTTTTCTGACCTTTTCCTGTGCAATGGTTCTAATGCCATAAACTTGTTTTCGACGAAATCCATAAAATGATTGTATGTTGGTATCTCTCGCGGATCCGACCTGGACTGCATGTATTCTGAATACGTTTCGGAGTCTAATTTTTCACACAAAACGTAAACTAGAATCGGGTCCCATGAGCTTGTATCAATGCCCAAGTTGTGTATCGCGTTTATTGTTTCATTGGTAGTGTCATATAACCGCTTGAGGTCGAACGCAGATTGTTTTTGCAAATTAGATTGACGCATAAATACCTGGAAATTTCTGGTGAATAACAGAAACTTATTATTATATCTATGGTTCAAAATTTTCCAACACGTGTCATAATTTTCGGGTGCTATGAGTAAATGCTGCACGAGGTTTTCCGCTTCACCCCGAAGTCTACCCTTTAAATGCTGCATTTTCTGAGTTTTTGCTATCGCTGGATTATTATGAATCGCTTCTACGTAGAGATCCATAAAAGTAGGCCATAAGGTATAGTTGCCGTTAAAGATAGGTATGTCAATTTTAGGCAATGTTTGCTGTTGATGTATAGAAGCGTTTAATTTTGTGTTCAGCGCCCGTTTCATATTTGTAAATGCATCTTCGTAACGACAGAACTCGTCATAATAATCTTGTGAATTCCCCTCTAATATGCCATCAATTTATAAATGTAATTTGTCAATCGCAGTCCACCGAAACTCTACAGTCTTAAGCATATCCTCAAATTCCCATTTCTCCTTAACCTTGTCTAGGCTTCGATTTACTAACCTAGTGAATGCACGGAAATTAGCTTGTTGTAACTCGAGTAGCTTGTCCTCTGCTCCTACAGATGTCTCGAACCGGGTTTTGTCGAACTCAATGTTTAGCTGACTATGGTCGGCGTTACTGGGTCCAGCAAGAGTCTTCATCTCGAACGTTGCAATCTCCTGACGCGTTCCATGGTACCAGCCTTTAATGACCTCAAAAATGTTACCGGTGAAATATTGATGATCTTTCTCCTCTACTGCACTCAGCTCCCGGTTCTTCTCTTCACATTCCGCCCATAGTACATCTAACCTCTCAAGCCTTTTACGAATGTAATCGGTGCTCTTCCTGCTCGCTGAATCCTTCTTAAAATTAGAATGGATTCTCTTCACTTCCTCGAGGATCTCCGCTTGACGCACGATTAAACCCTCCATTGTAAAGTCGTAAAATAAATAATGAACGATCTTACTTGATATTCAGGAAATCTTCCTGTATGCAAATGCAATGCAATGTGACGCTCTGGAACCTGGACCGCTGCTACCTCCCCGAATGCTCCTGCACGGCAACACACGTGGCACGGTATGACACAACACGAAACAGATCCCGCGCGGCGTCTTATCAACCTACGTATCGGACTGTATAGTACTTGCAATAGTCTCGAAGGACCAAAAAAAAACTATGTAGGGTGCTTCCCTAACATAAGTAATGTCAATGCAGATGTAAATGTCAAACTTAAACTTAAATGCAGAAAATGTCAGTGAATGCTCAACGGGATGAATCTAAATGAAAATGCAAGTTGTCCTACTCAAACCACGTCTAATTGAACACTAGAGTGTAATATACATAAACTGCATAGAACAATGCAATATGTCAGTGTCAATGCACTGCCAAATGTAGGTTGCGTCCAAACTGCAAATACGCGAGCCTACTGGCTAACTTATTGTAATGAATATAATTATTTTAAAACCCATGTACGTACACCGTACAGTATCACCAACCAAGCCAAGAACGAAGCTTGGATAAACCTCTGTACCCAATATAATTCAACAGGAATCATTTACAGGTTAGTCATCTTTAAATAGGTACAAACCAACATGTCGTATTTTATCAAAATAATCCTATAATACCATGTGAGAAACTTAAATTTAATATTTATTTTAGGAGTAAAGATGCTCTCATAAGAGTGTGGGAGAAAATGAAAAGTGAAGCAAAGATTTATAATTCAAGAAACAAGAGTTGTACCACTGGAACGGGTGGAGGACCATCTACTTCAAAAATTGACCCAATACTCGAACAAGTCTGCGATTTAATGGGTCGAGGCTGCACTGGTATAGCTGATGTTCTAGATTCGGACTCAGTTATCACTATGCCAATCGATACAAAGGTCGCAGATTTAGAAATAGTTGATGAGGAAATGCAGACTATAATTTGGAATGCTGACCTAGTTATAGTAAGTACCATTATTTGATGGCAGGTATAATTATTAAATATTTACAAACTTTCACTTTGCAGTAGGTACTTTACTAAGATAACCATCATGAAAGGAATCGTCTAACTGTAACACTATGCTTTCTTGTACTTTAAACCGATTTGTTTTTTAAGGATAAGTCAGAAATAAATGAAGAGGAAAATAAGGAAATAAACACACCTACATGCTCTAATATACCAACAACTCCTCTTTGGAAAAGGCGTAGGCCTATACATAAGGAACAAAACCAACAACACTCTGAAGTCTTGGCCACCTTGTGTACAGGATTTCAAGGGATGAACAAGAAGAAAATTGAAATCGAAGATTTAAAGACTAAATTGTTGGAAGAAGAAATTGAGTTCAAAAGAAACTTGTATGAATTACAACTAGAATCAGCAAGAAAAGACCTAAAAATAAAAATTGAAGTTTTAAATCAAATAAAAGGTATGTTAGAATTTTATTATAACAAAAATATTTATTAACTTCCTTAATTACCAATAATTATTAGTATTCAAAATAATTAGTAATTTGTAATCATCGAAACCCATATGCGTTCTGGGATGTGATGTTCGTAATAACATCAGTTATTTGGCCATTTGATATAAGCTCTTCTATATTCAGAACAATATTTTCATTAACTGGTTCCTCTTCATTTCTTAAAATACACATTTTGTGTAAGACGCAGCATGCAATTATAACATTGATAGAATCTTTTTATTCTAATCTTATACCAATGGCTAAGACAGAAAAACGTTATTTGGTGTGCCGAAGAGCAATGATTAGAGACTGAAAAAAATCTGGTTTAATAGTCCAAAAAATATCAATACTGGTTTAGTAGTCCTTATCATTATGATTTACTTTACAGGTGTAAACTTCAATCTGAAGAATTTATTTGGTGCGCCGAAGAGCAATGAGAAATAAGAAAAATTGTAATTTAAAAAAATAAATTAACAACCTTATGATAACTAAATAGTAATTTTATTTATTTCCTTAGATATCTTCGTTATTAGTTTACACATAATAATATTGTATATACTCTTACTGTAAAATTAACAAACTGACAGGACTTAAAAACTTTATTTTTTTTCCGACTGTCCAGATAGAGCTATATATTTTTAGCTTTAACTTTTACCTTCAATGGGTATCCGCTGTCACCCAGTAAATAGCTGTCTGCATAGTCTCCTCTTTCAAATTTTCGAAAAGTGTTGCTATTTTGATAAATAGCCGAGTCATGAGTTGAACCTGGCCAACGTGCCACAACATCTCTTATTAATAAATTGGCTGATGCTACTGTTTGTACATTTATGGAAATGTATCCCTTCCTATTTCTAAATAGCTCTGCATCATCTCCACCTTAAAAAATATATAAAAAACATCCATTTTATTTTATGTATGTAGGTTGGTATTAACTATATAGGTAGGCAATTACCTACAATTTAATTTTATAATGTCACAAATATTTTAAACTAATTTAGGGTTTTGAAGTTTCACCTGGTGATTGTATTTTCACATGTGTACAATCAATGCATCCAAGAACATTAGGAAATCTTGCAATATTAAAAATTCCATCTTCACTTTTTCTTGTTCCTCACTTGTACCAGGAAATTTGACAAACTGTGGACGTAGAGTCATAATTGCTGCAGACACTCTTTTTATTATGCGACTGCAAGTAGCCACACTGATCCCACCCATGTCTGCCACAGCCAACAAATGATTACCCGTAGCATAAAACCTCAATGCTATTAATAACTGATTTATTGGAGATATAGAATTATTTCTGAAATTTTCATTTTTTTTTAAATGCGAATACAATATTAACAGAGGTTCCTTCCTTACAAGTTAACAGTTTTGTAAGTTAGGTATCGAAGTAAGGAGTCGTCGCTTAAACAGAAAAAATACCACATTCATTTAATACCTACTGTGTGTTATTTTATGAGCTCTACTTATGACTAATAAAACATTCATAATGATATGTACTCACCTATTATCAGGAAATTCTAAGGTGTGTTCAATCTTTTCCAATAAATACAACACTGAAGATTTACATAACCTATATCGCCGAAAAAGGTCAATTTCATCAAAACTTTCGAAGTAGTTTGGTCGTTTCCGATATATTTTTGGTCTACGGCTGTTATTTACGTCGAATATTATAGAAACAGTTTCTAAATTTTCAAAAAATTCAAATAAATCACTATCCATCTTCGTTGCTTAAGCGATCACTTACGTATGTGCCGGTTTATGTGCCCACATTTCGGCCACCTAAATTTAGGGGACCTTTTAGCGTTTAAGTGACCCCTTAATGTTGGTGAAACAGAAACCACCTTCTAACAGCCCCCTAACCAGTCTTAGGGGACCCCTTAAACTTAGGGGATGTCGGTGAAAACGGGCATGAGAGAGATCTGAGTGTAAGTGTGAGTAAAAGTGTGCGAATTACAGAAGCACACCTCGCGTAATTTAAGTAGTGATTGAGTAGACGAAATATCAGTGAGTTTGTTGGTGGAAGAGTGGGGACTATGACAGAACCTTAAGAAGATTTTCAGTCTCCTCATATGTGCAACTTTGTAGGTATGTAGAGACTTGGGTTTTGCATACTCGTAGCGGCAGAGGGTAAATATTTATTTCCTTATTTATTTTATTGTAGAGCAATGAGCTTAAATGGAGAAAATGGCGGCCTGCTAGTACAGTCCTCCGTGGTAATGATTTGCAAACCCTACGTTTATTTTTGGTTAGTTGGACATCAAATGACAGTTGCTCATGTTTCTTAACAATAACCTGCCTCCCAAAAAGTTGTCGGACCGTGAGCACATTGCAGAGTCTGTATAGCTCAAAAGTAGGATAGCGGATAGGTTTAGATAACATTACCTTTAAGACGAATCTTTGTGATAAATGATAATGATAAATGATTTTATTTCTGTAAGTTGGTTTGTACAAACACTTTTACATGTCGAACATATTTTTAAAACTAGATGAGGTCGGCGTTTCCTATCTGACTATGCCAAGATACTTAAAGTTTCGCGTTCGTGCAATTTTACTACAGACCTTCTCGTTCCTGGCTAGGATTACACATGTGAGCCCGAATTGAAAAAGATGCTGGGGTCAGAGAAGTTATCCTCGATCCAAATGCAACAAACTTAGTTTTCTCAACATTTAGAAAAAGGTTACTGACTAACCAGCTCATGACCTATCTGAGGGCTGTCTCAGCATTATCATTTACCTCCAACCAGTCTTTACCTTCGACTAGCAGAGCTGTATCATCAGCATACGTCACTATTTTGCACCTAGGAATTGATAGTTTACAAAGGTCAATAGTTACTGTATTTGTGAATGCGTTCATAAAATTCGTAATTTGTTTCGTACGTTGCATTGGCAGTGACTAACATCGATGTTACGATGTTTTTCGTATAGGAACATCGATGTTTTTCCTTTCAACATCGATGATCATCGAACATCGATCATTCCTATAAGCAAACGAAATCATCGCGTTAAATGCCCGTGATATATTGTTTTTCAATTATGAAACGCGAAAGTTTTTAAGTTAATATTATTGCGAATGTTCAAACACGCATGTTTATTTTTTATAAACTTAGGTAAATCTATAAAATAAATTAAATAAAAATTACTCAAGAATGTCCATCCACTGTCTCTCTCCTCAAATTCTTCATTTTTTTTCTACAATGACGTGACAATCTTTTCATTAATAGTATTGAAATCGTAATTAAAATGTATGGCAAAATTATTAGCGAAAGATTTGATTTCTTGTAAATCATTTTTGTACAATAGAAATAAAGAAAAAGTTCAAAATTATTTTTTACTGCGATATGTTTTTGAAAGTGAATCATCGACTAAAGATATAACCTGTTCGCGTATATTACAAAAAATGTTTCTGGAAAATGATTTGCTTCATCTTTGGATGCAATAACTCGGTAACTACTAATAAGTCTTTTAAACGATGATCGTAAGATTTGAACGTTTTCAAGAATAGGGACAGTACTATTATTTTTGTGTTTATTAGTTCGTAAGTGACTGGTCCAGCCAAGACTCGACTACCTACATATATGTATATCGCAAACCGAGCTATGAGGCATTTTGATGAAATTATAAATGTATAAACGTAAAGTACTATAGTTAACTTATAATTAGGTATGAGAATAATTGAAAGGTTGAAAATCTAAAGGATCTATGCAGGGTCTTTCAATCTAATCTAAATCTTTATTCAAAATTAACACAACTAAGTCTTTAGAATATTGATATCTAGAAAATCACAGATTCGTACTATTATCAATTCTACATTTAAAAAAAATCACAGATTGTAAGTATTATTCATCCTACATCTAAAAAATCACAAATGGTAATTATTATCAATTCTACGTCTAAAAAAATCACAGATCGTAAGTATTATTAACCCTACATCTAAAAAATCACAAACTATTATCAATAAATTCTACTTCTAAAAAAATAACAGATTGTAACTATTACCAATTACATATACATCTAAAAATCACTGATCGTAACTATTACCAATTACTTATGTATTTAAAAATCACAGACCGTAACTATTACAAATTATACATCTAAAATTCACAGATCGTAACTATTACAAATTATACATCTAAAAATCACAGATCGTAACTATTACCAAATTGTGCATATAAAATCACAGATTTAAATTATAGCTTTATGATTTACATATGAAAATTATCAAATAATTTACAATAAATTAAAAAGTAAATGGTACTAATTTCTCCAGACAGTGTCCGATGCTAATTTTACCACCAGAAAGATCACTTAATGCTGAATTAATTATTTTCTCTCTCTCCAAAACATCATTCTTACGTGGCCTTGATGATGAAACTTGTCCAGTAAAACGCGTGTTTTGTAACTTGGCATCTTTATTTATAATTGTGAGGAATTGGAGCATATTGAGAGTCTTCTTTTTTGCCACATAGCGGTTTAGGGTTGCATGCCAGCTTTCTAGTGCATTTGTAGTTCGGTGTCTTCTATTATTTGCGGACCACAATGTTGGGGGATATTTACCACCATTCATATATGTTTGGACAACATAGTCATTAAATTTAACAATATTGTTTAAGGTGGGACAGTCTTCCATAATATATAGGAAGGCATCATCAATCATTTCCTGAGGTATTAAAGGTAACGTAAGTATTAAACCCACATGTTTTTTCAAATAGTTTTTTTTTGTTAGATCAAGCTTTTTGGCTTTTTTGTGTATTGATTGACAAAAGTGAAAATAACAAGCTCTTGTCTTCGTTTCTGGCGAAACAATTTTTAAAGCGTTTATGGCTGCCGGCTCAAAATCTGTCAGAAACTCTAAAGGTTTCCAGGTTGGTATTTGCGATTTGATAAGTTGGAAGAGTGTTACATATGTTGATTTCTTTTTGTTTAAAAGAAGACAGTAAACAAGTGGTGTGATACCTGTTGTAGTGTCTGTGCTGCCCATGTCACCATGAATGACATATAGCTGCATAAATGGTCGTATGCAACATTTAAATGTTCCGTCTCCAAAAAACATTGCAAGTTTACTCATTCGATCTCTAGCTTCATGTGTAGCGAACGCAATTATTCTATTATTGCTATCTTCGTAATCAAACAGTAAAAAATCTTTGAAGGTGTTCGGTATTTCTACTTCACTTTTGTTCTTAAATACTAATTTAGAAACATTTTGACTTCTGTTTCGGGCATCGAAAAATGCTGTTTTCACACTTGAGAACTTGGGGATTTCTTCTACTAAATCTAACCCTTGTTCTTTTATTAATAAAACTTCATCTTCGTAGATCTGTTGAATAGGGCGACCATCGGCAGATTTGACTTGTTCTTTTATTTTCTTCCTAGAGTTTTTAATTAAAAGTTTGTTATAATTAGCATGGCAATTACTATTGTGTCCACTTCTATTAATAATTTCACTGTCCATTGTTTTTATAATGCCAAAGCAAGAAGGCGCTTTCGCACATCGCCATATTATGGAATTGTCCTTATTCACTCTTTTTTTATGGAATTCTCTACCACCACACACTAACACTGGCTTGTTTCTTTTTGACAGGGTAAAATAAACTTCGGAATCAATGTTTTTACTGGTACTTGGACCTGGATTTTGCATTTTAACTGCTTTAATATCACTTTCACAGCAACTATGCTCCTGTCGATCACTTACGACTAACTAACAGATAAGAGAAACAAAGGGTATAACAGATTAGCAATATTCTTTAGAAATATTGCTTTCTCTTTCACTCCCTCTCCGGCTGAATGAAATAGACATAGTGTCTGTGCCTGTGTGTGTGTATGCGCGTCTGTGCCAAGGAAGTGACGTCGTAAATAAGTACCTATTCATCAAATTATAAGTATACAAAGTTTAAATAGTTTAAGATTATTTTTCTGTCTGTACAAAAAAACAATTATAATCTGCAGTGGGTAGAAACCGGAATATATTTTAGGTAGAATACGGAAAAAACAACTATTATTATGATTGTGGGTAGAACACGGACTAAGATTTGGGTAGAAAACGGAATAAAATATTCGTGGGATGAAAACTTGGGATGAAAACGGAAACACCCACTTATTGCCTCTTTTAGAACGTTGTGGTTTTCAAGTTCATGTACCTTTGTCTCCAGAAGATGGTGAATCTCAATTAACAACAAGAGATGCTAATAAAACCAGAGCCGTGACTATGTGTCGATGGTTAGTAGAGGTGGTGAATGGCATTTTTAAAACTGCATTTAAAATTTTTCGCCAAAATTATTTTAACAGGGTTTCTACTCATTTGATGACAGACTTTACTGTGGCTGCTGCACTAATGAATAAATTCTATAGAAAGATAAGGGACCGGGATGATGCGGCTCAAATACTAGAAATAGTTAATCAAAATATGAAAACAAATAATGATTTATCTGAGTATGTTAGGGAACGCAATCTAAATAGAGCTAGGGCAGACTTTAGAAATATAAATGTAGACTCTGAAAATGTTAGGGAATTTCCCGTTTTAACTTACAGCGACATTAATTGCCTGTGGCACATACCAATAAAAACAAGCTCGCTCCTATTATGGTGAGCATAGAAGATTTAACGGTTGCTACCGTATAGAAATAAGCAATGACCATAGGAGCAGCATTATGGAAGGAATGAACTTAAGTCCTAACTGCTCTTTACTTAGGGGTAAAATCGCAAGTCGACACATCAGTCGTAAAGTATATTTCATATACATTTTAATTAATGGCAATGACGTTGTAGAAGTGCAATTAAAAAGTATTGTTGCAATTGTATTGTCGGCCGTCGAACGGTAGGATGCTGTGCCCATATTATGTAGTAATATGGTATTTCGGTTGGGCACGGCATCAGACAAATGTTTTCCCTCCTGCTCAATTTCTATATGATGTAATTTAATTGACATTTAGTTCTTAGTTTTTATAAGTTAATTGGACTAGACATTGTTATTTTTGTGGTTTTTATGGTTTGACATGTAAACGGTTTTTGATTTATACATAGTATTTTTTATTTGTGAATGTTTCTGATTGCTTTGTATTTGATTATTGCTTCTGTTATGATCTGAAATGTAATTATTTTGTAGAATTCGAACACAATGTAAATTGTTTGATGAATAAATGAATGAATGAATGAGATTTATGAAAATAGAAAAAAGAAGAGGAGAAAGAATGCCGCCTTGAGGAACGCCAGTTTCCAAATTACACCAGTGAGATGAGGAATCCCCACGATGCAGACGACGTTAGAAAAAGTGATAAGAAAAAAAGTGATGCTGCAATTGAGTCGTGTAAAAAGAGCGACACAGAACTATATCACCTAATGAGAGATAACATTCACATAATTAAATCTACCATAAATAACTTTAACACTATTATTTACAGAATTAATCAAAATGAAAATAAATTGAATACCCAAATTAACCTGATGAACGAAATATTTTCCCAAATCACGAAAACTGACAATTTACTGCTACATACCTCAAGGTTAAATAATCTCCTTAATATAATTGAAGGTCCTTTACTTAGTATTTCCAATTTACTGGATACTACGGTAAACTCTATTTTATTTTCTAAGGTTAATATATTACATCCTAGTGTTATAAGCCCCTCTAATCTTTATCTTGAATTATTTAAACATAGTAGCCAAGTAAGCAAAAGGTTAGATTTCCCAGTTCCTTTAAGCATTGAAAATATTCACTCCATAATAGATGTTTCTGAATTTGGCTCTTATTATTATAATAATAAGATCATTTTTATATTACAAATCCCTTTAATAACATCTGATAACTTCATGACCTATAAAATCATACCTCTACCTACTCCGCATGATGACTCACATAGCACATTTACGTTGATTCAACCTTCTAACTACTATATAGCTTTAAGTGATGACAGGATGCATTATGCTATGATGGACACACTTACTAAATGTAAGATAATAAATAATAACTTTTCTATCTGTGAACTAACTACTATAATATATTCATGTATAACCAATCAAATCCATTATCTTAAATATTAACTGAACTAACATTGTCGTTACCCACAGAATGCAACCCAAAACTTCTGTATGGTCAAATTGATATTTGGCAAAAGCTAAATAATAATAAATGGATTTATGTTCAATCCAATACAAATAAATTGACAATTAAATGTGAAGATAATATTAGCGACTATTCAATTATAGGTACTGGAATTGTAAAATTAACAGCAAATTGTATTGGTTATTCTAAAACTATTCAGTTAATGACAACTAGCTCTTATTCTTTTATTACTAAGTCTCCTTTAGATATTAAGTTTGATATAACAACTGACGACTGTTGTAAGAAGGACATATTTAAAAAAAGCCAGCCACATTTGTCACCAATATCTTTAAGCAAAATCAACTTAGATTCTCTCAAATATGCAAATCATCAAATGGATAATTTAGAACAAGAATTAAATAACTTAGAAAAAGAATCTCATTTTATTAAATATGGTCCATATTACTCTACTTTTACTTATATTTTAATTGTGTGTTTATTTTTATGTGTAACTTATAAGATCTTTAGATATTTCAAAAACAAAAATGCTACTAACTCTGGATGCTGCGTGCAAATATTTAACCAATGTTATATCTGTTATAATCAGAAAACTTCTAACCGCAAACCCAAAATCTCTAATTCCATCGAGATGAATGAAATTTCATCAGCATCTGATGAAGACAATAAGTAAATTCAATCTTTACCTAAAATAAAATAAAATCTACTGCTAATACCTTTAAGACCAAATTCCCATCAAATAGGAATTTAAACTTTTAAAATACTATGAATTATGGTGTTAAGATTTTTATTGTAAACTACTATGTCTTGCTATGTTTAATTATACTTTTATAAGCTACATGTACTCTCGTACATTTATATCTAGTGTAAGTATTTAAATGACCATCTTAATCTCACTGTATCTCCAATCTTTTCTATCTTACTTCGCTCATCTTATAAGATAAAGCTCCGTCAAAAAGGGGGAGCTGTTACAACCCTTATTACAAGGCTATAAAGCCGAAATTTGCATTCTCTAGTTAAAGTCTCAGTTTTCATTGCAAAGCCAATGTGAATTGCAGTTATCGCACATTAGCGAAATTTTAATATTAATTTAGTTAGTTATATTCTGGAAGCCGTCGCGAAAACCCAAATTCGTTAGACTTATCTCGAGAGATACAAGAGATTACAGAAAGTCGTTATTTCAGTTGGTGTATTTTCGTGTATTATTAAATAGAACTTTAAATCAAAAGTGTAATTGTGGGTTTTTGTGAATAAATAAGTGGTTTGGTAGAAAATAGTTTTTTTTTAAAAGATCTACGAGGTCGGCCGTGTAACAGAACGCATGTCGGCATTATTGCAAGTGCCAAGAAGCACGTTAGAGCGGCTCATGAATATGGCCCATGAAATATGAAATCAACATTTTGTTCCTAGATATGTGGGCATAAATCATATATCCCGAACAGCAAAGAAATCTACATATTCCAAATAGACTTTTTGGGGGAGAAGATAGGAGACCTATTATAATTGCCGATGGTACATATTTATACATAGAAAAAGTTCAAATTACTTATATCCGAAAAAAACTTACTACACAAATATCGCAATCTCACTAAACCTTTCCTTTTTGTTTATAGTGATGGATTATAGATATTCTGGGCCCTTATCCTGCAACAACCTCAGATGCGGATATCATAAATAATGAATTTGGTGAAGACATCAGTCCATTAAGGCAATATTTTGAACCTGGAGATGTATTCATCCTAGATAGAGGCTTTAGAGACTTATTGCCTCTTTTAGAACGTTGTGGTTTTCAAGTTCATGTACCTTTGTCTCCAGAAGATGGTGAATCTCAATTAACAACAAGAGATGCTAATAAAACCAGAGCCGTGACTATGTGTCGATGGTTAGTAGAGGTGGTGAATGGCATTTTTAAAACTGCATTTAAAATATTTCGCCAAAATTATTTTAACAGGGTTTCTACTCATTTGATGACAGACTTTACTGTGGCTGCTGCACTAATGAATAAATTCTATAGAAAGATAAGGGACCGGGATGATGCGGCTCAAATACTAGAAATAGTTAATCAAAATATGAAAACAAATAATGATTTATCTGAGTATGTTAGGGAACGCAATCTAAATAGAGCTAGGGCAGACTTTAGAAATATAAATGTAGACTCTGAAAATGTTAGGGAATTTCCCGTTTTAACTTACAGCGACATTAATTGCCTGTGGCACATACCAATAAAAACAAGCTCGCTCCTATTATGGTGAGCATAGAAGATTTAACGGTTGCTACCGTATAGAAATAAGCAATGACCATAGGAGCAGCATTATGGAAGGAATGAACTTAAGTCCTAACTGCTCTTTACTTAGGGGTAAAATCGCAAGTCGACACATCAGTCGTAAAGTATATTTCATATACATTTTAATTAATGGCAATGACGTTGTAGAAGTGCAATTAAAAAGTATTGTTGCAATTGTATTGTCGGCCGTCGAACGGTAGGATGCTGTGCCCATATTATGTAGTAATATGGTATTTCGGTTGGGCACGGCATCAGACAAATGTTTTCCCTCCTGCTCAATTTCTATATGATGTAATTTAATTGACATTTAGTTCTTAGTTTTTATAAGTTAATTGGACTAGACATTGTTATTTTTGTGGTTTTTATGGTTTGACATGTAAACGGTTTTTGATTTATACATAGTATTTTTTATTTGTGAATGTTTCTGATTGCTTTGTATTTGATTATTGTTTCTGTTATGATCTGAAATGTAATTATTTTGTAGAATTCGAACACAATGTAAATTGTTTGATGAATAAATGAATGAATGAATGAGATTTATGAAAATAGAAAAAAGAAGAGGAGAAAGAATGCCGCCTTGAGGAACGCCAGTTTCCAAATTACACCAGTGAGATGAGGAATCCCCACGATGCAGACGACGTTAGAAAAAGTGATAAGAAAAAAAGTGATGCTGCAATTGAGTCGTGTAAAAAGAGCGACACAGAACTATATCACCTAATGAGAGATAACATTCACATAATTAAATCTACCATAAATAACTTTAACACTATTATTTACAGAATTAATCAAAATGAAAATAAATTGAATACCCAAATTAACCTGATGAACGAAATATTTTCCCAAATCACGAAAACTGACAATTTACTGCTACATACCTCAAGGTTAAATAATCTCCTTAATATAATTGAAGGTCCTTTACTTAGTATTTCCAATTTACTGGATACTACGGTAAACTCTATTTTATTTTCTAAGGTTAATATATTACATCCTAGTGTTATAAGCCCCTCTAATCTTTATCTTGAATTATTTAAACATAGTAGCCAAGTAAGCAAAAGGTTAGATTTCCCAGTTCCTTTAAGCATTGAAAATATTCACTCCATAATAGATGTTTCTGAATTTGGCTCTTATTATTATAATAATAAGATCATTTTTATATTACAAATCCCTTTAATAACATCTGATAACTTCATGACCTATAAAATCATACCTCTACCTACTCCGCATGATGACTCACATAGCACATTTACGTTGATTCAACCTTCTAACTACTATATAGCTTTAAGTGATGACAGGATGCATTATGCTATGATGGACACACTTACTAAATGTAAGATAATAAATAATAACTTTTCTATCTGTGAACTAACTACTATAATATATTCATGTATAACCAATCAAATCCATTATCTTAAATATTAACTGAACTAACATTGTCGTTACCCACAGAATGCAACCCAAAACTTCTGTATGGTCAAATTGATATTTGGCAAAAGCTAAATAATAATAAATGGATTTATGTTCAATCCAATACAAATAAATTGACAATTAAATGTGAAGATAATATTAGCGACTATTCAATTATAGGTACTGGAATTGTAAAATTAACAGCAAATTGTATTGGTTATTCTAAAACTATTCAGTTAATGACAACTAGCTCTTATTCTTTTATTACTAAGTCTCCTTTAGATATTAAGTTTGATATAACAACTGACGACTGTTGTAAGAAGGACATATTTAAAAAAAGCCAGCCACATTTGTCACCAATATCTTTAAGCAAAATCAACTTAGATTCTCTCAAATATGCAAATCATCAAATGGATAATTTAGAACAAGAATTAAATAACTTAGAAAAAGAATCTCATTTTATTAAATATGGTCCATATTACTCTACTTTTACTTATATTTTAATTGTGTGTTTATTTTTATGTGTAACTTATAAGATCTTTAGATATTTCAAAAACAAAAATGCTACTAACTCTGGATGCTGCGTGCAAATATTTAACCAATGTTATATCTGTTATAATCAGAAAACTTCTAACCGCAAACCCAAAATCTCTAATTCCATCGAGATGAATGAAATTTCATCAGCATCTGATGAAGACAATAAGTAAATTCAATCTTTACCTAAAATAAAATAAAATCTACTGCTAATACCTTTAAGACCAAATTCCCATCAAATAGGAATTTCAACTTTTAAAATACTATGAATTATGGTGTTAAGATTTTTATTGTAAACTACTATGTCTTGCTATGTTTAATTATACTTTTATAAGCTACATGTACTCTCGTACATTTATATCTAGTGTAAGTATTTAAATGACCATCTTAATCTCACTGTATCTCCAATCTTTTCTATCTTACTTCGCTCATCTTATAAGATAAAGCTCCGTCAAAAAGGGGGAGCTGTTACAACCCTTATTACAAGGCTATAAAGCCGAAATTTGCATTCTCTAGTTAAAGTCTCAGTTTTCATTGCAAAGCCAATGTGAATTGCAGTTATCGCACATTAGCGAAATTTTAATATTAATTTAGTTAGTTATATTCTGGAAGCCGTCGCGAAAACCCAAATTCGTTAGACTTATCTCGAGAGATACAAGAGATTACAGAAAGTCGTTATTTCAGTTGGTGTATTTTCGTGTATTATTAAATAGAACTTTAAATCAAAAGTGTAATTGTGGGTTTTTGTGAATAAATAAGTGGTTTGGTAGAAAATAGTTTTTTTTTAAAAGATCTACGAGGTCGGCCGTGTAACAGAACGCATGTCGGCATTATTGCAAGTGCCAAGAAGCACGTTAGAGCGGCTCATGAATATGGCCCATGAAATATGAAATCAACATTTTGTTCCTAGATATGTGGGCATAAATCATATATCCCGAACAGCAAAGAAATCTACATATTCCAAATAGACTTTTTGGGGGAGAAGATAGGAGACCTATTATAATTGCCGATGGTACATATTTATACATAGAAAAAGTTCAAATTACTTATATCCGAAAAAAACTTACTACACAAATATCGCAATCTCACTAAACCTTTCCTTTTTGTTTATAGTGATGGATTATAGATATTCTGGGCCCTTATCCTGCAACAACCTCAGATGCGGATATCATAAATAATGAATTTGGTGAAGACATCAGTCCATTAAGGCAATATTTTGAACCTGGAGATGTATTCATCCTAGATAGAGGCTTTAGAGACTTATTGCCTCTTTTAGAACGTTGTGGTTTTCAAGTTCATGTACCTTTGTCTCCAGAAGATGGTGAATCTCAATTAACAACAAGAGATGCTAATAAAACCAGAGCCGTGACTATGTGTCGATGGTTAGTAGAGGTGGTGAATGGCATTTTTAAAACTGCATTTAAAATATTTCGCCAAAATTATTTTAACAGGGTTTCTACTCATTTGATGACAGACTTTACTGTGGCTGCTGCACTAATGAATAAATTCTATAGAAAGATAAGGGACCGGGATGATGCGGCTCAAATACTAGAAATAGTTAATCAAAATATGAAAACAAATAATGATTTATCTGAGTATGTTAGGGAACGCAATCTAAATAGAGCTAGGGCAGACTTTAGAAATATAAATGTAGACTCTGAAAATGTTAGGGAATTTCCCGTTTTAACTTACAGCGACATTAATTGCCTGTGGCACATACCAATAAAAACAAGCTCGCTCCTATTATGGTGAGCATAGAAGATTTAACGGTTGCTACCGTATAGAAATAAGCAATGACCATAGGAGCAGCATTATGGAAGGAATGAACTTAAGTCCTAACTGCTCTTTACTTAGGGGTAAAATCGCAAGTCGACACATCAGTCGTAAAGTATATTTCATATACATTTTAATTAATGGCAATGACGTTGTAGAAGTGCAATTAAAAAGTATTGTTGCAATTGTATTGTCGGCCGTCGAACGGTAGGATGCTGTGCCCATATTATGTAGTAATATGGTATTTCGGTTGGGCACGGCATCAGACAAATGTTTTCCCTCCTGCTCAATTTCTATATGATGTAATTTAATTGACATTTAGTTCTTAGTTTTTATAAGTTAATTGGACTAGACATTGTTATTTTTGTGGTTTTTATGGTTTGACATGTAAACGGTTTTTGATTTATACATAGTATTTTTTATTTGTGAATGTTTCTGATTGCTTTGTATTTGATTATTGTTTCTGTTATGATCTGAAATGTAATTATTTTGTAGAATTCGAACACAATGTAAATTGTTTGATGAATAAATGAATGAATGAATGAGATTTATGAAAATAGAAAAAAGAAGAGGAGAAAGAATGCCGCCTTGAGGAACGCCAGTTTCCAAATTACACCAGTGAGATGAGGAATCCCCACGATGCAGACGACGTTAGAAAAAGTGATAAGAAAAAAAGTGATGCTGCAATTGAGTCGTGTAAAAAGAGCGACACAGAACTATATCACCTAATGAGAGATAACATTCACATAATTAAATCTACCATAAATAACTTTAACACTATTATTTACAGAATTAATCAAAATGAAAATAAATTGAATACCCAAATTAACCTGATGAACGAAATATTTTCCCAAATCACGAAAACTGACAATTTACTGCTACATACCTCAAGGTTAAATAATCTCCTTAATATAATTGAAGGTCCTTTACTTAGTATTTCCAATTTACTGGATACTACGGTAAACTCTATTTTATTTTCTAAGGTTAATATATTACATCCTAGTGTTATAAGCCCCTCTAATCTTTATCTTGAATTATTTAAACATAGTAGCCAAGTAAGCAAAAGGTTAGATTTCCCAGTTCCTTTAAGCATTGAAAATATTCACTCCATAATAGATGTTTCTGAATTTGGCTCTTATTATTATAATAATAAGATCATTTTTATATTACAAATCCCTTTAATAACATCTGATAACTTCATGACCTATAAAATCATACCTCTACCTACTCCGCATGATGACTCACATAGCACATTTACGTTGATTCAACCTTCTAACTACTATATAGCTTTAAGTGATGACAGGATGCATTATGCTATGATGGACACACTTACTAAATGTAAGATAATAAATAATAACTTTTCTATCTGTGAACTAACTACTATAATATATTCATGTATAACCAATCAAATCCATTATCTTAAATATTAACTGAACTAACATTGTCGTTACCCACAGAATGCAACCCAAAACTTCTGTATGGTCAAATTGATATTTGGCAAAAGCTAAATAATAATAAATGGATTTATGTTCAATCCAATACAAATAAATTGACAATTAAATGTGAAGATAATATTAGCGACTATTCAATTATAGGTACTGGAATTGTAAAATTAACAGCAAATTGTATTGGTTATTCTAAAACTATTCAGTTAATGACAACTAGCTCTTATTCTTTTATTACTAAGTCTCCTTTAGATATTAAGTTTGATATAACAACTGACGACTGTTGTAAGAAGGACATATTTAAAAAAAGCCAGCCACATTTGTCACCAATATCTTTAAGCAAAATCAACTTAGATTCTCTCAAATATGCAAATCATCAAATGGATAATTTAGAACAAGAATTAAATAACTTAGAAAAAGAATCTCATTTTATTAAATATGGTCCATATTACTCTACTTTTACTTATATTTTAATTGTGTGTTTATTTTTATGTGTAACTTATAAGATCTTTAGATATTTCAAAAACAAAAATGCTACTAACTCTGGATGCTGCGTGCAAATATTTAACCAATGTTATATCTGTTATAATCAGAAAACTTCTAACCGCAAACCCAAAATCTCTAATTCCATCGAGATGAATGAAATTTCATCAGCATCTGATGAAGACAATAAGTAAATTCAATCTTTACCTAAAATAAAATAAAATCTACTGCTAATACCTTTAAGACCAAATTCCCATCAAATAGGAATTTCAACTTTTAAAATACTATGAATTATGGTGTTAAGATTTTTATTGTAAACTACTATGTCTTGCTATGTTTAATTATACTTTTATAAGCTACATGTACTCTCGTACATTTATATCTAGTGTAAGTATTTAAATGACCATCTTAATCTCACTGTATCTCCAATCTTTTCTATCTTACTTCGCTCATCTTATAAGATAAAGCTCCGTCAAAAAGGGGGAGCTGTTACAACCCTTATTACAAGGCTATAAAGCCGAAATTTGCATTCTCTAGTTAAAGTCTCAGTTTTCATTGCAAAGCCAATGTGAATTGCAGTTATCGCACATTAGCGAAATTTTAATATTAATTTAGTTAGTTATATTCTGGAAGCCGTCGCGAAAACCCAAATTCGTTAGACTTATCTCGAGAGATACAAGAGATTACAGAAAGTCGTTATTTCAGTTGGTGTATTTTCGTGTATTATTAAATAGAACTTTAAATCAAAAGTGTAATTGTGGGTTTTTGTGAATAAATAAGTGGTTTGGTAGAAAATAGTTTTTTTTTAAAAGATCTACGAGGTCGGCCGTGTAACAGAACGCATGTCGGCATTATTGCAAGTGCCAAGAAGCACGTTAGAGCGGCTCATGAATATGGCCCATGAAATATGAAATCAACATTTTGTTCCTAGATATGTGGGCATAAATCATATATCCCGAACAGCAAAGAAATCTACATATTCCAAATAGACTTTTTGGGGGAGAAGATAGGAGACCTATTATAATTGCCGATGGTACATATTTATACATAGAAAAAGTTCAAATTACTTATATCCGAAAAAAACTTACTACACAAATATCGCAATCTCACTAAACCTTTCCTTTTTGTTTATAGTGATGGATTATAGATATTCTGGGCCCTTATCCTGCAACAACCTCAGATGCGGATATCATAAATAATGAATTTGGTGAAGACATCAGTCCATTAAGGCAATATTTTGAACCTGGAGATGTATTCATCCTAGATAGAGGCTTTAGAGACTTATTGCCTCTTTTAGAACGTTGTGGTTTTCAAGTTCATGTACCTTTGTCTCCAGAAGATGGTGAATCTCAATTAACAACAAGAGATGCTAATAAAACCAGAGCCGTGACTATGTGTCGATGGTTAGTAGAGGTGGTGAATGGCATTTTTAAAACTGCATTTAAAATATTTCGCCAAAATTATTTTAACAGGGTTTCTACTCATTTGATGACAGACTTTACTGTGGCTGCTGCACTAATGAATAAATTCTATAGAAAGATAAGGGACCGGGATGATGCGGCTCAAATACTAGAAATAGTTAATCAAAATATGAAAACAAATAATGATTTATCTGAGTATGTTAGGGAACGCAATCTAAATAGAGCTAGGGCAGACTTTAGAAATATAAATGTAGACTCTGAAAATGTTAGGGAATTTCCCGTTTTAACTTACAGCGACATTAATTGCCTGTGGCACATACCAATAAAAACAAGCTCGCTCCTATTATGGTGAGCATAGAAGATTTAACGGTTGCTACCGTATAGAAATAAGCAATGACCATAGGAGCAGCATTATGGAAGGAATGAACTTAAGTCCTAACTGCTCTTTACTTAGGGGTAAAATCGCAAGTCGACACATCAGTCGTAAAGTATATTTCATATACATTTTAATTAATGGCAATGACGTTGTAGAAGTGCAATTAAAAAGTATTGTTGCAATTGTATTGTCGGCCGTCGAACGGTAGGATGCTGTGCCCATATTATGTAGTAATATGGTATTTCGGTTGGGCACGGCATCAGACAAATGTTTTCCCTCCTGCTCAATTTCTATATGATGTAATTTAATTGACATTTAGTTCTTAGTTTTTATAAGTTAATTGGACTAGACATTGTTATTTTTGTGGTTTTTATGGTTTGACATGTAAACGGTTTTTGATTTATACATAGTATTTTTTATTTGTGAATGTTTCTGATTGCTTTGTATTTGATTATTGTTTCTGTTATGATCTGAAATGTAATTATTTTGTAGAATTCGAACACAATGTAAATTGTTTGATGAATAAATGAATGAATGAATGAGATTTATGAAAATAGAAAAAAGAAGAGGAGAAAGAATGCCGCCTTGAGGAACGCCAGTTTCCAAATTACACCAGTGAGATGAGGAATCCCCACGATGCAGACGACGTTAGAAAAAGTGATAAGAAAAAAAGTGATGCTGCAATTGAGTCGTGTAAAAAGAGCGACACAGAACTATATCACCTAATGAGAGATAACATTCACATAATTAAATCTACCATAAATAACTTTAACACTATTATTTACAGAATTAATCAAAATGAAAATAAATTGAATACCCAAATTAACCTGATGAACGAAATATTTTCCCAAATCACGAAAACTGACAATTTACTGCTACATACCTCAAGGTTAAATAATCTCCTTAATATAATTGAAGGTCCTTTACTTAGTATTTCCAATTTACTGGATACTACGGTAAACTCTATTTTATTTTCTAAGGTTAATATATTACATCCTAGTGTTATAAGCCCCTCTAATCTTTATCTTGAATTATTTAAACATAGTAGCCAAGTAAGCAAAAGGTTAGATTTCCCAGTTCCTTTAAGCATTGAAAATATTCACTCCATAATAGATGTTTCTGAATTTGGCTCTTATTATTATAATAATAAGATCATTTTTATATTACAAATCCCTTTAATAACATCTGATAACTTCATGACCTATAAAATCATACCTCTACCTACTCCGCATGATGACTCACATAGCACATTTACGTTGATTCAACCTTCTAACTACTATATAGCTTTAAGTGATGACAGGATGCATTATGCTATGATGGACACACTTACTAAATGTAAGATAATAAATAATAACTTTTCTATCTGTGAACTAACTACTATAATATATTCATGTATAACCAATCAAATCCATTATCTTAAATATTAACTGAACTAACATTGTCGTTACCCACAGAATGCAACCCAAAACTTCTGTATGGTCAAATTGATATTTGGCAAAAGCTAAATAATAATAAATGGATTTATGTTCAATCCAATACAAATAAATTGACAATTAAATGTGAAGATAATATTAGCGACTATTCAATTATAGGTACTGGAATTGTAAAATTAACAGCAAATTGTATTGGTTATTCTAAAACTATTCAGTTAATGACAACTAGCTCTTATTCTTTTATTACTAAGTCTCCTTTAGATATTAAGTTTGATATAACAACTGACGACTGTTGTAAGAAGGACATATTTAAAAAAAGCCAGCCACATTTGTCACCAATATCTTTAAGCAAAATCAACTTAGATTCTCTCAAATATGCAAATCATCAAATGGATAATTTAGAACAAGAATTAAATAACTTAGAAAAAGAATCTCATTTTATTAAATATGGTCCATATTACTCTACTTTTACTTATATTTTAATTGTGTGTTTATTTTTATGTGTAACTTATAAGATCTTTAGATATTTCAAAAACAAAAATGCTACTAACTCTGGATGCTGCGTGCAAATATTTAACCAATGTTATATCTGTTATAATCAGAAAACTTCTAACCGCAAACCCAAAATCTCTAATTCCATCGAGATGAATGAAATTTCATCAGCATCTGATGAAGACAATAAGTAAATTCAATCTTTACCTAAAATAAAATAAAATCTACTGCTAATACCTTTAAGACCAAATTCCCATCAAATAGGAATTTCAACTTTTAAAATACTATGAATTATGGTGTTAAGATTTTTATTGTAAACTACTATGTCTTGCTATGTTTAATTATACTTTTATAAGCTACATGTACTCTCGTACATTTATATCTAGTGTAAGTATTTAAATGACCATCTTAATCTCACTGTATCTCCAATCTTTTCTATCTTACTTCGCTCATCTTATAAGATAAAGCTCCGTCAAAAAGGGGGAGCTGTTACAACCCTTATTACAAGGCTATAAAGCCGAAATTTGCATTCTCTAGTTAAAGTCTCAGTTTTCATTGCAAAGCCAATGTGAATTGCAGTTATCGCACATTAGCGAAATTTTAATATTAATTTAGTTAGTTATATTCTGGAAGCCGTCGCGAAAACCCAAATTCGTTAGACTTATCTCGAGAGATACAAGAGATTACAGAAAGTCGTTATTTCAGTTGGTGTATTTTCGTGTATTATTAAATAGAACTTTAAATCAAAAGTGTAATTGTGGGTTTTTGTGAATAAATAAGTGGTTTGGTAGAAAATAGTTTTTTTTTAAAAGATCTACGAGGTCGGCCGTGTAACAGAACGCATGTCGGCATTATTGCAAGTGCCAAGAAGCACGTTAGAGCGGCTCATGAATATGGCCCATGAAATATGAAATCAACATTTTGTTCCTAGATATGTGGGCATAAATCATATATCCCGAACAGCAAAGAAATCTACATATTCCAAATAGACTTTTTGGGGGAGAAGATAGGAGACCTATTATAATTGCCGATGGTACATATTTATACATAGAAAAAGTTCAAATTACTTATATCCGAAAAAAACTTACTACACAAATATCGCAATCTCACTAAACCTTTCCTTTTTGTTTATAGTGATGGATTATAGATATTCTGGGCCCTTATCCTGCAACAACCTCAGATGCGGATATCATAAATAATGAATTTGGTGAAGACATCAGTCCATTAAGGCAATATTTTGAACCTGGAGATGTATTCATCCTAGATAGAGGCTTTAGAGACTTATTGCCTCTTTTAGAACGTTGTGGTTTTCAAGTTCATGTACCTTTGTCTCCAGAAGATGGTGAATCTCAATTAACAACAAGAGATGCTAATAAAACCAGAGCCGTGACTATGTGTCGATGGTTAGTAGAGGTGGTGAATGGCATTTTTAAAACTGCATTTAAAATATTTCGCCAAAATTATTTTAACAGGGTTTCTACTCATTTGATGACAGACTTTACTGTGGCTGCTGCACTAATGAATAAATTCTATAGAAAGATAAGGGACCGGGATGATGCGGCTCAAATACTAGAAATAGTTAATCAAAATATGAAAACAAATAATGATTTATCTGAGTATGTTAGGGAACGCAATCTAAATAGAGCTAGGGCAGACTTTAGAAATATAAATGTAGACTCTGAAAATGTTAGGGAATTTCCCGTTTTAACTTACAGCGACATTAATTGCCTGTGGCACATACCAATAAAAACAAGCTCGCTCCTATTATGGTGAGCATAGAAGATTTAACGGTTGCTACCGTATAGAAATAAGCAATGACCATAGGAGCAGCATTATGGAAGGAATGAACTTAAGTCCTAACTGCTCTTTACTTAGGGGTAAAATCGCAAGTCGACACATCAGTCGTAAAGTATATTTCATATACATTTTAATTAATGGCAATGACGTTGTAGAAGTGCAATTAAAAAGTATTGTTGCAATTGTATTGTCGGCCGTCGAACGGTAGGATGCTGTGCCCATATTATGTAGTAATATGGTATTTCGGTTGGGCACGGCATCAGACAAATGTTTTCCCTCCTGCTCAATTTCTATATGATGTAATTTAATTGACATTTAGTTCTTAGTTTTTATAAGTTAATTGGACTAGACATTGTTATTTTTGTGGTTTTTATGGTTTGACATGTAAACGGTTTTTGATTTATACATAGTATTTTTTATTTGTGAATGTTTCTGATTGCTTTGTATTTGATTATTGTTTCTGTTATGATCTGAAATGTAATTATTTTGTAGAATTCGAACACAATGTAAATTGTTTGATGAATAAATGAATGAATGAATGAGATTTATGAAAATAGAAAAAAGAAGAGGAGAAAGAATGCCGCCTTGAGGAACGCCAGTTTCCAAATTACACCAGTGAGATGAGGAATCCCCACGATGCAGACGACGTTAGAAAAAGTGATAAGAAAAAAAGTGATGCTGCAATTGAGTCGTGTAAAAAGAGCGACACAGAACTATATCACCTAATGAGAGATAACATTCACATAATTAAATCTACCATAAATAACTTTAACACTATTATTTACAGAATTAATCAAAATGAAAATAAATTGAATACCCAAATTAACCTGATGAACGAAATATTTTCCCAAATCACGAAAACTGACAATTTACTGCTACATACCTCAAGGTTAAATAATCTCCTTAATATAATTGAAGGTCCTTTACTTAGTATTTCCAATTTACTGGATACTACGGTAAACTCTATTTTATTTTCTAAGGTTAATATATTACATCCTAGTGTTATAAGCCCCTCTAATCTTTATCTTGAATTATTTAAACATAGTAGCCAAGTAAGCAAAAGGTTAGATTTCCCAGTTCCTTTAAGCATTGAAAATATTCACTCCATAATAGATGTTTCTGAATTTGGCTCTTATTATTATAATAATAAGATCATTTTTATATTACAAATCCCTTTAATAACATCTGATAACTTCATGACCTATAAAATCATACCTCTACCTACTCCGCATGATGACTCACATAGCACATTTACGTTGATTCAACCTTCTAACTACTATATAGCTTTAAGTGATGACAGGATGCATTATGCTATGATGGACACACTTACTAAATGTAAGATAATAAATAATAACTTTTCTATCTGTGAACTAACTACTATAATATATTCATGTATAACCAATCAAATCCATTATCTTAAATATTAACTGAACTAACATTGTCGTTACCCACAGAATGCAACCCAAAACTTCTGTATGGTCAAATTGATATTTGGCAAAAGCTAAATAATAATAAATGGATTTATGTTCAATCCAATACAAATAAATTGACAATTAAATGTGAAGATAATATTAGCGACTATTCAATTATAGGTACTGGAATTGTAAAATTAACAGCAAATTGTATTGGTTATTCTAAAACTATTCAGTTAATGACAACTAGCTCTTATTCTTTTATTACTAAGTCTCCTTTAGATATTAAGTTTGATATAACAACTGACGACTGTTGTAAGAAGGACATATTTAAAAAAAGCCAGCCACATTTGTCACCAATATCTTTAAGCAAAATCAACTTAGATTCTCTCAAATATGCAAATCATCAAATGGATAATTTAGAACAAGAATTAAATAACTTAGAAAAAGAATCTCATTTTATTAAATATGGTCCATATTACTCTACTTTTACTTATATTTTAATTGTGTGTTTATTTTTATGTGTAACTTATAAGATCTTTAGATATTTCAAAAACAAAAATGCTACTAACTCTGGATGCTGCGTGCAAATATTTAACCAATGTTATATCTGTTATAATCAGAAAACTTCTAACCGCAAACCCAAAATCTCTAATTCCATCGAGATGAATGAAATTTCATCAGCATCTGATGAAGACAATAAGTAAATTCAATCTTTACCTAAAATAAAATAAAATCTACTGCTAATACCTTTAAGACCAAATTCCCATCAAATAGGAATTTAAACTTTTAAAATACTATGAATTATGGTGTTAAGATTTTTATTGTAAACTACTATGTCTTGCTATGTTTAATTATACTTTTATAAGCTACATGTACTCTCGTACATTTATATCTAGTGTAAGTATTTAAATGACCATCTTAATCTCACTGTATCTCCAATCTTTTCTATCTTACTTCGCTCATCTTATAAGATAAAGCTCCGTCAAAAAGGGGGAGCTGTTACAACCCTTATTACAAGGCTATAAAGCCGAAATTTGCATTCTCTAGTTAAAGTCTCAGTTTTCATTGCAAAGCCAATGTGAATTGCAGTTATCGCACATTAGCGAAATTTTAATATTAATTTAGTTAGTTATATTCTGGAAGCCGTCGCGAAAACCCAAATTCGTTAGACTTATCTCGAGAGATACAAGAGATTACAGAAAGTCGTTATTTCAGTTGGTGTATTTTCGTGTATTATTAAATAGAACTTTAAATCAAAAGTGTAATTGTGGGTTTTTGTGAATAAATAAGTGGTTTGGTAGAAAATAGTTTTTTTTTAAAAGATCTACGAGGTCGGCCGTGTAACAGAACGCATGTCGGCATTATTGCAAGTGCCAAGAAGCACGTTAGAGCGGCTCATGAATATGGCCCATGAAATATGAAATCAACATTTTGTTCCTAGATATGTGGGCATAAATCATATATCCCGAACAGCAAAGAAATCTACATATTCCAAATAGACTTTTTGGGGGAGAAGATAGGAGACCTATTATAATTGCCGATGGTACATATTTATACATAGAAAAAGTTCAAATTACTTATATCCGAAAAAAACTTACTACACAAATATCGCAATCTCACTAAACCTTTCCTTTTTGTTTATAGTGATGGATTATAGATATTCTGGGCCCTTATCCTGCAACAACCTCAGATGCGGATATCATAAATAATGAATTTGGTGAAGACATCAGTCCATTAAGGCAATATTTTGAACCTGGAGATGTATTCATCCTAGATAGAGGCTTTAGAGACTTATTGCCTCTTTTAGAACGTTGTGGTTTTCAAGTTCATGTACCTTTGTCTCCAGAAGATGGTGAATCTCAATTAACAACAAGAGATGCTAATAAAACCAGAGCCGTGACTATGTGTCGATGGTTAGTAGAGGTGGTGAATGGCATTTTTAAAACTGCATTTAAAATATTTCGCCAAAATTATTTTAACAGGGTTTCTACTCATTTGATGACAGACTTTACTGTGGCTGCTGCACTAATGAATAAATTCTATAGAAAGATAAGGGACCGGGATGATGCGGCTCAAATACTAGAAATAGTTAATCAAAATATGAAAACAAATAATGATTTATCTGAGTATGTTAGGGAACGCAATCTAAATAGAGCTAGGGCAGACTTTAGAAATATAAATGTAGACTCTGAAAATGTTAGGGAATTTCCCGTTTTAACTTACAGCGACATTAATTGCCTGTGGCACATACCAATAAAAACAAGCTCGCTCCTATTATGGTGAGCATAGAAGATTTAACGGTTGCTACCGTATAGAAATAAGCAATGACCATAGGAGCAGCATTATGGAAGGAATGAACTTAAGTCCTAACTGCTCTTTACTTAGGGGTAAAATCGCAAGTCGACACATCAGTCGTAAAGTATATTTCATATACATTTTAATTAATGGCAATGACGTTGTAGAAGTGCAATTAAAAAGTATTGTTGCAATTGTATTGTCGGCCGTCGAACGGTAGGATGCTGTGCCCATATTATGTAGTAATATGGTATTTCGGTTGGGCACGGCATCAGACAAATGTTTTCCCTCCTGCTCAATTTCTATATGATGTAATTTAATTGACATTTAGTTCTTAGTTTTTATAAGTTAATTGGACTAGACATTGTTATTTTTGTGGTTTTTATGGTTTGACATGTAAACGGTTTTTGATTTATACATAGTATTTTTTATTTGTGAATGTTTCTGATTGCTTTGTATTTGATTATTGTTTCTGTTATGATCTGAAATGTAATTATTTTGTAGAATTCGAACACAATGTAAATTGTTTGATGAATAAATGAATGAATGAATGAGATTTATGAAAATAGAAAAAAGAAGAGGAGAAAGAATGCCGCCTTGAGGAACGCCAGTTTCCAAATTACACCAGTGAGATGAGGAATCCCCACGATGCAGACGACGTTAGAAAAAGTGATAAGAAAAAAAGTGATGCTGCAATTGAGTCGTGTAAAAAGAGCGACACAGAACTATATCACCTAATGAGAGATAACATTCACATAATTAAATCTACCATAAATAACTTTAACACTATTATTTACAGAATTAATCAAAATGAAAATAAATTGAATACCCAAATTAACCTGATGAACGAAATATTTTCCCAAATCACGAAAACTGACAATTTACTGCTACATACCTCAAGGTTAAATAATCTCCTTAATATAATTGAAGGTCCTTTACTTAGTATTTCCAATTTACTGGATACTACGGTAAACTCTATTTTATTTTCTAAGGTTAATATATTACATCCTAGTGTTATAAGCCCCTCTAATCTTTATCTTGAATTATTTAAACATAGTAGCCAAGTAAGCAAAAGGTTAGATTTCCCAGTTCCTTTAAGCATTGAAAATATTCACTCCATAATAGATGTTTCTGAATTTGGCTCTTATTATTATAATAATAAGATCATTTTTATATTACAAATCCCTTTAATAACATCTGATAACTTCATGACCTATAAAATCATACCTCTACCTACTCCGCATGATGACTCACATAGCACATTTACGTTGATTCAACCTTCTAACTACTATATAGCTTTAAGTGATGACAGGATGCATTATGCTATGATGGACACACTTACTAAATGTAAGATAATAAATAATAACTTTTCTATCTGTGAACTAACTACTATAATATATTCATGTATAACCAATCAAATCCATTATCTTAAATATTAACTGAACTAACATTGTCGTTACCCACAGAATGCAACCCAAAACTTCTGTATGGTCAAATTGATATTTGGCAAAAGCTAAATAATAATAAATGGATTTATGTTCAATCCAATACAAATAAATTGACAATTAAATGTGAAGATAATATTAGCGACTATTCAATTATAGGTACTGGAATTGTAAAATTAACAGCAAATTGTATTGGTTATTCTAAAACTATTCAGTTAATGACAACTAGCTCTTATTCTTTTATTACTAAGTCTCCTTTAGATATTAAGTTTGATATAACAACTGACGACTGTTGTAAGAAGGACATATTTAAAAAAAGCCAGCCACATTTGTCACCAATATCTTTAAGCAAAATCAACTTAGATTCTCTCAAATATGCAAATCATCAAATGGATAATTTAGAACAAGAATTAAATAACTTAGAAAAAGAATCTCATTTTATTAAATATGGTCCATATTACTCTACTTTTACTTATATTTTAATTGTGTGTTTATTTTTATGTGTAACTTATAAGATCTTTAGATATTTCAAAAACAAAAATGCTACTAACTCTGGATGCTGCGTGCAAATATTTAACCAATGTTATATCTGTTATAATCAGAAAACTTCTAACCGCAAACCCAAAATCTCTAATTCCATCGAGATGAATGAAATTTCATCAGCATCTGATGAAGACAATAAGTAAATTCAATCTTTACCTAAAATAAAATAAAATCTACTGCTAATACCTTTAAGACCAAATTCCCATCAAATAGGAATTTAAACTTTTAAAATACTATGAATTATGGTGTTAAGATTTTTATTGTAAACTACTATGTCTTGCTATGTTTAATTATACTTTTATAAGCTACATGTACTCTCGTACATTTATATCTAGTGTAAGTATTTAAATGACCATCTTAATCTCACTGTATCTCCAATCTTTTCTATCTTACTTCGCTCATCTTATAAGATAAAGCTCCGTCAAAAAGGGGGAGCTGTTACAACCCTTATTACAAGGCTATAAAGCCGAAATTTGCATTCTCTAGTTAAAGTCTCAGTTTTCATTGCAAAGCCAATGTGAATTGCAGTTATCGCACATTAGCGAAATTTTAATATTAATTTAGTTAGTTATATTCTGGAAGCCGTCGCGAAAACCCAAATTCGTTAGACTTATCTCGAGAGATACAAGAGATTACAGAAAGTCGTTATTTCAGTTGGTGTATTTTCGTGTATTATTAAATAGAACTTTAAATCAAAAGTGTAATTGTGGGTTTTTGTGAATAAATAAGTGGTTTGGTAGAAAATAGTTTTTTTTTAAAAGATCTACGAGGTCGGCCGTGTAACAGAACGCATGTCGGCATTATTGCAAGTGCCAAGAAGCACGTTAGAGCGGCTCATGAATATGGCCCATGAAATATGAAATCAACATTTTGTTCCTAGATATGTGGGCATAAATCATATATCCCGAACAGCAAAGAAATCTACATATTCCAAATAGACTTTTTGGGGGAGAAGATAGGAGACCTATTATAATTGCCGATGGTACATATTTATACATAGAAAAAGTTCAAATTACTTATATCCGAAAAAAACTTACTACACAAATATCGCAATCTCACTAAACCTTTCCTTTTTGTTTATAGTGATGGATTATAGATATTCTGGGCCCTTATCCTGCAACAACCTCAGATGCGGATATCATAAATAATGAATTTGGTGAAGACATCAGTCCATTAAGGCAATATTTTGAACCTGGAGATGTATTCATCCTAGATAGAGGCTTTAGAGACTTATTGCCTCTTTTAGAACGTTGTGGTTTTCAAGTTCATGTACCTTTGTCTCCAGAAGATGGTGAATCTCAATTAACAACAAGAGATGCTAATAAAACCAGAGCCGTGACTATGTGTCGATGGTTAGTAGAGGTGGTGAATGGCATTTTTAAAACTGCATTTAAAATATTTCGCCAAAATTATTTTAACAGGGTTTCTACTCATTTGATGACAGACTTTACTGTGGCTGCTGCACTAATGAATAAATTCTATAGAAAGATAAGGGACCGGGATGATGCGGCTCAAATACTAGAAATAGTTAATCAAAATATGAAAACAAATAATGATTTATCTGAGTATGTTAGGGAACGCAATCTAAATAGAGCTAGGGCAGACTTTAGAAATATAAATGTAGACTCTGAAAATGTTAGGGAATTTCCCGTTTTAACTTACAGCGACATTAATTGCCTGTGGCACATACCAATAAAAACAAGCTCGCTCCTATTATGGTGAGCATAGAAGATTTAACGGTTGCTACCGTATAGAAATAAGCAATGACCATAGGAGCAGCATTATGGAAGGAATGAACTTAAGTCCTAACTGCTCTTTACTTAGGGGTAAAATCGCAAGTCGACACATCAGTCGTAAAGTATATTTCATATACATTTTAATTAATGGCAATGACGTTGTAGAAGTGCAATTAAAAAGTATTGTTGCAATTGTATTGTCGGCCGTCGAACGGTAGGATGCTGTGCCCATATTATGTAGTAATATGGTATTTCGGTTGGGCACGGCATCAGACAAATGTTTTCCCTCCTGCTCAATTTCTATATGATGTAATTTAATTGACATTTAGTTCTTAGTTTTTATAAGTTAATTGGACTAGACATTGTTATTTTTGTGGTTTTTATGGTTTGACATGTAAACGGTTTTTGATTTATACATAGTATTTTTTATTTGTGAATGTTTCTGATTGCTTTGTATTTGATTATTGTTTCTGTTATGATCTGAAATGTAATTATTTTGTAGAATTCGAACACAATGTAAATTGTTTGATGAATAAATGAATGAATGAATGAGATTTATGAAAATAGAAAAAAGAAGAGGAGAAAGAATGCCGCCTTGAGGAACGCCAGTTTCCAAATTACACCAGTGAGATGAGGAATCCCCACGATGCAGACGACGTTAGAAAAAGTGATAAGAAAAAAAGTGATGCTGCAATTGAGTCGTGTAAAAAGAGCGACACAGAACTATATCACCTAATGAGAGATAACATTCACATAATTAAATCTACCATAAATAACTTTAACACTATTATTTACAGAATTAATCAAAATGAAAATAAATTGAATACCCAAATTAACCTGATGAACGAAATATTTTCCCAAATCACGAAAACTGACAATTTACTGCTACATACCTCAAGGTTAAATAATCTCCTTAATATAATTGAAGGTCCTTTACTTAGTATTTCCAATTTACTGGATACTACGGTAAACTCTATTTTATTTTCTAAGGTTAATATATTACATCCTAGTGTTATAAGCCCCTCTAATCTTTATCTTGAATTATTTAAACATAGTAGCCAAGTAAGCAAAAGGTTAGATTTCCCAGTTCCTTTAAGCATTGAAAATATTCACTCCATAATAGATGTTTCTGAATTTGGCTCTTATTATTATAATAATAAGATCATTTTTATATTACAAATCCCTTTAATAACATCTGATAACTTCATGACCTATAAAATCATACCTCTACCTACTCCGCATGATGACTCACATAGCACATTTACGTTGATTCAACCTTCTAACTACTATATAGCTTTAAGTGATGACAGGATGCATTATGCTATGATGGACACACTTACTAAATGTAAGATAATAAATAATAACTTTTCTATCTGTGAACTAACTACTATAATATATTCATGTATAACCAATCAAATCCATTATCTTAAATATTAACTGAACTAACATTGTCGTTACCCACAGAATGCAACCCAAAACTTCTGTATGGTCAAATTGATATTTGGCAAAAGCTAAATAATAATAAATGGATTTATGTTCAATCCAATACAAATAAATTGACAATTAAATGTGAAGATAATATTAGCGACTATTCAATTATAGGTACTGGAATTGTAAAATTAACAGCAAATTGTATTGGTTATTCTAAAACTATTCAGTTAATGACAACTAGCTCTTATTCTTTTATTACTAAGTCTCCTTTAGATATTAAGTTTGATATAACAACTGACGACTGTTGTAAGAAGGACATATTTAAAAAAAGCCAGCCACATTTGTCACCAATATCTTTAAGCAAAATCAACTTAGATTCTCTCAAATATGCAAATCATCAAATGGATAATTTAGAACAAGAATTAAATAACTTAGAAAAAGAATCTCATTTTATTAAATATGGTCCATATTACTCTACTTTTACTTATATTTTAATTGTGTGTTTATTTTTATGTGTAACT